>LR812524.1:5370038-5685038 GCA_903798195.1 Danio kyathit | reverse complement strand
CACCCGGAGGCACCACACAAACTTATATATAATTTGTATCATATACATGTAAGTAAACATTTTCTCAAATATATCGATGCATGTGTGTATTTATATAAACATAATAAATCTATACAGCACACCCACATATCTTGTCAAAACAAAGTTTTATTTTGGAATACGATTAAATGCAATTAATGTTTGACCAGCACTAAAATAAATACATTTTTGAAAACTACTTTAATAACTAATTTTAAATAATGATATTTTACTAGTTATTTTGCAAGATATTCAATATACAAGCAGGCTTATAATATTGTTTATAATGTATATTTTAAAATAAAATAAATTAGCAAACAAAAATATATATACTTTTTTATATTCCAAACCAAAACAATTCTCCAGAAATAAAATATAATAGAAAATACTGTTATAAAAAAGGGTCCTTAATCTTGGCTAATAAATTTGTCTTCAACACGATATACATTCATGTGTGTATATATGCAGAGATAATAAATAGACACAATACATTCACATACAGTGCATCCGGAAAGTATTCATATCGCTTCACTTTTTCCACATTTTTTTTGTTATAGTCTTATTCAAAAATGGATTAAATTCATTTATTTCCTCAACATTCTACACACAATCCCCCATAATGACAATGTGAAAAAGAGTTTTTGAAATTGTTGCAAATTTATTAAAAATAAAAAAGCTGAAAAGTCACATGTACATCAGTATTCACAGCCTTTGCTCAATACTTTCTTGATGCACCTTTAGCAGCGATTACAGCCTCAGGTCTTTTTGAATATGATGCCACAAGCTTGGCACACCTGTCTTTGGGAATTTTTGCTCGTTCCTCTTTGCAGTACCTCTCAAGCTCTATCAGGTTAGAAGGGAAGCAACGGTGTACAGCCATTTTCAGATCTCCCCAGAGATGTTCAATAGGATTTAGCTCTGGGCTCTGGCTGGGCCACTCAAGGACATTCACCGAGTTGTTGTGAAGCCACTCTATTGATATTTTGGGGTTTGCTTTGGGTCATTGTCCTGCTGGAAGGTGAACCGTCGCCCCAGTCTGAGGTCAAGAGCACTCTGAAGCAGGTTTTCATTCAGGATGTCTCTGTACATTGCTGCATTCATCTTTTCCTCTATCCTGACTAGTCTTCCAGTTCCTGCTGCTGAAAAACATCCCCACAGCATGATGCTGCCACCACCATGCTTCACTGTAGGGATGGTATTAGCCTGGTGATGAGCGATGTTTGGTTTTCTCCACACGTAACGCCTGGCATTCACTCCAAAGGGTTCAATTTTAGTCTCATCAGACCAGATAATTTTGTTTCTTATGGTCTGAGAGTCCTTCAGATGCTTTTTGGCAAATTCCAGGCGGGGAGTGGCTTCCGTCTGGCCACTCTACCATACAGACCTGATTGGTGGATTGCTACACAGATGGTTGTCCTTCCGTACGTTTCTCCTCTCTCCACAGAGAGCTCAGACAGAGTGACCAACAGGTTATGGAACCGACTAAGACCCTTCTCCCCCGATCACTCAGCTTAGATGGCCGGCCAGCTCTAGAAGGAGTCCTGGTGGTTCCAAACATCTTCCACTGTGCCTCGAGACAATCCTGTCTCGTAGGTCTACTGACAATCCCTTTGTCTTCATGCTTGGTTTGTGCTTTGACATGCACTATCAACCCTGGGACCTTATATAGACAGGTGTATGCCTTTTCAAATCATGTCCAAGCATCTCAAGAATGATGAGTGGAAACAGAATGTATCTGAGCTCAATTTAGAGCGTCACGGCAAAGTCTGTGAATAATGATGTACATGTGATTTCAAAAACTCTTTTTTCACATTGTCATTATGGGGGATTGTGTGTAGAATTCTGAGGAAATAAATGAATTTAATCGATTTTGGATTAAGGCTGTAATATAAAAAAATGTGGAAAAAGTGAAGCGCTATGAATACTTTCCGGATGCACTGTATACTGCAAACTCACTACAAAACATTTATTTTGTAATTGTGATTAATCATTTCACACCACTAGAAACCTCTATATGCATCTTTAAAAAATACAAATGATAAAACCAGTGAGTCTATCAGCATTAATCATTAAACATAACAAACAACCCGAGAAAAAAGGGCTTGGAGCACAATCTCATTTGAATTTAAAGGGACAGTCACCAAAACGGCACAATTACGATCAAAGCTTAAAAGGGTCAGTTACAAAGAGTTATAAAACATTATCTGTGTGGTATTTTGAGCTGAAACTTCACATACACACTCTAGGGACATCAGAGACTTATTTGACATCTTGTAAAATGAGGCATAATAGGTGCCCTTTAAAATAAAAACGATCAAACCAGTGACTCAACATTAATCTTTCAACATAACAAACAAGCCGAGAGAAAGGAATTTCAGACTACACTCAGCTGCATTAGTCACACAAAACCAAGCCAACAGCCAAATTAATTAATAATTTTGATCCAAGGATTACATCGAATCAGAGACTAGCCTGCAGTCTATTTGGAAGTGCTCGCAATCTGATACTGAAATGCAATATTACCTGCTGAACAAACCTGCCTGCTGACTGGAATATAGGCAGGTAAAGCTACATACGGGACTGGTTATGTGTGGGAATCTCAGTGCATTCCGATGGAAATCTTTTAAATGATACTTACATGAGAGAATGGCAGCGGTGTGTGCTGTTCATTTGTTCCAGCACAGAACAGATGGGGAAAGACAACTGAGTATCAATTCATGGAGAACGTTGTAATTACAGGGCTAAGATCATGGGTGTTGGGTGGAACTACTGTAATTACATTACTTTCCATTGAAAAAGTAAAGTGAGGGATTACTTTTAATTTTTAGGCAATGTAATGTTATGTAATATAATAAAATGGGGATTATACAGGGATCATTTTTCATTTTTATGTAATATAATATAATATAATATAATATAATATAATATAATATAATATAATATAATATAATATAATATAATATAATATAATATAATATAATATAATAGGGATTATAAAAGGATTACTTTTAATTTTTAGGTAACTTATTTAAAGTTATTATATGATTTGATATAGGGTAGGGTAGGATATTATGGGGATTATTAAGGGATTACTTTTTATCTTTATATAATATACTATAATATAATATAACATAATATGAGATTATAAAGGGATTACTTTTATTTTTTAGATAATTTAAAGTTATATATATTATATAGATATAATATAATAAAATGTAATATAATATGATGGGGATTTTAAAAGGATTACTTTTCATTTTTGGGTAATACAATATAAGATAATATAATGGGGATTTTAAAAGGATTACTTTGAATTTTTAGGTAATATAATATAATATAATATAATATAATATAATTAATATAATATAATATAGGCAACCCAGTGGCGCAGTAGGTAGTGCTGTTGCCTCACAGCAAGAACGTCGCTGGGTCGCAGGTTCGAACCTCGGCTGGGCTGGGTCAGTTGGCGTTTCTGTGTGGAGTTTGCATGTTCTCCCTGGGTTCGCGTGGGTTTCCTCCGGGTGCTCCGGTTTCCCCCACAGTCCAAAGACATGCAGTACAGGTGAATTGGGTAAGCTAAATTGTCCATAGTGTATGAGTGTGAATGTGTGTGTGGAAGTTCCCAGAGATGGGTTGCGGCTGGAAGGGCATCCGCTGCGTAAAATCGTGCTGGATAAGTTGGCGGTTCATTCCGCTGTGGTGACCCCGCAAGGGACAAAGCCGACAAGAAAATGAATGAATGAATGAATAATATAATATAATATAATATAATATAATATAATATAATATAATATAATATAATATAATATAATATAATATAATAAATATAATTAATATAATATAATAAATATAATTAATATAATATAATTAATATAATATAATAAATATAATTAATATAATATAATATAATATATATAATCAATATAATATAATATAATAAATACAATATAATAAATATAATTAATATAATATAATTACTATAATATAATAAATATAATTAATATAATATAATATAATATATATAATATAATATAAAATAATAAATATAATTAATATAATATAATATAATTAATATAATATAATAAATATAATTAATATAATATAATATATAATAATATAATTTAATATAATATAATAAATATAATATAATAAATATAATATAATATAATATAATATAATATAATATAATAAATACAATATAATATAATATAATATAATATAATATAATATAATATAATAAATACAATATAATATAATATAATATAATATAATATAATATAATATAATATAATATAAGTAATATAGTATATAAGCAGAGTATATATTGTTTAGCAAAATAGCCCACTTTTTTCAACTAAGTTTACATTTCGTCTGACAATTGCACATGCCAAAGAAACAATGAATTGTGTAAGAAATTCATGTCAATATATTCAAAATATGGTGTTCATTACTCTGAAAAGTTTTGTGTTTTAATACATATATTCATTCATTCATTCATTCATTTTCTTGTCGGCTTTGTCCCTTGCGGGGTCGCCACAGTGGAATGAACCACCAACTTATCCAGCACGATTTTACGCAGCGGATGCCCTTCCAGCCGCAACCCATCTCTGGGAATTAATACATATATTGTTAAACAATTTTTTTAATTTTTTTTTTTAAGAGTAAACTAAAAGCTCCTGTTCGACTCAAATTTAAAGAATTAAAAGAGTTTATATTAAATTGCATTGAGATTTATATGGATTTTAGGCAGTATTGAATCATGTGATTAAATTCTTTACTGAGTAATTGAGCTACAGCAAATCAAAAGTTTTCAGAAAAAGTAATTTAATTATGTAAATAGTAAATAATTACTTTAAGTGATTTACTAACACTAGGCCTGTTACAATAATCAATTTATCGGACACATGGACATGACCTCAATCATTTTTGGTGATGCAATATATATCGCCCATACAAAAAAAAAAAAAACAATTCTAGCAATTTTAGCTGATTGTGCAACATCTCTGTCTCTATCGGAGGTGTCAGTGTGTTTTAAAAACACGGTAGTATTGTCGGCCCCAGTGGGTTAGTGCGTCGACACATGCACTCCGGTGCTCCCGGCGTCCCGAGTTCGATTCCAGCCTCGTGGTCCTATGCTGATCCTTCCCCTCTCTCTGCTCCCCATGCTTTCCTGTCAATACTCTCTACTATCCTGTCCATTAAAGGTGAGAACCCCCCAAAAAAATTATTATAAAAAAAAACACTGTAGTATTAACTATAAATTACTATAGTATACTTTCAGGTGTTTGACGACTGAAAATAGATCTGGTAGCAGATATCGCAGCCTCTGTTAATCTTTGCCTTGCACTTTTTTGTTAACATTTATTATTATTATTTATTTAGGATATGCATTTTCACATTCTGATTCCAATGCCTGATTAATAAACTGTTAAAATGACTATAATTAAATAAAATATAATTATAATATATATAAATATTCTTAAAAAATAAAATATAATGTGTTCTTTGATTTTGTTTTGGCATTGTGATGATATTTTATTGTCATAATGAGTTTCGGTGCAATATATCGTACAACAAAAAATAGATATCGTGAAAGGCACAAACCAAAGCTGACCTAAGATGTGGATAAGTATATAAAGCAAAAAATAATTTTTTAAATCCACATTTAAGACATTAAAATAAACCCACTAGTGGCCATAATAAGAGCCCAGAGAGGAGAAAAGAGTCCTGGGATTCTCTTCTAACTGTATCCAGATTTCATCCCTTCCAGACAGAAAAACAGCTCTTTCAGGAGCACATTTACTGTCAGTCCAATAATCAATCATCAGCTCAGTCAGCAGAGGAAAAGCTTGTCAAATAAGCAAAGCAATACACTTAATTAAGTATTTTGAGGGACATTTTCAACCTGTTTACTCGAGATTGACGGAAGCCAAGTAGTTAAGCGGCTTTTATTTTACTTTAATTTTCTGGGATCAAGCACCTTTCAACAGATCCAAGAACAACTGTTGTATATTTATGTGGTTCTAGATAAAGGAAACGACATTTTAGAGAGGAAATTTAGACAGAAGAAACACAAGATGTCAAATATGTATGATGATGTCAACTAGGCATGGGCCGGTATAAGATTCTGACGGTATGATAACCTTGGATAAAAATATCACGGTTTCACGGTATTGTGATTCCTGCTGTAAAATATATTCTTTTTAATGTCTGTGTAAAAAACTAAAAGTTTTTTCCCCTTTGAACACAATATATTTTATTTTGAGAAACATTTATAATATTTTGGAGCAGTAAATGTGCCAGGCCAAATAATGAAAATGAATCATTGACGTCTGCTGTCTTCATTAGATTCAAAAACACAAATTTAAAATGGCATCTTTGGATATCTTTTCTGCTGGAGATGCTGTTGTTAAAAAAAAATGTAAAAAAAAACAAATATTACACATACTGTCCCTTAGGAACGGTATTAGAGAAAATGTTGGCGGTATGATAACCTTGACTTTTCCAAACCGTGGTATACCTTGAAAACGGTTAACGTCCCATGCCTAATGTCAACTATAGATGCATTACTCTGCTAGGGACCAGCATAATATAGCATATACAGTGCTCAGCATATGAGTACACCCCATTTTAAAAAATGAATATTTTTATCCATTTCTCAGTGAATTTGGGTAATATATATTGGTGCATTTGAACAAAACAGATTTATTAAACAGATATATTTATTAAAATAATATTTTAGTCACACAACATTTTTAGAAATGGAAGGATAATACATTTAAATTCATGCAAAATATAGCAAAAATATACTAAATTTCAACAAAATTGTATACATTTTTTGTTTCTCTTGATTTTTGCTATTTTTGAACGTTTTATTTAATATTTTTCCCTAACATATAAATTGGGGCCACTCATTTTTGACCCATTATTGTAAGTTATTTTGTTAAATAAGCTCCAGATTTAGCTTCAGTACTGACTAAACTAATCGTCACCTTGGAATTCGAAGGTTCTATCTGCATTCTGAATGATTTAGAGATATTGAGCTTCAAAGTTTTTGCATTCCATATAGCAAACAGTATGTGTGTAACATTTGTTTTTTTAAATAAAAAGTCTTAAAATGTAAACAACTTATAAAAATAAACATCCCATAATGCAAATAAGTTGTCATTTAATAAGAATATGTCAACTCAATTTTGATAAAAATGTCAGAGAGAACCTTATCATTCTAAGGTGCTGTAATGTATATGCACAAATATAATATTGTAAAGCACTATAGAAAATATTAATTTAAAAGAGAGATTTGTGGGGGGTGTACTCATATATGCTGAGCACTGTATATAGCATATAGTGCTCAGCATATACGAGTACACCCCCAACAAATCTCTCATTTAAATTACTATTTTCTATGGGAAGCTTTACAATATTATATTTGTGCAAATACATTAGATTAGTCTGTACTGAAGCCAAATCTGGAGCTAATCTAACAACAACTTACAATAATGGTTCAAAAATGAGTAGCCCAAATGTATATGTTAGGCAAAATATTAAATAAAAATTTTAAAACGAGTAAAAATAAAATATATATTCAATTTTGTAGATTGTATTTCTTTTTTGCAATATTTCACATGAATTTAAATGTATTATCTTTCTATTAATAAACATGTTCGGTGACTAAAATATAATTTTAATAAAAATATCTGATTAGTAAATCTGGTTCAAATGCACTAAAATATATGAAAAAAATATAGCTTAAAGGGCCTAATAATTTTGACCTTAAAATGTTTTTTAAAAAAATTAAAAACTGCTTTTATTCTAGCCGAAATAAAACAAATAAGACTTTATTCAGAAGAAAAAACATTGTCAGACACACTGTGAAAATTTCCTTGCTCTGTTAAACATCATTTGGGAAATATTTAAAAAAGAAAACAAAATTAAAAGGGGGGCTAATAATTCTGACTTCAACTATGTGTGTGTGTGTGTGTGTGTGTGTGTGTGTGTGTGTGTGTGTATTTTTATTATTATATTTAGACTGTATATATTTAAAGTTAAGTATATACATACAGTACTCCTAACTCATTTAATCAAAAACATTATATTTGGGAACATATTCTCAAAAGATGTTCTGCCAAGAAATATACAAAACAAACATAGACTACACACATTATTTAAATACACATAAAAGACAGTAAAATGTTCTAATAAAACACTTAGTCAATCACCTAGCCTGGCATAACATGATAAATGATTTAAAAACTAAACATATTAGCTGAAAAGAAAAGACAAGACGAATGAAACAGAGAATGAACTATGCAAGCCTACCTTTAGTGTCCCGCTCGACCTCTCCTGTCATGGACTTGAGTGAAATAAATTAAGAAACCGACAAGTGAAAATAATCCACAGAGAATGACAAAGTATTCCTCAGAATGTTTCCTCTCGACCTCTGCTCGTACTGATGAGGCATAATTGTGCACATCCACGGTTTTTCGCAGAGTTTGTGTCCGGAGCGCGCAGAAACTCTGGCTTTGAGGAGCGTCGCGCGCGCGCTGCTTTTCCTCAGGAGACGCGCTTTACTCTAAACGCAGGAGCCCGTGCCAAAATCAAGTCCCATAAACACATCAGAGTTCTGAACCCCTGAGGTGTCAAATTCCAGCCCCATCACATGGTACACTACAAGCGAGCGACGCGACGCGAGAACTCCTGCCGTCCCATCATAATCCACGACGCGTTTAAGCACAAGGGAGCGCGCCTCGCTTTGCTGATTATAATGCGCGCGTTCTAATTGGTCAATTGGCAGTCGACGTCACGAGTCCATCTTTGGCAGCAGTGGAGTTTGGTTGATTTTTCAGAGCAAAATTTGATTATTATTTTAACGATTATCTATGGGAAACAAAAATGGTCCAGTGACAAACCTAACATTTCTTTGTTTAAAAAATTGAGCATTCTATTGAAATATAAAAGCTATAAGGATGCAATTTCGGAATTATTGTCTTATTTCTCTTTTCTATTTGTCTGATACTTTTTTGTTAATGTGAAACAGTTGTAAGTACTGTTTTTCTCTACTTTCGCATGCTATTGTTCTCGTTATGCAAAAAAAAAAAAAAAAAAAAAAAAGCAGCTTGGTTGATTAAATTTATGAAGACTGATGAAAACAGATAATTTAGTTTATATATACATTGTTTATATTCACCTTTTTTATATAAATGTTACCATTCAAAGACATTTTGGGTGATATCTTAGCATGTTCAAGTCAAAAAATTGTTTATAGTTATAACTTGACCTCAAACTATTGTTTTATATTTGTTTAGAAAAAAAATGACTGTGGAATTTATATTGAATCTTATCATTTTACTTGGCAAATTTCATATTCATAAATGTATCATTCTAAACCTTGTTTAGATGTTTTTAATAGTCATTTATATTTGGATTCTCCTCAATGTATTAATAGTAATAAATGTAAAGATATTAAAGAGTAAACGTTAAATCAAAAGTGAACTTACTGTCTATAAGGGTAAATAATATACGCTGTTTTGCATATCCTGACATTTTGGGTGTATCTATATTGATCCTAAATTGTTTTGCGTGTTATTTCTGAAATGTAAACTTAAAAATGTATTTTATTTTATTTATTTGTTATTTGGATGTCTTGTTAGAATGGTATATTTGTTGTTGTTTTTATTTCTAATTAAAAAAAAAATACAAATAAATAAATAAATTACTAAATAAATTAATTAATTAATTGAACTTTCATGCCTCCATTATCAAAAATTCTATTATATTCTATTTGTTTACATAGTCTAGGTACATGTACTGTTTCATTTACTGTGTGTTAAGAATATGTAAATTGTTTTGCATTTGATATCTGAAATGTAAACTTTAAACTTGAAAATGTATTTTATTTTTAATTTTTATTTGGACATCTTGTTAGAATTGTACATTTATTGTTGTTATTTCAAATAATAAATAAAATAATAAATAAATAAATACATTAATTAATTATTTAACTGAGCTCTCCTGTCTCCATTATCAAAAATTCTATTCTATATGTTTACATAGTCGAGGTACATTTACACTTTGAAAAGAACATGTGAGTGAGTGTATGCCACAAAGTTTACCCCAGTTTTAATATGCATTTGTTTTTGGTTGATCTACTGACAAATTTGAGTTTATATAAATAGTTAAAGGCTTAGTTCATCTAAAAAACTGAACATTTCCTCACCATTTATTCATACTCAATTTCTTTCTTTTGCTGGACACAAAGGAAGATATTTTGAAGAATGATGGAAAAAACATCTATAGTGGGGAAAAGAAAATACGTTTTTTTCCCAGATTTCTTCAGTATCTTCAATTGTGTTGAACAGAAGAAAGAAACTCAAACAGGTTTGAAACAACTGGAGGATAATGAGTAAATGATGACAGAATATTCGTATCTGGGTGAACTGTCCCTTTAACTACCCATGTAGGCCCACACGGAATCTGCGTGCACAGAATTCCGCAGATTTTCCGCAGAATTCCGCAGATTTTTAGCCCATCATTAATTCTGTTAATTTACTTGAGTAAATGTGTGTAAATCTGAATTTATTCAGTTTTTAAATTACACATATTTCACATATTAAGGTTTTAGTTATGAAACTCCCAAAATAATTCCGCAGAAATCCATCGATTTTTAAAAATATTCTCCGCAGAAGTTGCAAAAAACGTCCGCAGATTCCGTCTGGCCTTATAGGTCAAAACATCCAATGCATTAATGATTTGAATATCAAGATTTATTATGTCACATTGGGCAGTGTCGGTAGCACTGTCACCTCACAGCAAGAAGGTCGCTGGTTTGAATCCCGGCTGGGTCAGTTGGCATTTGTGTGTGGAGTTTACCTGTTCTCCCCATGTTGGCGTGGGTTTCCTCCGGGTGCTCCGATTTCCCCCACAAGTCCAAAGACATGCGCTATAGGAGAATTGAACAATCTAAATTATGCTAGAATACTTGATGGTTCATTCCGCTGTGGCGACCCTTGATGAATAAAGGGACTAAGCGGAAGGAAAATGAATGAATGAATGAAATTAATTAATTAATTAACTGACCTTACCTCCCTCCATTATCAGAAATTCTATTCTATTCTATTCTATTCTATTCTATTCTATTCTATTCTATTCTATTCTATTCTATTCTATTCTATTCTATTCTATTCTGTTCTATTCCATTCTATTCTATTCTATTCTATTCAGTTTTTTAAACAATTATTTGAGTGTGCCACAAAGTTTTACTTCAGTTTTGCTATGCATTTGTTTTTGGTTAATGTACTGACAAATATAAGTTTTTTAGCTAGTTAAAGGGATAGTTCACCCAAAAATAAAAATTTCCACCCCATTTCCACTCAAGTCGACTAATTTTTGTTGTTGTTGTTGAACACAAACGAAGATATTCTAAAGAATGGTGGAAAAAACATCCATAGTGGGAAAAAAAAATACTATGAAAGTCAATTGCAGTTTCCCCCAAAACTCTTCATTATTTTCATATGAATATTGAGTATTCATATTTGGGTGAACTGTCTCTTTGCTGTATATGTTTTTTTTAGATGTTAGTAGTATTGTTCGTTATTAAGACATTTATTAGCAAGTGTGCTCCAAAACAGTGACAAAATTCACGTTTAGAAGATATAAAGCTGATATCAACATGTAAAGCTTGTAGTTTGTCACTTCCGCCTAAATGGATCAACGGTTCATAAATGGTTCATCAATGGTTTTATACACATCAACCCATACTACAGTTTCTCATCAAATCATAACCAATCAAATGCTCTCTAGTGTCTGACATGGCCCGCCCCCTTTAGGACGCTTCTCATTTGCTTTTCATTTGATGCACTTGAGCTCAACCACTCTCACTGGCAAAGTGGTGATAAAACAAAAAAGGGGAGGAGCTACACTATGTCCCACCCTTTCTTCGTGTTTCGGTTAAGATAACCTTGAACATCTAATAAAACGCGGAACCATTAACTACCGACCGCCTATAGGGCAGAGGTGGGCAAACTACGGCCCGTGGGCCATATGCGGCCCGCTAAACTCTTTCATCCGGCCCGCAAGCGAGTTTTTAAAATGCTGCTTCTGAGTAACGGTTTGGTTTCAGAACTAGTAAATTAATGATGCAATACAAGTGAACGCCATTTGATGGCAGTATTGCACGCGGTACAGTTAGTGCAACCAGTAAAATTAGAACGAACACATTCTTGGATATTAAAATACACTGGACCGTTAATGACTGAAAATGAGTCCGGCAAAAAAAAAGAAAAATTGACTCTGAATGTCGTGTGTTGAATGAAGAATGGATAACATAACCAATATCAAACAGAAAGTGGTATGTCTAATATGCCAAGAAAGTATTGCTGGTTTTAAAGACTACAACCTAAGTCGGCATTTTTCACGCAAACATTCAAATTATTTATTTTTTAAATGCAGATTTTTTATATCAGACAATATCTTTTCTATTCTCCACTGTAAAAATTATTACATTATTATTATTATTATTAAATTTTATAAGGGATTATTTTATTGTTTTATGATGATTGATAAGTAAATATAAATTGCAATGCAAATTAATTTGACTTGTAAATATGACTCAGTAATAACTATTAAAAAATGTGTGTTAATGTGACACGTTTCTGTCCGATATTACATGTTCCATGCATACTGCCACTATAAATAAAAGTTATTTTTTGAAGGATTTGACATGTGGCCCTTCGCTTGGTTTGCAAAACTTGATGTGGCCCTCGGGTCTAAAAAGTTTGCCCACCACTGCTATAGGGGAATTACCAACCTACGTCACACATGATGTCACACGAGTTCAACCGCGGATAGCGGTTGCAAAAAAAGACTGGGTGCAAAAGTAAACATGATGTGTTGTGCGGTAGAATGCTAGAATTTTACCAAACACCACACTGCTTTTAATGCCAACCACAGACGTCTTTGGCTTACAGCCATCAGAAGAGCTGAATGGAGTGAGGACTTAATAAGAAATGCTCGACTCTGCAGTTCTCATGTTATATCAGGTAAGTTTACTGTATGCTGAATCATACACATTACTCGCTTTTGATTGCAGTAATGATTTCAGCAAAAACAATTAAATATGGTTCATTAAACTGCGGACACTGAATGCTTAGAGTGAAATGTAAAAATGTAAGTTCACATACCCTGCCATACAGGTGCAGTTCGCTGTCAGAATGCAGTTGTTTTGCTTGTTGATGATTATCCAGGCCTTGTACAGCTCCGTCTTCTTTCCTTGTCTTAGGCTCGGCAGAACCTCGGTTTTTAGCACTACATAGTTTTGAATCTGGTAATCATGGAGCATTTTTTCTTGCACATGACCACACTGAACACAATTGTAGACATCCAAAGACTTGTAGGCCTTTAACTTCTCTAGTAAAATCACTTGGAGTTTCAATGAGATAGTTGTACATTTCGGGCTGGATGCTTGGCCATTTCGTCTTGTCCAGTATCCATTGAAAGAGTGCTATCATAAATGGAACTGTCAGATGAACGCCGCTCACTTTAATGTTAATTTTGCCGAATAACTGTGCTTATCAGTGGGGGACAAGCTGTTATAATATGCTGAAAGCGTTATATAAATAATACATATGATATGTAATCAATATAACTTCTCTCTAATACAACAACAAACTCTGTACCGCATTGGATGTCATTCCTTCGCTGTAACTGATAGCGCTCCCGTTTTTTTTCTGCGACCTCGATGCGCGCGCATCCTGAATGTTTACAAACCGGTAATTCGCCTATAGATCAAAACATCCAATGCACTATTGATTTAAAACCCCAGATTTATTATTGTCACAATTTAAAATGTATACTCTGCAATTTGTTCAGTTATTTAATGCCAAGCTGAAAAGAAATCTTCTCAATCAATTTCTGATTGAAAACACTTGGAAATTAAATGACACACCGATCATTTCTTTAGTGACTAATACTGCTAATAAACTTTGTTCACTGAACACCTTTCACAGTTGAAAAAGTGCTTAACAAACAAGAGGGAAATAAATGAAGAATAACACATAATAAAAGTAATTAGCAATAGTCTTTAATTAGCCTTAAAGGATTAAGATTACACAAAGCTCTCAGATTTCATATCCATTTCTCCCCCACAAAATAAATAGGCTATATTTCAATTTGGCACATTGTAACAGCAACAATAAGCAGCCAAATAGAAGTAGAAGAAATGAAAGAAAAAATCTAAATCAGTGACTTTTTAAATAAATAATAACGAGACATTTTGATTGTGAGGTCAAATACCAACACCTTGCGCTTTTCTGGCTCAATCAGACACTGCCTTCTTATCAGCGACTGCATCACTTCACGGCTCTAATAAAAAAATCAGCGCTCTAGATCTCAACACCAGATCTGACAGGTAAGCAAACAACACACTTTCCCACAATGCAAAGTGCTGATTTCTGAGCGGCTGTGTTTATCAAGATTGGCTGCGGCTCAGGCCGTTTCTGAGCTGATCTTAGACGCTGTGAAGCAAATGCCCATGCCATCTGAAACAGACAGAGAAAGAGGATTAAAATACCTTCCTCAGGCAGTGCGGGTGGACATTGACCTGATCAAAAACCTGTGTCAGGGTGTAAATGAGGTGCCGAGGCTTACAGATCTACTGTACTGCAGGTTTACATCTATGAAGCGGTGATTCGGGAAACTACTACCACTCACTGAAATAAATATTCATTGGATTTACTCAGTTTTATTAAGGTAAGTGGTTGCAAACAGTTTATATGGGCTGAATGTAAACAAACAAATTAAATTTAGGGATGTTCAACTTAATTTTTTTGATAAAATTCAGCCCATATAAACTGTCTGCAACCACTTATTTTATTTGGTATCTTATATTCATTCATTTTCTCTTCGGCTTAGTCCGTTTACTAATCAGGGGTCACCACAGCGGAATGAACCGCCAACTTATCCAGCATATTTTTTGCCCTTCCAGCTGCATCCCATCACTGGGAATCTTCCATACACACTCATTCATATACACACTACGAACAATTTAGCTTACCTAACTCACCTATAGGAGGTGACGTAGGTAGTGCTGTTGCCTCACAGCAAGAAGGTCGCTGGTTCAAGCCTCCGGCTGGGTCAGTTGGCGTTTCTGTGTGGAGTTTGCATGATCTCCCCACGTTCGAGTGGGTTTCCTCCGGGTGCTCCGGTTTCCCGCACAAGTCCAAAGACATGCGGTATAGGTGAATTGGATAAGCTAAATTGTCCTTAGTGTATGTGTGTGAATGAGAGTACATGGGTGTTTCCCAGTGATGGGTAGCAGCTGGAAGGGCATCCGCTGCGTAAAACATATGCTGGATAAGTTGGTGGTTCATTCCGCTGTGGCGACCCCTGATTAATAAAGGGACTAAGCCAAAAAGAAACTGAATGAATGAATGAATTCACCTATAGGCTACCAGATGTGCTTGGACGGTGGAGAAAACCGGAGCACCCGGAGGAAACCCACGCAAACACGGGCAGAACATGCAAACTCCACACAGAAATGCCAACTGACCCAGCTAAGGCTCGAACCAGCGACCTACTTGCTGTGAGGCAAGTGTGCTACCCACTGCACCACCATGCTGCCTATTTATATTATATATTATATATAGAGAGAGCGAGCGCTCTAATATAAACCCATCATGAATAACGTTAACCTATTTTGCCTACATGAAAGGCGATAAATAAAATAATTAAAATAAAAAGCTAGTACACACATGCCCTGTTTTAAACTTATAAAACTCCAATGACTCTTGAGGTGCAGCTGATAGTTGGAACAGATCTTTCAAGTTTCTTTACAAATCCTGTCTGGTGGACATGATTATAAGCGTTACTATGGAAGCATGTTAATACAGGTCTGTCAATCCACTGGGTGCTACATCATGTTGCGGAGAGCCATCAGGATTTGTAGCCAATTTTAATGTCAGGAAATAAAAAATAGACTTATTGTGTTTATATCACTCCAATAAGACTGTGGACACACTACACTACCTGACAAAAGTCTTGTCGTCAGTCCTAGTTGTAAGAGCAACAAATAATAACTTGACTTCTAGTTGATCATTTGGAAAAATGGCAGAAGGTCGATTTTTCAGATGAATCATCTGTTGAACTGCATCCCAATCATCACAAATACTGCAGAAGACCTACTGGAACCAGCATGGACTCAAGATTCTCTCAGGAATCAGTCAAGTTTGGTGAAGGAAAAATCATGGTTTGGGGTTCCATTCAGTATGGAGGCGTGCGAGAGATCTGCATAGTGGACGGCAACATCAACAGCCTGAGATATCAAGACATTTGTGCTGCCCATTACATTACAAACCACAGGAGAGGGCGAATTCTTCAGCAGGATAGCGCTCCTTCTCATACTTCAACCTCCACATCAAAGATCCTGAAAGCAAAGGTGCTCCAGGATTGGCCAGCCCAGTCACCAGACAGGAACCTTATTGAGCATGTCTGGGGTAAGATGAAGGAGGAGGCATTGAAGATGAATCCAAAGAATCTTGATGAACTCTGGGAGTCCTGCAGGAACGCTTTCTTTGCCATTCCAGATGACTTTATTAATAAGTGATTTGAGTCATTGCAGAGATGTATGGATGCAGTCCTCCAAGCTCATGATGGAGTCAGACACAATTTTCATTCTGTTTCCACTGCAGAATGACTTTATATTCTATACTGGATATTATTTCTGTTAAGTGACAAGACTTTAGTCTAAGCAAAGTCAGACCTTACTGTCCTAATGAAATCATTCAAAATCAAGGCATGATCATATTTTATTATGGTAAAATAAGTGTAATCTAGAGGCCTTTGCCTTTCATATAAGCCACTTCTGATACCAAATGATCAACTAGAAGTCAATTCTTTATTTGTATTATTTGTTTTTCCTAAAACTTGGATAGGCGACAAAACTTTTGTCAGGTAGTGTAAACATACGAACATTTCTATAATCTATAACGGTGTGTAAGAAATGCAACGACTTTTTTTTCAGTTTCCAAGGTTTCTAAAGCAACACGAAGTTGTGATAATCCAGCCTGATCTCACGAGGAAACGTAACTATTTTACGTTTTGTCAGTTTAATGGCTAATTTCTACGAATTTGTACAAGTTCAATCAATGCGTGGCACCCAACCTCGCCCCTAAACCTAACCGTCACAATTTAACAACCAATGGATAAGCAAATCGTACTAAATTGTACGAATGAGATCGTATGGATTAGCCACTAAATCAAAAAGTTACGAATTGCTGTGAGATCGTGTTGGATAATCTAATGAAAAGCACAATACCGAGCAGTAACTCAAGTCTCTTCGAACAAAAACCAGCAGCGTTTGTTTCACCTTGCACGTTCCCAAGTGCTGTCTCGAACAATAAAACAGGCCATGAAAACAGACTAATGACGAATATGATTTGATTTCAGTACTCATTTACTCCAGTCGACTTCTGTCAAAGTGATATATATTCAAGGATACGCTCTTCAGCTGCACAAACAAAGCACTTCGCTTGTAACATCTTACAGTGTGAGGGAAATTCGGTCCCCGTAGTGCGATCACAGATGACCTGCGTCCAGACAGATGTGATGGAGTTCGCTCAGGAAGCCAGACTGCGTGTTTTCATAATCCCTGGTACACAAAGTTCTCCTGAAAAAAGGGAAAAACGGTCAGTCTGGATAACATCAAACTAATTAAAGCAAAAAGCGTGCTGTTTTTCCACAAGAAGAGCCTTAGATTTTGGTATATTTTGACAAAGTGTGCCAACATTGGGAGCCAGAATTTTACACTCTTTTTACTCCTGTGACCTGATATTTAATCAGGGCAATGAAAGAATAATTTACATTAATAAATGGCTGGGGAAATAAATAACATGAGATATGCCTGGTCTGAGCCAGTATGAAATTGCACATGCTGACCAACTACATCAATCTAAAGCTCGCTGAGGCGACACAACGGAAATGCAAAATACATCTCACTTCTACTATTAAAGCAATAGTTCACCCCAAAATCAAAGTTACCCCATAATTTACTCGTCCTCAAATTATCCTTACTATATATTTAAGTACGATGAACACCGTCGAAGTAGTTTTACATTTTATTCTTGCTCTTTCATGATCTATAGTGTTGGATAGTGGCTTTTATTTTGAAATTTGTCATCAAACTAACCCATACGCCATCAGAATCATAACTTAAAGTATCAATATTTTCAATAATGGCAATGTATGCAAAGGATCGATGCTTAAATAGATAAATCTTTTCTGTTTTTTTTTTCTTAATGAGTGATCACTGATTTTAGAATATTTTCTAGCTTAGCTATTAACGTAGCTCGGGGGTCAGTCTGTTTAATGTGCATAGGTGGCGCTGTCGAGTCATTTTGCCACACCCACTTCCGAAACCTATAACAAACAAACATTTTTGCCACTTCTGGGGCGTGTGCTAAGTTTCGTGACTTTTCGGGCATGTTTAGACCTTCAAAATCACGATTCATTCCGGAGAAGAAGAAGAAACTTCCGGTGCTCGGTCCCTAATAATGAAATGGCAGCCCCAATGTCCTGAACTAAACCTTATTGAAAATCTCTGGAAAATGCTTGTTAATAAGGTTCTGGCTAGCAAAGAAAGTACAGTCAGTGAAGTGTGGAAACAAAAACTGAAGAAGAGATGATCAAGATCAAAAGTCCAGACTAACCTTTGCTAAGGAACATGTTGAGGACTGAGAAGGTTTGTTTTTACCAATACAATTTTTTTATTTACAGATAAACTTACAATTTACATCAACATGTGCACTAACACAAAGTAATGGAAAACCCAGCTATTAAACAAAATCTAACAATTTTACAAAGTGGGAAGATAAAACATTAAAATTAAAACACTGAAATAATGAAATGGCAGCCCAATGTCCTGAACTAAACCTGATTGAAAATCTCTGCAAAATCCTTGTATAATTGTATCTTTATGTCAAAATGTGCACTAACACAAAGTGATGGAAATCCAGCTATTGAACAAAATTGAACTCTTTTTCTAGAATGAGAAGTTACAACATTAGAGTTAAAACATTGAAATTAGGAAATGGCAGCCCTAATGTCCTGAACTTAACCCGATTAAAAATCTCTGGCAAATCTTTGTTGATAAAGTTCTGGCTAGCAAACAAAGTACAGTCAGTGAAGTGTGGAAAAAGGACAGAGATCTGCTCCAAAGTTTTGTTTTTAACCAATAAACTGACTGAATTCTGCATTGTGTGAGCGGCACGTTTTTAAATGTAGACAAAGATATGCATTACGGCAATTCATCGGTAATAAACTCTAAATGAAGCCATTGATTCCCATCTATTTGAAACACTATATTGTATAAAGAGCTATGTAAATAAATGTGACTTAATGACAAAGGGACTGAGGGTGGCATATATGACAGGGCGTGTGTCTGTGACCCCGAGCCTGACCTTTGACCTGAATCGCTCTCTCCTTCATGTGTGTCCAGACGTCCCACTGAGACTCTTGATCTGAGGTCTATTGTGAGGAAGATCTTGAGCAGAACGAGGAAACAATGGAGTCGAGGGTCTGTGATCTGTGATCTTCTCATACGTTTGGGTGGTCAGAGCAGGTCCGGGACTTCAGGATCAGACTCCTGTGGCTCGGGTCAAGCCACTCAATCATTCGAAACCTATGAAAATTTACGAGGCAAAAAAACGTTTGCATTGTCATCCTGGTTCTGTTAGTGAAGTGACAGCAGAGATTTGTTTGTTTGTTGCCACATCAGCAACTTGAATGGCTATTTCATGGCAAGATCAATCTACATAAAAACATTACACGATAAGAACAACTTGATATTTCAATAAGAGATGATACACACAAATATAGAAATAATTTTTAAAAAGTATATTAAAAGTTAAATATGATTTTTCAATTCAATATTTGATAAACAACTTAAAATTCTGGTAACAGTTTATTTTGATGGTCCCTGTTGCACATTTTGTTGACTAAAAGTTGCATTGCAACTACATGCCAGCTTAATATCTGCTGATACTGCTCCTTGAACAGACATTTAACCAGTGGTGGAAAGAGTACTGAAAAATCCAGCCTGATCTCACGAGGAAACACAAGTATTTTACGTTTTGCCAGTTTAGTGGCTAATTCGTACGAATTTGTATAAGTTCAGTCGTACGAAAATGTACGATTTTAAAAAGGAGGCGTGGCACCTAACCCCACCCCTAACCCCAACCGTCATTGGGTGATAAGCAAATCGTACTAATGTGTACGAATTAGATCGTACGAATTCATACGAATTAGCCACTAAATCAAAAAGTTATGAATTGTTGTGAGATTGCGTTGGAAAAAAATCACACTCAAGTAAAAGTTCCATTACTTGCCTAAAATGTAGTGCAAGTAGAGTAAAAGTATCTGTTGTAAATATTACTCAAAGTATGAGTGAAAAGTAGCCCTTTCAAAAGTACTCAAGAGTGGTGAGTAGTACGCTGTGAACAGCTGATGCATTTACATGTAATTTGTGGATGTGTGTAAACGTAACATTCTGTAGTGCATTTAGTTACTGCCCAGGAGGCACACAACGTCATAAGAGGTTAATATTAGGTTAGATTTAGGTTGTGATGTCAGGTGACCAAAATCCTATGTCTAGCCAGTGTCTAAATACAATGTTATTTTGACGTCCAATAATGATGTCAAATTACGTTGATATCTGGTTGATTTTAGGTTGTGTTAGAAAGTGACCAAAATCCAACATCTTAAACCAACGTCATATTGACGTCAAATACTGACATTTATTCATCAGTTATGGTAACCAAAATCCAACGTCTGATAGATGTCATAGTGGTAACAAAACAACGTCAAGCTGTAACATCATTAGACGTTGATATTTGGTTGATTTTAGGTTGGACGTTGGCCATTGACCTGACGTTGAGTTCTGATGTCAAATCAGATTTTCATTTCCAAACTAAATGCAACATCCCCTGGACGTTATAGGGTACAGCGTCAATCTGACGTCATGTTGACTTCTTGTGCCTGCTGGGTGTTTAAGGACATTTCGGTCATCATACAGTAAACATCCATCGTCTTCTCATCAGTGTCATGCATATAAACAGTCTCTGGGTCAATGCGTGTAAAGATTTTGGACATCTGCTTGGAGACTTTTAACGCTTCCAAACAGTTTGCTGCAATTATAAATCGCCCATGTCTTGAGGTAGTTCATTATGATGTGATTTACCTTCTATGCGTGATTTGATTGGACAGGCATCACATGACTGATTTTTCTAATCCCCTTAGACAAGAGAAAATAAAGTAGTGACTGCAGGTTGAAGGAAAGTAGTGGAGTAAAAGTACAGATACAGCACTAAACATGTACTCAAGGGGAAGTAAAAGTACACATTTATGAAACTACTTGAAAAACTACTCAATTACAGTCATATGAGTATTTGTAATTAGTTACTTTACACTATTGCATTTAACTGACTATAAGAAACTTTGCAAGTACATGTCAACTTACACTAACCTTTACCCTAACCTGACAGTCTACTTATAATCTACCGAGAATTATTTGGCGTATGGTTGCAATGTAACTTAAATTCAACAAAATGCATTGAAGGGACCATCAAAATAAAGTGATACCAAAATTCTTAATGGTGATACTTTTTTTCACTATAGAAATCTTGTCTTCATACTCTAATAAAATATGCTTTGTAAAATATGCTATGATGAGAGCAACATTGGACTTCAGGAATCAAGCTCACAAACTGAATGCTTAAAGTTAATGGGTTGATCCAGTGTTATATTAGTATCACTGAGATACTACTATTTATATTCATATTTAATATTGTTTTAATTTCAGTTAGTTTTAGCCGTTTTTGTTGTGTTTTATAATTTATTAAATCATTAAATGGATTTTATATTAAAGCTTTACATTTCTTTTATAACTTATTAATTTTTTTCTTTATTTTTTGCCATTTAAAACATCTGTTTCAGTTTTAATTTAATGGTTTGATCCAGTATTTATTAGTATCACTGAGATACTATTATTTATATGCATATTAAATATTATTTTATTTTCAGTTAATGTTTTAGTCATTTTTTTTTATAATTTATTAAATAATAAATGCATTTTATATTAAATCCTTACATTTATTATTTTATAACTTATTAAATATATTTTAATATATTTTTAATATATTTTTTTTTCAGTTTTAGTTATGTTAATAAGTTAAAAATGAATGAAATTAGAAATGTAGCCACGGAAACAATGTCATTTTTCATTTAAAGTTTATTTTATATCCAGAGTGAAAACATATATTTATAGTTTTAATTTTAGTTGACAGTTTAGTTTTAATTTTTTAGTTTAGTTGGTTTAATCAATTCAAAATAAAAGTGTAAGTTATGAGAACATAACAAACAATAATAATAAGAAGAATTGTTTTTAGAGCAGTAAATGATTGAATGAAATAAAATATTTCTGAAGGATCATGTGACCCTGATGTGATGTTGAATATTCAGCTGATATTTTAAAATTGATTCACACAGAAACAAAATATTTTAAATTCTAATCAGGTTTCATGCAGATTGTATTTCTGATTATACGAACACAGCCTCATTCATTGCAAGTTGTAAATGAAAGACGAGGTTGACATCATTACAAAAACACGCATTCGAATGCAAACCGTAAACCAGCAGTAGAAAGTGAAATATTTAAGGAATGGCTGTTCTCACTGGAAAACATGCAGAGCTCTTTAAGACAAAATGTAAACTAACATGAGATAGCAAACAATGCTGGTGTTTATATTTAGTGCTTCCAGTTAGAGAATGTACCAGCACATAGAGAAGATGCTTGAAGCTTAGGTAAACACACACACACATACACACTTCCCAGAAGTCATTTTTTTGTCAATCGGTTCAAAACTGCAGCTGGAACGAATCAGGAGTTCAATGATCAGATTAATGATCTATCTTGGCACAGTGTCTCAACATTTAAGAAATGAAAGCTTATTCTGAGTGACCAACCCTTCATCAGCAGAAAAATCAAAAGTCCAGACTAACCTTTGCTAAGGAGCATGTTGAGGACAGAGATCTGCTCCAAAGTTTCTTTCGTGATGAACGCAAGATTAATCTGAGTCTGATGGAAAACCATATGTTTGTAGTTAATACTAAGGTGAGACTTCATGTTCCTCAAAGGTAAAAGTATTGAAATAATGAAATGGCAGCTCCAATGTCCTGAACTAAACCTTGTTGAAAATCTCTGGAAAATCCTTGTTGATAAAGTACTGGGTAGCAAACAAATACAATCAAGTGAAGTGTGAAAAAAATGCAGAAGAGATGATCAAGATCAAAAGTCCAGACTAACCTTTGCTAAGGAAGATGACGAGGACAGAGATCTGCTCCAAAGTTTATTCAGTGATGAACGCAAGATTAATCTGAGTCTGATGGGAAACCATATGTTTGTCATTGATCCTGATGGGGAAACTTTATGTTCTTCAAAGGTGATAGCATTGAAATAATGAATTCAATTCAATTCATCTTTATTTTTGTATAGCGCTTATACAATGTAGATTGTGTCAAAGCAGCTTCACATGGAAGATTATAGTGAATTGAAACAGTGTCAGTTCAGTTTTCAGAGATTAAGTTCAGTTCAGTTTAGCTCAGTTCAGTGTGGATTAATAATCACTACTGAGAGTCCAAACACTGAATAGCAAATCCATCGATGCGCAGCCCCAATCCATGAAATGGCAGCCCCAATGTCCTGAACTAAACCTGATTGAAAATCTCTGGCTAGCAAACAAAGAACAGCTAGTGAAGTGTGGAAAAAACTGAAGAAAAGATGATCAAGATCAAAAGTCCAGACTAACCTTTGCTAAGGAACATGTTGAGGATAGAGATCTGCTCCAATGTTTATTTTGTGATGAACGCAAGGTTAATTTGAGTCTGATGGAAAACCATATGTCTTTCATTAATCCCGATAGGGGAACTACTGTATGTTCCTCGAAGGTGAAAACGTTCAAATAATGAAATGACAGCCCAATGTCCTGAACATAACCTGATTGAAAATCTTTGGAAAATCCTTGTTGATAAAGTTCTGGCTAGGAAACAAAGTACAGTCAGTGAAGTGTGGAAAACACTGAAAACGAGATGATCAAGATCAAAAGTGCAGACTAACCTTTGCTTAAAGAACATGTTGAGGACAGAGATCTGCTCCAAAGTTTCTTCAGTGATGAACGCAAGATTAATTTGAGTCTGATGGAAAACCATATGTTTGTCATTAATCCTGATGGGGAAACTTCATGTTCTTCAAAGGTGATAGCATTGAAATAATGAAATGGCAGCCCCAATGTCCTGAACTAAACCTGATTAAAAATCTCTGGAAAATCCTTTTAGTTAAAGTTCTGGCTATGAAACAAAGAACAGCTAGTGAAGTGTGGAAATAAATGAAGAAGAGATGATAAAGATCAAAAGTAAAGCCTAACCTTTGCTAAGGAAGATGATGAGGACAGAGATCTGCTCCAAAGTTTATTCAGTGGTGAACACAAGATGATGAGAAACCATAGGTTTGTCATTAATCCTAATAGGGAAACTTCATGTTCTTCAAAGGTGATAGCACTGAAATAATGAAATGGCAGCCCCAATCTCCTGAACTAAACCTGATTGAACATCTTTGGAAAATCCTTGCTTATAAAGAGTGCTTAATTTGTAAATTGAGAGGTCCCAGAACAGATCGGGGTAACGAAACCGGCATGTTACCTGAGTATGGAGAGGTGAGAGCGGGAGGGGGGTGGGCCTGCGGGGATGGGTGTGGGATGGCGGAGGGGACGAAGGACAAAAGTGAAGGGTGGGGGGTTGTCGCGGACGAAAGTGAAGACAGTTGGGGAGTCGATGAAAGAAAGTGAAAGTGAACAGCGGACGGGGAAGGAGGGCGGTTGAGGAGGGGGATCGGTCCGAATCAGATTTCAGAGGTGCCAGATCCAGATCCGGCATGTTCCAACACAAATTAAGCCCTGCTTATAATGTTTTGGCCAGGAAACAAAGTACAGTCAGTGAAGTGTGGAAAAAAATGAAGAAGAGATGATCAAGATCAAAAATCCAGACTAACCTTTGCTAAGGAAGATGACGAGGACAGAGATCTGCTCCAAAGTTTATTCAGTGATGAACGCAAGATTAATCTGAGTCTGATGAAAAAAACATGTCTGTCATTAATCCTGAAGGGGAATGCTTATGTTTCTCAAAAGTGAAAAATAACATTGAAATAATGAAATGGCAGCCCCGATGTCCTGACCTAAACCTGATTGAAAATCTCTTGTTGATATAGTTCTGGCTAGCAAACAAAGTACAGTCAGTGAAGTGTGAAGAAAAAAAAACTGAAAAAGAGATAATCAAGATCCCAGAAGTGCAGTAAGAGAGACTAGAAGTGCATTTACGTTACATTTACGCATATAGCAGATGCTTTTATCCATACAAATGAAGTCCAGTGAGAGAGACTAGTGATAAAGTCATATTTAAAGCCAGCCTCTATACTTACAACTCATTTTGACTGTTGTATTTTTAATTGTAATCTTTCTCCATGCTAAAATCAGACGCTTATTTTGTTATACTATGGTATAGTCACGACTAAAACTCCTTCAAACTCTGACTAACAAATATCACTTTACTTCTGAAAGAATTCATAAAACATTCTGCATTATACATCTTCTGATTGTACATTTTCTAAACACAACCCTCATTGAGTGCGAGAACATTAAAACGGCCCATTTACCACAGCCGTAGGTGTGTTTTCCGTCCGACTTTTAACAGAGGGTGCGAGTCAATGACCTGTCGGAAAGAATGAAGCCAAAAGCTCAGTGATTCAGCACAGAGACCCAGCACACAGTCAAACGTCACATATAAATCAGCCGTGTAACCCAAACCTGCCGAAGCCGAGTGTGAAGCTGTCAGGATTCGACCTCTCCATCGCTGCCGAGTCACGAAGGCCCACCTACATGGACAGAAACACCTGTCAGAGCCGCTTGACCTGGTCAAGGATGGCCTGTAAATAGCAGACACCTGCCCTTTGTGTTCATAGCTCGACTGGCTGTGATCTCACACTACTTTCTATATCCGTGCGCTATTTACTGCGCATTAAAAAAGCAGCAGAAAGAGCGATGCAGGTTGAAGGCAAGGCCACCAGGAGCATGGCATCCCAGCCACGCGGCCCTGAAAAACACACAGTCACAGAATCAGTGTTTAAATGCCGGCTTCAGAGATTTACATTCCACATTTCACTGTTAACACGGCAATTAAAAGACATCTGCTAACACTTTAGAGCATTCGTTAATAACCTAAACAAACATTAAATGTGCTGTTTTCACAGTGGATTTCTGGCTGCAGCTGCCAGTTCTGTACTGTACTTTGAGCCGTGAAGTATTCAGTCACTTTTGTGGCACCAAAAATGTTACAAGAATCTCAAGGACAGCTTTTGTATGCTGAAATTATTATTTTTTTTTTGAGTTTTTGTCTAGTTTCTAGTCCAAATATGTAAAAAAATTTAATTAAGAAGCATTTTCTACACTGTTAAAATGATATGACTACAAAAAAAATCATGACTGCAAACGTTTTTGTTACTTTAACTTATTTTATTCTTATTTTTTGTGTCAAGGGACTAAACAGGTTCATTTACTTATTTTATTCTTCGGTTTAGTCCCTTTATTCATCATGGGTAGCCACAGCGGAATGAACCGCCAACTTATGCAGCATATGTTTTTACACAGAAGATGCCCTTCCAGCTGCAACCCAGTACTGGGAAAGAGTCAGCAGGTTATAATACAGAATTATGCATGTATTTCAGAATTACAACTGACAGAAAATTGTTCATCTGACTTCCTAAACATTAAAAAATTTATTCTGTAACTTACAATACCTGAGAGCTTACAATGCCATTTAAAAAAGTAAAATAAAATATAAATATTGAACATAAACAGCAGAGTAAAAAACAATGTAAGGTCGCATGGTTACATTCATACATTTTCCTTTGGCTTAGTCCATTTATTTATCAGGGGTCGCCACAGCGGAATGAACCACCAACTATTACAGCATATGTTTTACGCAACGGATGCCCTTTCAACCGCAACCCAGTACTGGAAAACATCCATACACACCCATTCACACTCACACATTACGGGAATTTAGCTTATCTAATTCACCTATACCACATGTGTTTGGACTGCGGGGGAAACCGGAGCACCCGGAGGAAACCCACGCCAACACGGGGAGAACATGCAAACTCCACACAGAAATGCCAACTGACCCAGCCAGGACTACAACTAGCGACCTTCTTGCTGTAAGGCAACAGTCCTAACCACTGTGTCACCCTGTCTTTATCCATTCAGAAAAAATAAAACATTTCTGAATGCTATGTTGCTGTTGTTTGCAGGTGTCCTATAGTTATGGTATGATCAAGCCTCTGAAATCTGAGCATAACTTAATTTCTATTACAAACTACGCAAACTTTTGTCCTGGCAGGGGCAAATATCTTTGGTTGTGAATTTAATTTGATTACACTATTTAAAGTTGAGATTTAAAATAAATATTTTACCTGCTTAAGCGTTATGGTAATATGTTTTTTTTTACTTGTTCATACACTTACTCAGTACTTTTAAAATAAAGTGGTTAATGCACTTCATTTGTGCATAATGCAATTAATCATGATTAATCCTAGACAACCATGTGATTAATCGCGACAAAAAATAAATAAATAAATAAATAGTAATCGCTACCCAGCACTAAAGCAAACAAAACAAAAAAAACTTGCTGGTTGAATAAAAGTAACTAAGTCAGAATTTGCCAGGAGTATAAATAATTGTGTGGGTTGACATACATACAGTATACATACATACATACATACATATATATACATATATATATATATATACACACAGTTGAAGTCAGAATTATTAGCCCCCCTTTGAATTTTTTCTTCTTTTTTAAATATTTCCCAAATGATGTTTAACAGAGCAAGGAAATCTTCACAGTATGTCTGATGATATTTTTTCTTCTGGAGAAAGTCTTATTTGTTTTATTTCGGCTAGAATAAAAGCAGTTTTTAATTTTTTAAACACCATTTTAAGGACAAAATTATTAGCCCCTTTAAGTTAAATTTTTTTTGATAGTCTACAGAACAAACCATCATTATACAATAACTTGCCTAATTACCATAACCAAGTTAACCTAATTAACCTAGTTAAGCCTTTAAATGTCACTTTAAGCTGTATAGAAGTGTCTTGAAAAATATCTAGTCAAATATTATTTACGGTCATCATGACAAAGATAAAATAATTCAGTTATTAGAAATGAGTTATTAAAACTATTATGATTAGAAATGTGTTGAAGAAATCTGCTCTCCGTTAAACAGAAATTGGGGAAAAAATAAACAGGGGGGCTAATAAATCAGGGGGGCTAATAATTCTGACTTCAACTGTATATATCGACATGTGTTAGCTTTATGAGCATAAGAGACTTATTAAAAGACCATACCAAGCCAAACATTAGAACAGCAGTGTAAAATACTTAACGAATGAACATTGATGTTGATTGCGCTTTAGGCAATTTAACTGAACTATTGTGTTATTTAGAAAAATAAATATATCCTAATAAAAATAAAAAGTCTCTGCAAATCAAATCCTGATGGTCAATATTGACTTTAAACATGCTAGTAACTACAAAAATAAGTCACTGGAAAAATGTGGAAAAAATATTAAAAAGTCTTTATTCACGTTAGCCATGTGAATAAAGGATTTCCAATATTTTTTCCACATTTTTCGAATACCTTGGACTTATTTTAGCTGTTTATTCTGATGAATCCCTTACTCAAAGAGCATCGACACATTATTTAAGCTACCCCTGAGCACTTCTTTTGGATTTTGGATTTTTATGCTAGTAACTACTACACTGTAAAAAAAAATATAATCAATTAGTCCTGACAGTCCTGGTATGTTTTTAGGTCATTGTAACTTATTAAACTAAGGTAATCATGCTCTAACTTAATTTTATAAGTTGCACAAGCTGTTTTAAGTCAGTTTAACAGAAGTTCAAAAGACTCATGAGGAAATTTGATTCAGTTTAAAATTAAGGCAAAAAGGATTTTTTTTTTACAGTGTACATTCAAAAAAATGACATTTGCTGTTTGTTTAAACTAATTATTTAAAATGAGCCGAAACAACACCATTGTTGATTTTTTGTTGTTGGGTGGGGGAAGGCAACTTAAGAGTTTCATGTTTAATCAACTTAAATTTGTAAAAACGTATACGTTAACTTAATTCCTTCATGTTGGGTAACACTTTATATTAACTACACACTATGAATCATTTATTAAGCATTAGCAAATAGTGAATTCTTTATCTGTTAATCATTAACTCCACATTAATAAGCGTTAGTAAGCAGTTTATAACTGCAGCTACAAATGCTGTATTCTTGATTTACAACCACATTTATAATGTGCTTAATTATTGTACTTTCATACTTTGCTAATGATTTATTTTTCATTACTAAATTAAGTATTGCATTATTTACAAACCATTTGTATTTAAGAGTAGTCGATGGTTTTTAAGATAATTCAGAATGAGTTAGTAAATGATTAATAAACTATTGAAATCAACGTTTATATATCTTATTATCTTATATATCTTATATATTACATTTAAAGGCTCAGTATCAAATGAACAATAATCTTTACAATCTTATTTAAAAAGTAAAATTACTGTAAAGTTTAAACATTGCTGAACAACAGGAGTGTCAAAATACAACAAAATTGGATAAAACAACAACAATATAATAATTTAACAATTTAATAGGATGAAATGTTTTAACTGTACAGTAATTTTATTTTAGATAAGCTTGCAAAGATTTATTTTTCATTTGATACAGTTTTATTTGTGTATCATTAAACAAATAGGAATGAATAATGTTGTTTATGTTTTTTTTCCCGTTTAGAATTTAACTGAGCCTTTAATTGTCATTTATAAGGGATGTATAAAGCATAAATAGTCCTCACTTTAGATTAGGTCACAAAACTGCATGAAGTTGAGTTAATAAAGCATTTATTAACATATAAATTAACTATTAATATATGCGTGAATAATAAGAATTATAAATGTTAATTTGAATAGTTTATTAATCATTTACTAACTCATTCTGAATTATCTTAAAAAACAACTAACTATGCTTAAATAACTGGTTTGTAAATAATGCAATACTTGATTTAGTAATGAAAAATAAATCATTAGCAAAGTATGAAAGTACAATAATTAAGCACATTATAAATGTGGTTGTAAATCAAGAATACAGCATTTGTAGCTGCAGTTATAAACTGCTTACTAACGTCTATTAATGTGGAGTTAATGCTTAACAGATAAAGAATTCACTATTTGCTAATGCTTAATAAATGGTTCATAGTGTGTAGTTATTATAAAGTGTTACCCACCTGGCTGTTGTTTGATACTAAATGCAGATTTGGCATGCTGTCCCAGGAGAGAATCCTGAGCTCAGAGATGATTGAGACCAGGGTTTTCTGCCTGGTCATTTACCATAAAGAAGGGTCCGAGATCAGGTAGGTCTTGAGAGCCACTCCTGATAAAGGAGGAAAAAGGGGGAGATGGGGTGGACGGGGAATCTTCAAAAACAAAGATAAGGGAAGTAAGGTGAAATGGCTATTTATTGCAGGCTTGGATTCATCTGGTTGGTTATGTTGAATCAACTTAAATTTGTAAAAACTAATAAGTTAACTTAATTCCTTCATGTTGTCTTAACACAAATCGATTGTGTGGCATTTTTTACAGTGTAGTATGTTGCTTGTTCAATAGGGAAACAGTCAGCATTTCTCCTTTATGTCTTTGAGACTTCTTGAGGTGGTGAACCTGTAGGATGAGCTGAAAGTGTCAAAGCCTCAGTTAAAAGACTACACAGAGAAATCAAAGCAGCCGGTGAACACAGTTTGAGAAGTAAACAAGCCATTACCCACCAGACAAACATCTGATGAAGCGCGCATGAATAACTATAATCATATTCTGATATGTCGCTACATGATTCTGAACAGCCTGGAGCAGAAGTTCATGCCAGAGGAAGACACAAAACACAAACAAAAAAAGAAGAAGAAGAAGGGGAAAAAGGATTTGTTTGTCTGGATGGGAGTCGGGAATGCCACTGATCTCGGAAAGCAAACAGGAGGATTTCCAGGAACAGCTTCTGAAAGAGCAGACCCTTAAAAAAAGACCAAATACTTCCATTAACCTTTTGGCACGAGGACCCTGAAAATCCCCTCGGTGAATCAGGAGACAAGCAGCTGGAGTGTGTGTGTGTGTGTGTGTTTCCTTCCGCCACACATAAACATCCAACTGTTTGTTTGAACAGCAAAAATAAAAAAAGGGGCAGGTTAATCAGGTGGACGTTTAAATGCCAAAAATGAGCGACTCATAAACATGGTGTTCAATCATGTAACAGTAGAGAGAACAGAACTCAAAGGTGTTTAGATGAGCAACAGACAGCTATATACAGCACTGAGCTTCTCAAATCAAACCTAAGTGGTCATCCAGTTCTGCTTAATGGTCCAATAGTTCTACTTCTCAAACCTGATTGGTCAAGCAGAGCTTCTCAAACCTGATTGGTCAAGCAGTTCTGTTTAATGATCAAATAGTTCTGCTTCTCAAATCTGATTAGCCAAGCAGTTCTGTTTAATGGTCAAATAGTTCTGCTTCTCAAACCTGATTGGTCAAGCAGTTCTGTTTAATGGTCAAATAGTTCTGCTTCTCAAATCTGATTGGTCAAACAGTTCTGTTTAATGGTCCAATAGTTCTGGTTCTCAAATCTGATAGGTCTAGCATTGCTTCTCAAATCTGATTAGCCAAGCAGTTCTGTTTAATGGTCAAATAGTTCTACTTCTCAAACCTGATTGGTCAAGCAGTTCTGTTTAATTCTTCAAATAGTTCTGCTTCTCAAATCTGATTGGTCAAGCAGTTCTGTTTAATGGTCAAATAGTTCTGCTTCTCAAATCTGATTGGTCAAGCAGTTCTGTTTAATGATCAAATAGTTCTGCTTCTCAAATCTGATTGGTCAAACAGTTCTGTTTAATGGTCCAATAGTTCTGGTTCTCAAATCTGATAGGTCTAGCATTGCTTCTCAAATCTGATTAGCCAAGCAGTTCTGTTTAATGGTCAAATAGTTCTACTTCTCAAACCTGATTGGTCAAGCAGTTCTGTTTAATTCTTCAAATAGTTCTACTTCTCAAATCTGATTGGTCAAGCAGTTCTGTTTAATGGTCAAATAGTTCTGCTTCTCAAATCTGATTGGTCAAGCAGTTCTGTTTAATGGTCCAATAGTTCTGCTTCTCGAATCTCATTGGTCAAGCAGTTCTGCCTAATGGTCCAATAGTACTGTTTCTCAAATCTGACTGGTCAAGCAGTTTCGCTTTGTTCTGCTTAACGATCAAGCAGTTCTTCTCAAATCTGATTGGTCAAGCAGTACTTCTAAATTTGATTGGATAAGCAGTTCTGTTTAATGGTCAAACAGTTCTGCTTCTCAAATCTGATTGGTCAAGCAGTTCTGTTTAATGGTCAAGTAGTTTAATGAAGGCAGGCAACTTTAACAGAAGCAATTACAATTTATCAACCACCTTAGAGCTGGAGTTTTCAAATGAACATTTATTTTCATTTATTTAATAAAATATATGTAAAGGCAGTGTCATCAACGATATCTCATGCCCATTCGGAACATTTTGAATTAGTGGTTAATTGATCTCATCCATACATTTTAGTACGATTTGCACATCTCCCAATGACGGTTGGGTGTAGGGGTGGGGTTTGGTGCCATGCCTCCTTTTAAAAATCATACATCTTTGAACGACTCGAATAAAAATATAAATTAGTCACTAAACTAACAATCCATAGAACAGTTAGGTTTCCTCGTGAGATCGGGTGGGTGTCCACACTGTTCTTATGCAACAGTCAGGAGTGCTTTAAATGAAAACCCAGTTCAGACTGTCTGTAAAAACAATAATACTTTAATAAGAAGCCTGGTGTCATGATCCGGATACATAGGAAGGAGGAAATACATGTCCATGTGCAGAAATCAAGTGGATGCTGATTGGTTGGCACCAGTCAGCAGAGCAGCAGAAAGATCATTGGTTTTGTGGTGTGGCGGTGCATTGTGCTGTGTTGTGCATAGCCTGAGATTTCAAGAGAACATTAATAAAGCATAAAAAGCTGAGTTCGCTTAAAAAATAAAGCATCTTACCGATGTGATTAAAATACTGTCTAATAAATACTGAATTCACAGCTGCTACTGTGGAGTTTCTTAAAAAACCAAAGCAGCATGTTTTAAGTCTTTGCCAGGTGCACTGGGACAGACCGTCTAGCTTTACAAGCATTACCATGTTTGAGTTGAGATGCAGTCCAGTGCATCAGCTGAGGTCACTCCCTGCAGAGCTTTCATGCGATTGGCTCAAACGTCTGTGGACCTGAGAAGCTCATATTTGTGAGTCCATCAGTGGTGATATCCACGTAAGACGCCGCCGATCACCGCACTGATATAGTTAACACTGTCTATCATCTGTGTGACATCAGATCCCATGGGTCAGGTCCTCAATAACGCCTGCCTTCACCAGCTTTCGGAGAAACTCCTTCTCTCTGGATATGTTGTGTGTCCATGACTAGATGTGTAAGAGAGAGAGAGAGAGAAACAGAAAGAACACAATGAAATCAATGTTTATTAAAAGTTTTAAGTGTTTATATTTATTTATATTAGAGCTGGGCAAAGATTAACCACAATTAATTACATCCAAAATGTGAAAAGTTTTTTTTTTTTAATAAAATATAAGTGTGTGCACTGTGCGTATTTATTTTGTATATCTGAGAAAATGTTTATTATTGAATTTATTCATTCATTTTCCTTCGGCTTAGTCCCTTATCTATCAGGGGTCACCACAGTGGAATGAACCACCAACTATTCCGGCATATGTTTTACACAGCGGATGCCCTTCCAGCCCACACCTAGCACTAAGAAACATCCATACACACTAATTCACACACACACTCATAAACTACAACTAATTTAGCTTATCCAAGTCACCTATAGCACGTGTTTGGACTGTGGGAGCACCGGGAAGAAACCCACGGCAACACGGGGAGAACATGCAGTCTACAGCGATCGCTGATTGGCTCCTGTACTAGAAGGCGGGCTTTTTCATCATATAACAATCGATGATTAGCTCCTGTACTAGTAGGCGGGGCTTTATTCACCATACTGACAGTTACACTGTTCCCCATTCAAAAAGATACAAGTGACGAGTGTTGTGTATTCTATAGTCTTTGCCTATACTGGCATATCAAGCAGCCAATTTCTTTTTGTAGGTATCACCACTGTAAGACTTTTTTGTGCTCTTTGTCTTAATTTTCCTGCCGGATTTTGACCTGCTCCCAAATTTACCGCTGCTATTTGTCTGTTTCTTTATATGTGATGAATAATTTCCATCCATACTCCAAGCATTGATCAACTTTATCAATATAAATCAATTTTCTAGTCTGATCTCAAGCCTTAAATAACTGAGAAAGCACCAATCAGAGGCCGCATTTTTATGATGTCATCATGTAGATTTCTTACAAAATATTTTACAGTATTTTAAAAATACAAGACACTAAAGTATTTTAATACAAAAAATAAAAAAATCACCTATTTTTTATAAACCCCATAAAAATACACATTACAAAATACCCCTTTGTATTTAAAATCCGTATTTCAAATACATGCATCATAAATACTGCCCATCCCTGTCTATGAGTGTAATGTAAGTAGATTAAGTTACAATCCCGTTGTTGATCCCTGGTTAGTATCTTGTACTATCCAAGCACTCTACTTTATTAGCAGCTTGGCAAGCTACAGTATCACAGTCATTTCCTCGTCACTGAAACTGCAGAATCATGTACTGTACACCGCTCACACTGCCAACGCTGGCTCATTACTCTGACCTCTCAGGTTTCTGCATGTTCCTGGAACAATGGACAGAGCAGCGCAGGTCATGTGACCCGATTGTGGACGTGACTCCATGGAAGGCATATTCTTGAAGATCACCCGCCAATGAGCGGCCCAAAACGAGAACAATACAGTTAACTACAATTAAGTGTGATATTAACCAAAGCTTGAAGGAAAACGCCCTTGGAAGCAGGGTTGCCAGGTTTTCACAACAAAACTAGACCAATGGCCATTAATAAAATCCCAATAACAGCAAAATTGTAAATATGACATTGCCAACATGTAAATTAAAGTCTCTATTTTGGAAGTCACTGTATATTGACACTCAAAACAGCATGTATAGTTTCACCTGGTCACAAAAGTGTGCCTGCTTACTCAATTTCATCATCCTAATACAGGTTTTATCATTGGTAGTAGGACATTGGAAAAATCTGACATTGAGATATTTAGTTTTTCTGCAATATATAGAGCGATATGAATACAATCTACCCTTCGCTAAATCACACCCGAAAACCGACACACACCAATTATGGCTTAGAAACCGTAGCTATGCACGGGAGGTCTGTCAAGCTTTCGAACAAGGGAAACAAGCCAAAGCGTTGTGCATATGAATTGTGCAAATCTGATATCCGGAATCCTAAAAATTTGGACGGGATGGTGGAATTTTTTTCCCTTTCCAAAACCTAAAACCAAGAGAAGAAATGCCAATGTGGATCAAACTGTGTGAGGGGCGCTAAAGGAATGAAGTTAAGTTGGTTTTGTTTTCGATATTCCTGACACATTCAGTGATAGACGGCAATAACTCACACACCTCTTACCCTAAAAAGCTCTAAACTGTGTTTCCTACAAAAATACAACGCAGGTTATGTTTCCCAGCTGTCTTTTTCTTTTGTTTCGCTAGATATTATGAGCACTGCTCTGTTTAGGTCCTCACAATAGCTGTAAGAGCGAGCACAATCCAGTCATAAATCCATCCGTTTCAAGCTACGAATATTTGAAATTACATATCAACAGAACAAAAACGAGATGTAATCACAAACTGAGCACTTGCGATCAAAATACTTCATTCGCAGTCATTTATAACCCTCATGTCCATGTCAGAGCTACAATTGACTGATGTTTTCGTTGGTCTTTTAGAGATTTAGTCATTGGTGACGGTGTTATAGCGGGTTAGTGTCAGTTTTTATATTTGCTGTCGGATTAATATTTGCTGGTAGGGAAAATCTATTCGGTTACTTCTGCTATTTATACTTTGATTTGCATTTCAATTTATTAATTTTTTCCACTTTACTGCAAATTAGAAGAGAAATTGTATAAAAAGCACACAAACATACTGACAGTTATAGCTACTGTGCATTGTTATGGGTCAATTATGCTAATATGTACAAGACGTTTGGCCATAGGGGAAATGGTCGTGCCCAACTGAGCCTAGTTTCTCTCGAGGTTTTTTTAAATATTCGCTTTCACTAATTGGTGAAGTTTTTTCCTCGCCGCTGTCGCCACTGGCTTGCATGGTTCGGGATCTGTAGAGCTGCGCATCGATGGATTTGCTCTTCAGTGTTTGGACTCTCAGTAGTGATTATTAACCCACACTGACCTGAGCTAAACTGAACTGAACTTAATCTCTGAAAACTGAACTGACTCTGTTTCAATTCACTATAATCTTCCATGTGAAGTTGCTTTGACACAATCTACATTGTATAAGCGCTATACAAATAAAGATGAATTGAATTGAATTAATATTCGGCACAAATTCGTCAATTTCCCATTTCTGGTCTTTTCTTTCTATGAATGAATTATGTAGAAGCACTGTCCATGCGTGTTTCCTCGTCGGAAAATAACGCTATATTTCATTGCACAACAATTAGTCTATCAGGCTTTTTGTCTAAAAAAAAAAAAGAAGAGAAATCACAGTTTAATTTGTTGTTATTAGATTGTTTTTAAATTTCTCCTCTCCTGCTGTGCATGAACTAAGCTGTTGAATGGTTGGCGTATGAGGCGGCTAGGCTAACCTAGCTTTAATTTTAATTATATTATTTTCTAATTGGTTGCCTATTATGTCGTCAATATACCCCTGTAATGCATACCGCAGTCCTTTTTTGTCTGGCTTTCTCAGATATCTCACCTGTTTGCCACAAATGACTAATTATATGCCTGGGAATGTCTGACACCGGCGCATACATATTGTATTAGACGTGCCAGGCACGAAAGCTTGACAGGCGTAACAACAGTAACCAAAGAGGGTGGGGCTTAGCGAAGGGTCAATTGAATAACTCAATTTGGAATGAAATCATTGATTTAGATTGATTCAAAATAATCCCAATCAAACGAATTTCCAGAGAGTCAAACAGTAGTCAAATATTCAGGTAGAGTAATCGTATAATCAAATGTAATGTAAAATAACACTCTACAGTCTTCATTGCTGATCCACTATAATCCCAATACTGCGATGTGACTATCGTGAATGCACACATTGCGATATCAATGCTGAAACGATATATTGTGCAGCCCTAATTAGTAGAATATATATTTGGTAAAGTAAAATATTTTAATTACAGGTGGGCATAGATAAATTTTTCAAATCTAGATTAATCTCACCGTAATCTTGTAATTAATCTAGATTTAAATGGCTCATTTGAATTCTGCCAAAGGCATTCAGAATATGTGTGCTACCCAAATAATGACTAAAAGTAAGTCTTTGAGAACGGGTTTCTCAAGCCAGGTGGTGCATTAGACCAGGGGCTCATCTCCTGTTTCCAAAATGCATCACAAACTGCTTGAGAAACTGTTCCACAATGATAATTGGTGATGAAAATAAATTATGTTCAATAAGATGTGCTTGTGTTTACTAACTATATTATGTTAAACATGTTTGTTTATAACAATTTTGAACTGCAGGCCTACATAAGCTCCAAACAGCGATTTTTGATGACCTTAATCCGACTAAAGTCATAACTGAACTAAACAGAAATGGAATTAAGACGTGGAGTATGCAGATATTAGTGGCATTATTAAAGTAAACACCGCAATCAAACTATTACCGTCATGTAGGACTTTTCGCCATATTTACCGACAAGATCCACACACGCGGCTGTCAGTAAAGGACCGCACACATTGCGAAATACGGAACTTTTTTTCTATTTGGCGTTCGTTATTAAATTCCATAACACTCTCACCAGTCCTTACTCCTTATTTGCGTCTAATACCCTAGTTTGTCATGGGGGCATGAATGAAATGTTCATAAATAAATGTGAAACTGCCGAACTGCAGTTAAAGTCACCCAAAATTACAGGAAACTCTTACATGAAAGCATTTCACGTAAACACCTTAATTATGTTATTGTCTATTAGGCAAATAACTAGATTACAGATGTCCATGTAAGCGTAGTCAGTAGTGTCTTCGAAGTAAGTGAAAGATCCAGAAGGGCATCTTGCTGATTTGATTCAGAAGGGCACTTTTTTGTCAGACGGACTTTCATTCATCGTCATTCATTTTAAAAAGTCCATTATATTTGTATATGTTTTACTTGAACGCATTAACTCTACAGGTGCCTGATAGTTAGATGTGGAGCTAATATTAATCAGATTCACTCTAGTGAACTGCATCCATGTTAGCACGTCACGTTTGATGTGGTAATTTCACAGTAGGAATACACACAGGTTCGAAGACTCGTTCTCGCCACCTACAGTGCAATTCGGCCAGGTATACATCCGCGCTAAAATATCAAGGTGAAAGTCTATCATAGCTTGCGTAGAATAGACCCAGCTCCCAACCCAACTTTGAGTATAGATTAACGACCATATTTTTTTTAATCGCCCGATAAGAGTCTCGCGTTAACGCAACACGATAACGCCGATAACAGCCCACCACTAATTTAACGCAACCATAATTATATAATTGACCAAATATTTTTAACTCATAACTCACAGACTTGGCAACCCTGCCTGGAAGTGACAACAATGTGGGTTCCTCTGTCATTTAACATGCAATAAATCAAATGTAACCAGTTTAAATGTAATCTTTCCCAAAAAAGGTTAAAGGTGCTGTATGTAAGTTTTTGACTCTTCTAAAGCATAAAAATACCATAATATGTGGGCAGATATTTAAGAAACATCCCAAAGGAACATACTTGTTTAACTGAAAAACAATGCTGAAGTCAGATATTCTGCTTTGAAAATGGTTTTTCCGTGCCGGAACGCTGTCTTTGTTTAAGTCAATTTCATATGCACGATGCCAGTTTAGCCAATTATATTTCAGCACCCTGGGTTGCCTTGTTGGAAAACAGCGTATTTCATTCATTCATTCAGAAAGACTCTGAAAGCATGCGTCCGTGACCAAAAAGAACAGTATGGGAGACAGATTCAGTTCCACATGAGGTTATTAATTAGCAAATTACATAAATATTACGAACGTAAACATTAGGTGAGCAGGTTACATTGTAACCGCGTGTCCTAACAACACGCTGTGACGAGAGAGGCAGTGATCAGCTATTTGGCTGTTTGCACCAGACGAAACACGGCAGAAATTTAAATACAGCCTTTCAGAAGCACAGAATATGCACTCACTCACGGTTTAGAATCTATTTAATACATGTTAACCCACTTTAACATCATTAAATGTAGATGCTGAATCACTCATATGTGTTTAGTTCTAAAGTTCAATTTCAGACGCTTTATTGTATTTTCCAGATCTGAGGTGAACTTTCTGCTTTCAGTATATGGCAACAAATGCCATGTAAAATGCATTCAAACTAGCATTGTTAGCATTTAGCACTGAATAAAGCACACAAGGCTTACCTGAGGTGATCTAGCTGTCATAGGTTTCTGTTGTTCAGCTGTGAGAAATAGAAGCCATTTCTAATATTTCAATTCGAGGTGTTGGTTAGGACAAAAACTCCTTTTAATATGGAAAATATTCCCTCTATCGCGTGTCGTTTCTTTTATTTAGAACACAGTTTAAATCACTCGCTCCTGTACACAATCTGGCATCCCAGCGTACTTTTATTATGATCCAGGACTGCAATACCTAGTTCAACCACTGGGTGTCAAACTTACATACTGCACCTTTAAATAGTCTCATAAAATTAAAATAAAGTTTTAAAGATGTTAGTATCAGCACGTTAGTGTTAAAGATATCTATACGCTAGCGTGCTCCAAAACAGTGACAAAATCTGCATTTAGAAGATATAAACATTCAAAGCTTGCAGTTTGTCACTTCCGCCTAAATGAATCAACAATTTTTTTGACATCCATCCCTTCATACTTCAGTTTCTCATCAAATATTCTGACCAATCAAATGATGTCTAGTATCTGACATGCCCCGCCCATTTCATTACGATTCTCATTTGCTTTTCATTTGATGCACTTGACCTCAACCACCCTCACTGGCAGATCTGTGATAAAAGACGAAACGCCATTGAAAACAGGAGGAGTCCCGGCCTGTCATCATGTTTCAGTTGAGATTACATCAAACATCAAAAAAAACTGCACATTTCAAAGCACTTCACGAGATGTTTCAGCTCAAGTCAGTGTGGTGCTGGTACCTCTTTGATTGCAGACATCCTCAGCTTCTCATAATAATGCAGAGGCGCATAAGGGGTGTTCATGTCATATCCAAATCCAGCCACTGCCACCTCATCACAGTTATGGAGGGCCATCGTGATCGCCACAGTCCCCAATGTAGGAATATTCTGGAGGAAGGAAAACACGTTTATTATTGAATGGCGATAAGTGTTCGTTTTCCAGTAGTCATAAGAGTATGTACAGTATGTAAGATTCAAATTTATGTTAAATATTTAATAAAAGATGCATCTATTAACAGATCAGAGTTGGCATGAACTAACAATGATGTATTTTTTATAAATGAATGTTAGATTAATAAATGCTCTACAAATGTGTAATTAACTAACAGTATCTAATGTAACTGAGATACACTGGCTGTAACGAAGACTCTGAGGGATGTGGATCCATTTGCGAGCTTTTATTTAAACACAGCAAGGTAACACAGAGAATATGACAGCCAATGAAGAACAGCATAAACTCAGGAACGGTAATGCAGGCTTTGGCCAGGGCAGGCAGCTTACTGTCAGAAACAGTGATACAGGCTTTGGTCAGGGCTGGCAGCTTTCAGTCAGGAACGATGGTACAGGCGTTGGTCAGGGCAGGCAGCAAACGATCAGTTAACAGGCAGGTAGTCGGTAACAGAGAGGCAATCAGAAGGTATGGTAAACGCTCAGAAATGTTTGAAAGCAAAACAAGACTTCGCACCGAGTTCTTGAACTGAGTTGGTATTTAAACACCATGGTGATTGAAATCAGGTGCAGCGTAATCAGTTCCAGTCATGTGGTTAATATCAGACAAGGAACCATATATGGAAACTTCATTTAAGCCGCAGTCACACAAGAATTCTGTCGTACGGCGCTGCGAAAAGGGGCGGGATTAAACAAGATAATTAGACTTTAAAAAAAGCAAGCGATTGCTCCATGTTTTAAATTTCTGTCCAGAGAGGTCATGTTTTGATCCTGGATTGGTCTCACGCAGTCAAGTAATGCGATTTCGCATGTCAGAGTTCACCAAGCTTGAACTTTGCACTGCAGCGAAATGCGAAACTCGACACAAGACCCTGCGTTTCTGGTCTGACGCATTCGCGTGCGTATGAATGGAAGTCTATGGGGAGAAAAGTCCAGTGTGACCGCAGCTTTACACTTATTACAATATCATTAGAATTCATAAAAATAAAAGGTCAAAATAAGACCAACGTTTAAAATGTAAAGTGTAAAATTGACATCAAATTATTCCTTGGGTCATGCCGAGAGCATTGATACCAAACATGCCATATTACGGCAAACTTCCTGTCCGTCATATTGATTTTGTTCAAAAACGTTTTTTTGCGAACTCCTCGATCGTTGATTTAATTTTCACCAAATTTGACTCGGATCATCTTCAGACTATGCTGACCAAAAGTTATGGAAATCATATCGATTAGCAAAACGGTTGTTGTTTACGGCATCAACAAATGTGTTCGCATAATGTCAATGTGCATCTGAGGCTGCGACTCGGCAATACTTAAACATATTGACACTGATCTTTAGGTCTGTCATTGGCAACTCACAATGACCCCAACACATAAACTTGGTAACAGCGCCACCTAGTGGTCACGAGTTATAAACCGTTCACTAACCATCAATAATGATTAATAAATTTGCTAATAACATTAGTCTGCATATGTTTATTGTCATACAAAATGATCTAAATTTATTCTTTGGGTCATGCCGAGAACATTGATACCAAATATGTTATATCTGGATAAACGTCCTGTCCGTCATATTGATTTTGTTTAAAAAAAACTCTTTTACAAACTCCTGCTAGACCGTACACCGAAATATCACCAAATTTAACTCGGATCATCATCAGACTGTGATGACTAAGTGTTGTGAAATTCATGTCAATAGGTAAATCGGTTTTTATTTACAGCATCGACAAATGTGCTGGTATAATGTCAAACTGCATCTGAGGCTGTCTCTCTGCAATGCTTAAATATACTGACACCCAACTTTAGGTTCTTCATCGTCACCTAACACTGACGACAACACATCAAATTTGTAACTCTGCCACCGTTTTTGGCCTCTGGACTGCTTTGCTCATTCTGCCTCTGGACTGCTTTGCTCATTCTGGCTCTGGACTGCTTTGCTCATTCTGGCTGTAAAATGCTTAGCCCCTTAATGGCTGCTTGCAGCTATATTTATTATTATTATTATTATTATTATTCAGCAGCAAAATGAAACTGTCCAGAACAGATATTATATAAGTTATAAGTCAAAATAAGTTATATATACACAAGTTGAAGTCAAAATGATTCGGCCTCTTGTGATTTTTCAAATACTTCCCAGATGATGTTTAACAGAGCAAGACATTTTTCACAGTATTTCCTTTTTCTTCTGGAGAAAGTCTTTTTTGTTTTAGTTCTGCTAAAATAAAAGCAGTTTTATTAAAAAAAAAAACATTTAAGGTAAATATTATTAGCCCACTTAAAACGATCTACAAACGTCTACAAAACAAACCACTGTTATACAATGACTTGCCTAATTAACCTAGTTAACTTGACCCTAATTAACCCTATTAACCTAAGCTGAATACTAGTATCTTGAAGAATATCTAGTTAAATATTATATACTGTCATCATAGCAAAGATAAAAGAAATCAGTTATTAGAAATTAGTCATTAAAACTATTATGTTTAGAAATGTGTTGCAAAAACTTTCCTCTCTGTTAAAGAGAAATTGGGGAAAAATATATACAAGCAGGCTAATAATTCTGACTTCAACTGTATATGTAGTCTAGATGATTCCCAGTACTTGGATGAGCTTGCATTATTAGTTTAATCGGTTGTTATCAGGATGGTCAACTGATTGGTCAATCACAAACTTCCAGAGAGCGAAGTAATAATCTTTAATAATGCACAGTGAAATTAATTAACATAAATAGATCTGTCTTTCTGATTACACAGCCATTGATGGGCTGGGTGCACAGAATAGTTGAGTGTGGCACTGCTCTCACACACTTCAGTGTAGATAACGCATCGTGTGACTGACTTTATCAGAGACACAGACAGTGTGTGTGTTTATCGGCAGAGAAGGATCATCCAGTCACCACCTGATGCAGAGAGTCTGATGGTGAAAGTCTTATCACCGCAGAGAGACACTCACTTGGCTAATCCTGCAGCAGACACTCCGCCTGCATGCTGATAACACAGAAAACGCATCACAGCTTGAGCCGCTCAAACACAAGTCTCCATGGAGGCAGAGGAAAACAGGCGGAGATTTGAGGGCCGGCACTTTATATCATCATGATCTCGGGATTATAATGAACTGCTGACCTGAGGCCGGTGTCAAACTTTTGAGTCATTTTGAACAATGCTGCAACAAATGTGTAATTAACTAACAGCATCTAATGGAACCGAGACAAATGAATCAAGTTAACCATTTATCAGGCAAGGAACCATATATGATAACTTCATTTATTTCAATACAGTTGTAATTTATAAAAAGAAAAAGTCAAATTATTGTAATACATTCCAGTATTTATTAAAAAGGTTTAAAAGTAAATGAAAATGACAAAATATATAGTTCATCATGATCTCTGGATAATACTGAACTGCTGACCTGAGGCCGGTGTCAAACTTTTGAGTCATTTTAAACATGCACATGGAAAAACTTTCTGTTCTCTCTCTCTATCATTGAATATGCTTTGTTGACATAACAAGTTAACCAAATCTTGTTAAAATATAATAAAACAAGCATTACTATGTTGGTACCATGAGGAGAGGCTGACTGGATACCATCCAGCATGAGATGAAGTCACTTCATTCAGCGGTTCCATTATAATAACTATCTATCTCTCTCTCTACCTTAGAACAGGTTTTGTTGAAATTGCAAGTTAAAAAATATTATTAGACAAATTATATATAAATAAAATTACTATTACAGTGTTTCCCCTACCATTATATAAGGGGGGCGCCATGCCCTCCCAACGGCTGTACCCGCCCCCCTTGAAGTCACGTTATATGTATTATATATAAAGCGCCAGATCACAACTTTTTTTAATACACAAGCTAAATAGCCGTATATAATATCTTATTTACACAACAGCATGTCATTTCTGTTCTGCGTTCGCGTCACTGCAGCTAAAATATATACAGATGCAGACATCCCAAGTCTCTCGAAAGTTCCGGGAGTCTGCCATAAATGCATAGAGACTCCCGGATGCCCGCAAATGAATGATAATCTCCCGGAAATCGCCCGTCTCCCGCCCGGTCCTCAAATACATCCCGTATCCCCCCCCGCTCTTCAGATACGTCGCGCACATGCCATGCTGTGATCTGTGATGCGAGCTCACTCACTCTTCTATCTAGTGTCTAGTTATGACCTCTCCCGGTCCCGGAGGCTCTGCGTGTCTTCCGCAAATTCATACCGGCTCCGTGATCCCCCAAAATTAATTAAAATACCCGGAAATCATGGCGACGAAAGAGAATGAGCAAGTGAACAGATCGCGAGAGGCACAGTGATGGTCTAAACATTACATTTGATAGGTTGATATTGGAATGGTCCTGCATGTATTTAAGTCTTCTGTGTTTTTGACAATATTACAAATCTTATATTACAAAAGCTGGCTGGAATTATTAGATAAAACTTTTTTTTACATAAATATTTAATAATATAACTTCTTGTAATACACTCATTGCTATAAGAAGTAGTTTATGGGCCTATTTCCTTTTATTAAGCAAGTATTAGATTTATAGGTGTGCATTTTAACTCATTTTCATCTTTCATCATTTGCAATGTTTCCCAATTGCATTGTTTGTCATTTTTCTGTGGCGGTTCATTACGCTGTGGTGACCCCTGATAAATAAGGCACTAAGCTGAAGTAAAATGAATGAATGAATTATTTTCTGTAAAGCTGCTTCTGGCCATGACATGTTCACATCTAAATTTTTATAAGAGACATGTTTAATAAATGTCTTAATAAATGGGCCAGACATTTCTGACATTTCATACCAAGAGGCTCAGGAAATGTTCTTCCAGAAGCCCATAAAGATACATTGCAGTGACAAAAGCTGCACAGTTTGTAAATAAAAAAGATATCAAATAAATGTTAATTTATAATTTACAAACGGTTGTACAGGTCAAATAGTTTTTCAGTTATTTACTGCTGTCATTAAAAGACCATGACTCCTTGTGTCAGTGTAAGTCTGAACAGCCACGCTACGTTGGGCCGCGCCGAATCGCTTAAGTTCGAAAATCTGAACTTCAGAGGATATTCACACCGCGTTAACCAATCAGGAGCTTTCTCCTGTAGGGGCGTTTTTATGATGTAGCGCCTGTTGTTGGTGTCCCGGGGGGAAATCCTCCAGACGACACTGGACAACAGTTGATCAAACTGGGCTCGGCTCAGTCGGAAGCACCGCTGAAAGCCTCCATCATTCAGGTATAGTTTCTGGAGGAGTTTATGAGCTCACAGAGCTGGGTGCACCTCTGAAAGGATCTAGTGGACTCAGACACAGCTCCAAATGAATCAACGCTGTTTTTTAGCCTTCATAAAGCACAAGCGCAGCTATTCCATCAATAAAATCCATATTAGCCATTAAGCAACGTAGCTACATTCACCAGGCAAGCCATGCCCATGATCCAAATTCGGGTCTACTGTATTGCTCAGTGAATTTGACGAGCGAATGAAGCGGATTTGACGAGTGAATGAAGCGGATTTGACGAGTGAATGAAGCGGATTTGACACGCGAATGAAGCGGGTAAACTCAACCTGTTCACGCGTCTATTTATGCGCAAACAGCGCGATTTATCCGGGTGTACCATGTCTGGTGTGAACACAGCATTACTCTAAAATGATGGCCTGCAGCTAGCTCTCTGCAACTCTCACATGGTCGCCCACTGAAGCTAAGCAGGGCTGTGCCCGGTCAGTACCATGATGGAAAGGGGAAAGCTAGGTTGCTGCCGTAAGTGTTGTTAGTGAGGCCAACAGGGGGTGCTCAACCTGCGGTCTGTGTGGGTCCTAACGCCCCAGTATAGTGACGGGGACTCTATACTGCTCAGTGAGCGCCGTCTTTTGGATGAGGCGTTAAACCGAGGTCCTGACTCTCTGTGGTCGTTAAAAAACCCAGGATGCCCTTCGAAAAAAAGTAGAAGTTTAACCTCGACATCCTGGCCAAATCTGCCCACTGGCCTCTGTCCATCATGGCCTGCTAACCATGACCCATATCATAATTGGCTTCATCACATCTCCTCTCCACCAACCAGCTGGTGTGCGTTCTGGCGCAATATGGCTGCCGCCGCGTCATCCAGGTGGATGCTGCACACTAGTGGTGGATGAGGAGATTCCCCCAATGTGTAAAGTGCTTTGAGAGTCCAGAAAAGCGCTTTATAAATGTACATTATTTTTAATTCTAATTCATTATTTTGTACATGTAGGTGTGAAAATTCTGAATATACTGTAAAAAAATATGACAAATAGTCATGACAACAATTGTTTTGTTACTTTAGCTTATTTTAATAAGTTAAATCAAGTTTAACCAACATTTTTAAGCTTTACTTTAAATTTAACTTATATTTTTTGTCAGTTTGAATGATGTAAGTTGAGATGACTAGAAAAGTTAATTTGATTCAACAAAAAATGTATTGCAATTTTACAGTGTAGAGGTTATTTTTGCTTACGGTGTTTAATGTTTGAACTTTTTGCACCGCGAAAATAAGAATCGACAAGAATCAGAAATTATTAAATTAGTTAAAATGTTAGAAGTCATCTTTTTAATAATCTACACAACAATGTTTTATCTCTTGTTATGACCTAGTCTTCAAATGTTTTTTAGGCTGTCCCTGGTATTCTTTGAAGTGATAAAATGCTTTCAGTCATGGCAGTCACTGTATGTTTTAATATCATGAATCGACTGATGTGTATGAATGATGTGTATGATTTGTTTGTTTCTCACTCCTCTTCCCATTAGGCCATTGTTGTGTGGAAGGCCGATTAATCTGAACGAGGCTTCCTGTATGAAATAGGGGTTCAGGATCCGCATGTCTTGTGGAGCTCTGGGAACGACACGTGCCACAGACTTCCAGAATCCATCCATTCTCCACTGAAACACACCAAGAACAGAAACAAACCATGAGACAGTTCACTGAATGAACACATGAAACAGGCGTCTGAGAGGGTAAATTCAAGACTTTGAGACCTTTTTAAGACCATCAAAAGAAAATAAAGAAAAGAAAGTCTAAATTGGAGGGGGCGGCATAGTGGCTTAATCGTTTGAACTGTCGCCTCACAGCTAGAAGGTTGCTGGTTTGAGTCCTGGCTGGGCCAGTTGGCATTTCTGTGTGGAGTTGGCATGTTCTCCCCATGTTGGCGTGTGTTTCTTCTGGGTGCTCCGGTTTCCCCCACAGTCCAAACACATGCACTATCGCATGATATATACTGGAATCAGAGACTAAAATTCAATACCCTTTAAGACATTTTTTAAGACTCTTTCCATTACATTGTAATACCTCATCGCCACTTTAGGTTTGAACTGGTAACATTGGCGACATTTTAACTTAACTGATTGTAAGAAAGCACAAATACACAGTCTCTTGTGATAACTTGCTTTCAATGCAATATAATTCAAAAGGATAGCAACAAAGAACAAAAAAATGTATTTACTGGATTACCCCAATGAAAAGTTCATAAGAGAGAGAAATACATAACAGTAATCATCAGACCAGTTTAAAAGGCTTTAACAAATTTTCTGATCGTTAAATTAATCAATGAAACTCCCATTTATTTATTAGCAAATTGGCTGATTTCATATATTAGAATTTTAGAAATTGAAAATAAATAAATAAATGAGTATGTGACTTTTTTCCCCAATATTTGCAGATTTAATTAAGGCAAACTTTAGCACACAAATATAAACGACATTATCAAAATTTATACAAAATTTAATACCATGTAAAATATCACTTAAGACTTTAATACTTTTTTTTTTGTAGAAAAAATACACTTGAAATTTAACATGAAAATACACTTTTTTACATTTTAACTCTTCCCCCTCCCTCCCCCAAAACATCCAGATTCAGTTGAACAGGTAAATGTGCCATTGTATTGTTATGTTTCAAAAATTGTATAAACAGATCCCAAATTCCCAAAACAAATTCCTTGGCAATAAAACTGATTCAGAATTTTATGGTACTCCTTTAATTTGCCCTTTACACTGTAGGTGATTCTTTCCAGTGCAATGTAATGTGTCAAATCTTTTAGCCAGTGGTCAATGGATGGACTTTCTATGTTCTTCCAATAGAGTGCTATCAAATGCCTTGCAATAACAAGACACATATCAATCATTTTAGTTTGATAACCTGGTAATGACAAACTAATTAACCCAAAGCACATATTTCAGGTGTAACTGGAATTGGTTTTGAAATAATTGAGGAGATTAATGTTATTACGTTTTGCCAGAAAATCTTAACCACCTCACAAACCCGGATACAATGAAAGAATATTCCTTTATGTTTTTGGCATTTGAAACTTATATCTGGGATGTTTGGGTTAAAGTTGTTAAATTTTTCAGGTGTGATATAGGTGCGCATTGCCCAGTTATATTGGATCATTTTAAATCTAGTATTAATTGACAAGTTCTGGGCTTTAACACATATTTGGCTCCACTCTAAATCTGACATGTCATATTGCAAAGCTGTGCACCAAGAATCTTTCTTGGATTCTCAGGTTTCTTTAGAGCCATTGACCAATTTGCTATAAAACAATGAAATATAATTTGTCACAGGATTCTCATAAGACATATTTTTTTCTAATTCAGTTTGTAGAGGTCTAGCTAGTGAGTAGTTTTGCCTGACATTAATATAGCTGCAAATTTGTAAGTATTTAAAAAAAATGCGTCATTGGGATTCTAAATTTTTCATTAAGGTCTTTAAAGGACATCAGTGTGTCTCTTTCAAATAAGTCCCCAATCTTTCTGATTTAATACTTTTTAAGGCCCTTAAATTTCTCTAAATTGATTTATCGACTTTTAATACTTTTTAAGACCCATGGACACCCTGTAAAGGTGAACTGAATAAACTAAATTGACCGTATTGTGTGTGTGTGTGTGTGTGTGTGAGAGAGAGAGAATGTATGGGTGTTTCCCAATACTGGGTTGCAGCTGGAAGCGCATCTGCTGCGTAAAACATGCTGGAACAGTTGGCGGTTCATTCCGCTGTGCCGACCCCTGAAATTGAGACTAAGCATGAAAGCAAAATGAATGAATGAATAAATTGAAGGGAAAACACTACAGCAATGTGTTGATAGCCACATATAATGTCTAGGTTTGTCTTTATAGCAACATTTCAAAATAAAAATACAAACAGTATGTACTTATTTTTAAATTATTGTACATAAAGCATATCAAGGTTTAAATACCTCTGATTCAACCACCCGAGTGCGGAAATAACTTTTACTTCCGATCAGATAATAATAATAATAATAATAATAATAATAATAATAATAATAATAATAATAAATATAATTTTTAATGCGCTTTTTTTAGACTCCAAGCGCTACAAGGCAAAATACTTACAATAGCAGAAACAGCACAACAATAAAAAAATAAGCAACAAAACAAAAATATGAACCATAAGATAGAATAAAAAAAGTTAACAAAATGATCATCCTAAGTTAGAAGTAATGCTAAAAAGGTGAGTCTTAAGAAGTTTCTTCAAAAGCTACAACACTTCATGCACTCTCTAGATATTATATGTATAATCTATATCTATTTATTTGTCCATTATTTGTTCATTTAAATTGTGACTTTTTTTAAATATTAAATATATAAATATACATATATACATTTTTATTATCCAATTGATCATTTGATTCTTTATTTTGATTCTAACCGGCACTCCTGGTCCTCCATAATTTAAGACTTTTTTAAATGATGGAAAAGCAATTTAAGATTAGCCGTGGAAACCCTGATGAAACAAAAGCGATGAATAGACCTGCGTGACTTTGAGCAAGAGCAGCTTTTCTTTTTCCGAACACTCCCTCGACTCCTGCTCTGTGAATGAAATGACCTGAGGAAAGGCTTAAAGTGAAACGGATGCAGAACAGTCACTCGCGGCCACTGAATAACACTCTCAGCTGAATAAATACACCGCTCGCTTTGATACTCTGAATAAAAAAAAGGGTGACGCTAACGTGCTCAAATTGGCAGCGTACAAGTCAAAAGCGTGTCCGAACAAGGACCTCTAGCTCTCCTCATGGGACGCCAACTTTACCTGCAGACAATATCAAGGACCTGACAGAAACACCTGGGAAATGGCGGCGTTTTAGAGGTCGTAACTTTGGTTGACATTTTGAAGCAACAACTCCGGTGGGATTTCATCAAACGCCATTTTATTCCTGAAAGTTACGGCACCACAAATAAACATGCCACATAATTACGTCCTGCACCAAGCGTGTGTTTTCTTTCAAGGAAGGGAAGGGTTTTTGCATAAAACAAGTACTATGATCCAGGGAGTCTCACTTGTGTTTTTTTTTGGTGTAACACAAAGCATGTGTGGTGTAACATAAGATCATAGCTATCAGACGCCATCAGCCGTATTTGTCACGTGCACAAACTTCTCCCTTACAACTGCACCAATTAACTCACGACAACTGAACTTTATTTAAAGTCATTGTGATTTATTCCCAAAACACCAATCAAACATTCACTGTTAAAAATGCAGGGTTCCACACCATTCACTCATGCTGTCCCAACATAAATCGATTATGTTAACGTAGTAAATTGAAGTGGATTGAACATAAAAAATATAGACAAATAAAAATTTCCCAAAAGGAATCTCTAGAATTGTGTCGTGTAAGCTCATTTTAAATAAGTAGTTTAAACAAACAGCACAATGGAGTGGCAAAGAAAACGTTTCTGCAGGACTCCCAGAGTTCATCACGATTCTTTGGATTCATCTTCAATGCCTCCTCCATCTCACCCCAGACATGCTCAATAATGTTCATCTCTGGTGACAGGGCTGGCCAATCCTGGAGCACCTTCTTTGCTTTTAGGAAGTTTGTTGTGGAGGCTGAAGTATGAGAAGGAGCGCTATCCTGCTGAAGAATTTGCCCTCTGCTGTGGTTTGTAATGTAATGGGCAGCACAAATGTCTTGATTCCTCAGACTGTTGATGTTGTCATCCACTCTGCAGATCTCTCGCACGCCCCCATACTGAATGTAACCCCAAACCATGATATTTCCTTCACCAAACTTGACTGATTTCTGTGAGAATCGTGGGTCCATGCAGGTTCCAATAGATCTTCTGCAGTATTTGTGATGATTGGGTTGCAGTTCAACAGATGATTCATCAGAAAAATCGACCTTCTGCCACTTTTCCAAATGATCAACTAGAAGTCAAGTTATTATTTGTTGTTCTTACAACTGGGTTGACGAAAAGACGTTTGTCAGGTAGTGTATATTTTTAAAATGAGCTAAAAACACCCCAATTCTTCAGGTTTTTTTTGGGAAAACTCAATTGTTTTATGGTCAATCAACTTGAATTTAAAAAATGATCACGTTAACCTGATCTATTTGTGTTGGGGCAGCATGAAGGATTTGTGTGGAACACAACATTTTTTACAGTGTCCTCCAAAATAACCATTTTTAAAATGCACTTCATTCCTCTCATGTAAAGATGAATTTTCAGAATCATTACTTTTCCAGAAGTTATTAAGATACTGTATGCTGATTTGCTGCTTAAGACACATTATTAAAATGTGGCTAAAATGCATACTGTGACTTAGAGTAAAATAGCCCAAGTTTTAAAATTATTTTCTAAATGAAAGATGGATCACTACAGATACTAGATGTTGCTGACATTGGTACACTGTATGTTTCTTTGAAATACTCTGAAGTATCATTTACTGTTTTCATTTCTCCTTTAAATATCTGTACAATTCAACAAAAGAAAAAAAAAAAGACACTTGTTAAGGACAGACCAATGTGTCTGCCGATATTGAATTAATTTATCGGTAATCTGACAAAAGGCAAATACCAATGGATTATAATTTCATGGAGGCAGTAAGTTGCATATCTTTTGAATAATAAATGCTTGCAAAAAACTAAATATAATTTGTACAAAATACCACACTTGAGTCTAATATGTACAAATTCTGCATTGGGAAAGCAACTGGTGTGTACTACGCTCACCATGTTAGTTTGGGCTTAAAGGTCTTATGCAATTTAATGAGTCAATATTTTATATTTTAATATTTTATATTTATTTCTGGCTGCACAGTGGCCAAAGAAGGTTGCTGGTTCGAGCCTCAGCTAGGTCAGTTGGCGTTTCTGTGTGGAGTTTGCATGTTCTCTCAGTGTTTGCGTGGGTTTCCCCCACAAATCCAAAGACATGCACTATAGGTGAATTGGGTAAGCTAAATCGTCCGTAGTGTATGTGTGTGAATGAGTGTGTATGGATATTTCCCAGTGATGGGTAGCAGCTGGAAGGGCATCCGCTGCGTAAAACATATCCTGGATAAGTTGGTGGTTCATTCCGCTGTGGCGACCCCAGATTAATAAAGGGACTAAGCCGAAAAGAAAATGAATGAATGAATATTTATTTTTATATTTTTGAAGCAGCAAGATTTATACTTTACTTGTACCAACAGCACTGACTTTATTTGTTAAGTTTATTAAATAAATATGTGCTTTTATATGTCAAATAAAAATTTATGCTGTTAGAAAAAATATTGAACAGCACAAATCAATTTTGAAAATTGTTATATATGACATATTTGGTCTTAACTTGTGACTCTCTTAAAATTTTGGAAAGCTGAATGTCAAATGGATCCAATCATTCAAATTTAATAGAGAGAAAATCTAGCTAGTACTGTAAAGTACTGTGTGTGGTTTATCAAAATCAGTATCAATATCGTCTGAAAGTTTGTTGAAATCGATATCAGTAAAAAAAAACCTATCCAACTGTGCATTATTTGTGCAATATTTTGAGTGCTATTATTTTCAGGATACTTTTATAAGTGGGGGAAATTATTATTTTATTTTAATAGAAGCCCATAACATTATAAATGTCCTTTCTGACACTTTAAAACGAATGTATCCTTGCAGAAAAAAAGTATTAATTTCTTTAAAAAACTGACTGTGTTCACAATCAATGCTATTTTATCTATATTTAAATGAAACCATGGGTTAATTTATTGCGCTTTCTGCAGAATTATTTAACTATAGGAATAAACTCTAAATGTAAAAATATTAATTAAATCAATATTTTTGATGCCCAAATGTGCAGAAGAAAATAAAACGCTGACATATTCAGAGCGAGCACTGAAGCAGAGATAAATTGTGGGAATGTGTTGTTCAGACTCACAGGGCGAGAGTCATAAACACACAGATGGAAAATGTGACGTGGCTCAGGCTCGGAGAGAGATGAACACAATACCCTGCACCGCGGAGGAGATAGGGGCCATTTAAGAGCCCCATGAAAAACAAGCAGCGCAAACAAAGCCATAAAGTCAAGGAAGACCCTAAATCAATCACTCTGTGACAAGATCCACATTGCACAAGGATTTCTCTGATATTTCACTGTGCTGCTTGAAACAGACCTGCAGGTAAAAACAAAAAGAAGAGCCTGCTAATGATTATGAACTCTGAACTCTGGCTGAGGATAGTGGTGTACAAATGGCTTATTGTGCTGTATTACAGACACGGTCACTCAACACGGCCGTAGCAACAAGCGGAAAACTAATCTGATCATGGTGTTTTCTGCACTGCTGCTGAAAGTACAGTGATGGAGAAAAATAAGACATATTTTGGCCAACAACAATCAAAATGAGACTCACGTGAAAATAAAAATAGTTTTAAATGTATAGTTTCTAAAGAGAGAATGAGGAATCAATCATTTTTCAGCAAACTTAGTTTTAACAGTTTTTTCCTATATATAAAACAAAAAAAAATTTTTTAATGGAGTCTATAAATATTAAAAAACACAAAAAAACAGATTAAAACAAAGTCTAAAACAGGGTTTATACACATTTTTACTACTAAAATTCCATGATTTTTCCATGACTTAAAGTAAAATTTCATGACCTAATGTTTCATGGAAATATATATATATATATATATATATATATATATACTGTGTATATATATATATATATATATATATATATATATATATATATATATATATATATATATATATATATATATATATATATATATATATATATAATAGGTGGGCATAGATTAATTTTTTAAATCTAGATTAATATGGCTCATTTGAATTCTGCCGAAGGCATTCAGAATATGTGTGGTATAATAAACAAATAATAAGTCTTTGAGAACGGGTTTCTCCAGCCAGGTAATGCATTAGACCAGGGGCTCATCTTCTGTTTTCAAAATGCATCACAAACTGCTTGAGTAACTGTTCTACTCTGATAATTGGTGATGAAAATAAATGATGTTCAATAAGATGTACTTGTGTTTACTAACTGTTTATTCAGTTAAACATGAATGTTGAACTGTAGGCCTACATAAGCTCCAAACAGTGATTTCATACTTGCTTTTGATGTACGCACATACAGAAAATGCTGCTTCACAAAGGCAAGTTCACAGAGCCCTGACGGTGTCAAGCATTGAGTATGTTTACATGGGCAACAATACTTTAATACGATTTTAATATGATTAAAACAATACTCTGATTAAGAGTCTACCATGTAAACAGCGATTTTTGATTACCTTAATGCGACTAAAGTCATAACTGAACTAAACAGGAATGGAATTGAGACGTGGAGTATGCAGATATTAGTGGCATTACTGACAAACTATTCCCGTCATGTAGGACTTTTCGCCATATTTTCCGACAAGATCCACACAGGCGGCTGTCAGTAAAGGACCGCACAGACACACAGACGCACACACACAAACATCACACACACATCGCGAAATGCGGAAGTTTTTTTTCTTCTCATTTGGCGTGCGTTATTAAATTCCATAACACTCTCACCTGTCCTTACTCATTTATTTGCGTCTAATACCCCAGTTTGTCACGAAGGCATGAATTAAATGTTCGTGAGTAAAAGTGAAACTGCTCAACTGCAGTTAGAGTCAGGCATCCTGCTGATTTGATTCAGAAGGGCACTTCTTTCCCAGACGGCTCACCGGTCAGGTATACATCCGCGCTAAACTATCAAGGTAAAAATCATCATAGCTTGTGTAGAAAAGACCCAGCTCTCACCCAACTTTAAGAATAGATTAACGGCGATATTTTTTTTATCGCGCGATAAGAGTCTTGCCTTAACGCATCACGTTATCGCCGATAACGGCCCACCACTAATATATATATATATATATATATATATATATATATATATATATATATATATATATATATATATATATATATATATATATATATATATATATATACATATATACATATACATATATATTGTAAATAATAAGAATGCACGTTCAAATTTATTACAGCATATCATGAAACGCAAAACAAATCTATTTAGCTTGAGTTTATTTTATATATCAATTGCAGGGATGTCAAACTCAATTCCTAGAGGGCCGCAGCCCTGCACAGTTTAGTTCCAACCCTGCTTTAACACACTTACTGGTAGGTTTCAAACAAGCCTGAAGGACTCAATTAGTTTGATCAGGTGTGTTTAATTAGGGTTGGAACAAAACTGTGCAGAGCTGCAGCCCTTCAGGAATTGAGTTTGACATCCCTGATCTATTGTATGTAAAATTTATTTAGATAATGCTTACACATGGCGGTTCATTCCCACTGTGGCACCTCTGAAATTGAGACTAAGCCGAAGGAAAATGAATAAATAAATGCTTACACAGCATTCATAATGTGAGACCATGTTTTTGGCCAAAGACACAAAATAATTAAAGACAACTAACCTATATTCAAGTTTACAGATATTTGTTAAACTAATTTCCATGACCTTCCCAAAACTTTGTGGGGCTTTTTATTATTCCAAAACGTTTCCAGGCCAAGAAAATGCCATGTCAAAATTCCATGACTTTTCCAGGTTTTCCATGACAGTATGAACCCTGCTATCAATCCCTCTCTCTTTCCATCCATCTAACTCAATCTGATTCTATCCATACCTCTCTCTTTCTATGCATCTCACTGTACTCATCTAACTTATTCTATCAATCCATCCATCTCTACTAGATTCTATACATCCTTCTCTTTCTATCCATCTAATCTATCTATCTTATTCTATCCATCTTACTCTTTCTAAATCTATCCATCATTCACTATCCATATCACACCATCTAACTCTTTTTATATTTTATCCGTCCCTCTCTCTTATTATCCATCTAAAAATATAAACCAACACACATCTGCAGTAATACCAGTAAATGGTAAAAGATGCTTATTATTATCATTTTTCTTATTACTAATATTGCTAAACCTTATTGGTAATGCTGTGTTTAACACCTTATAAGCTCTATTGGTTACACACTTCTCTATAATTAATTTTTTTATGCATTCTGGAAAGAATTATGCCATCTCTGACATTCACCTGTATTGTAATGTGACGTTTTTATTCCTTCGGTTCTTGTTCATTTTCTCAAACCAAATATTCCCAATTAATCCATTCACTGATTACAAGTATAAAAATATTGGCTCTTTTAGCTGTTAAAGATTAGTCTGTCTAGACAGATATATGAGCTGATTGCAATGATGTCCAATTACTTAACCATCAAGCCAAGTAATTACACAAATATATAAATTAAATCACAGAACCATTAATCACAAATCACAGTGGAATAACTAACTATCTAACCAAATGAATAAAAATATGCACAAAAAACTTATTAAACCATTTATTTGGAAACACTTTAGTTTAAGTCACAATTTATGCTATTAACTACTGGGCAATTACCTGCCTATTATTGCAATATTAACAGTTTTTTAGTAGTTATAAAGTTGGATTTATACTAACTATTAATTAACAGCCAATTAGCATTTTTGTGAGCTAATGGTCATAGTTAATGCTTTTTTAATAACATGAATTGTGACTTTAATTTTATATTTTTTATTAAAATGATTAAACTGTCATTGCCTGTAATTGTTTTGTTATATTCCATTATTATTATTTTCTGTTGGATAAATCGTTGATATAAAAAGCTTGTGCTATAGATTCTTCTTGAAGGGTTTATATGTTTTATATATAAAAATACTTCAAATAAACCTTATGTTTCAAAGGTAAAGCTCACCACTTACTCTAAAATGGAGGCCAGCAGCTAGCTCTCTGCAACTCTCACATGGTCGCTCACTTGTAAAAGTCTCACATGGTCGCAGGGCTGTGCCCGGTCAGTACCTGGATGGAAGACCACATGGGAAAGCTAGGTTGCTGCCGTAAGTGGTGTTAGTGAGGCCAGCAGGGGCACTCAACCTGTGGTCTGTGTGGATCCTAACGCCCCAGTATAGTGAAGGGGACTCTATATATGCTCAGTGAGCACCGTCTTTTGCATGTGACGTTAAACCGAGGTCCCGACTCTGTGGTCGTTAAAAATCTCAGGATGTCCTTCGAAAAAGAGTAGGGGTTTAACCCCCGGCATCCTGGCCAAATTTGCCCACAGGCCTCTGTCCACCATCGCCATATCATATTTGGCTTCATCACTCTGTCTCCTCTCCACCAATCAGCTGGTGTGTGGTGTGCGGTCTGGTGCAATACGGCTGCTGTCGAGTCATCCAGGTGGATGCTGCACACTGGTGGTGGATGAGGAGATCCCCCCCCCCCCCCCCCATTGTGTAAAGCATTTTGATTGTCTAGAAAAGCGCTATATAAATGTAAGGAATTGCTATCATTATTATTATTATTATTAAAAAAACAAATAAACTTATCTTCAAACAGATGAATATATATAATTTAGTCATTTAGCAGAGGCTTTGCAAAATGACTAAATGTAAATATTAAACAAAAAGGTAAATAAGTTGAATCAGTGTAATGAATCACTCACTGAACTCTGAATCACAAATCAGTTTATAGTCATATTTTCCCTGACGGGTAATCCCCGAACCGTTTATCCTCCAAACTTCCCTTTCTTGGGTTAAAAGAGTTCCTGACACATTTCTGAGTGCTGATGTTACTTCAGAAAACATCACAGCTCCAACACTACAATGGCTGCTCTCAGTGGCTCGGACTCTCTGGAGGTGTGAGACGCAGACTTTATCAGCCAATCCATCAGTTTCCAGAGGCTGACACACACTGCGGCATTCATGAAGCACTGCGCTTTTCTACAGCCGTCTGTGGAGCGCTAGAATTCGCTGACCCTGACATTGACCCTCAACCTTCAGTCTACTCATGTCTGAATCACCAGACTCTGAGGACACTTGACACTCGTGGACACCATTGTTTTGTGATGTGTAAGCCAAACATGTCATACTGTACAAAGTATCTAATGATTCATAGACATGGGCTCTGTTTTCAGTTACTAGTGAGCTGCCTACCTAGACAGCATGTTTAAAGTGCTGGATAATAGTGCTGATAGAAGACTGGAAAAAAGATGTACTTAGGACCTGCATTCAGAAAAGAAGGATCCACTAATTAGTGTTTAGATTAAGAATGATAAATCACTAGTTTCATATGGAAAATTCTGGAATCAAACAATCTATCTTTCAAATGAATATGAAATTGATTTAAATCAATTTAAATGTTCTATTTACACATTTAAATCCACTGAAATGTGCCTGGAAGGTCACTGTATTACATTTCTTTTCTTTTGAGTCTCATCAAATCTCAAATTTGGACTAATTAATTGTTCTCAAATCTTTCCTCTGCAATGTTCTTAAATATTTATGTATTCCTAAAGGTTGCCCAAAAATATCCAACCTTGAAAGTTTTTACATTTCAATCACAAAATGTCAAACTGTATCCTAATATTTTCTACAATTATTTCTAAAATGTTTTGCAACAGTTGAATATTGCTTCTCTTCTCAAGTCAAATTAAATCTTAACATTTATCTAATGATTTCTTGAACATTGTCAAATATTTTTTTCATCTAAATGATCCAAAATTTCTTGAATGACCTCAATCATCTCAGACCTCCTTAAATGATCTTAATCGTCTCAGAATTTCTTGAATGTTCTCAGACTTTCTTGAATGACCTCAATCATCTCAGACCTTTTTGAATGATCTCAATTACCTCAGACGTTCCTGGATGTTCTAAATCATATCAGACTTTCTTGAATGTTCTCAATTATCTCAGACTTTCTTGAATGATCTAAATTGTCTCAGACTTTCTTGATTGTTCTCAATTATCTCTAAGCCACTTCAATGCTTTCAATCATTTCAGACTTTCTTGAATGTTGTCAGACTTTCTTGAATGATCTCAGTCACCTCAGACTTTTTTGAATTATCTCAATGATCTCAGACCTTCTTGAATGTCCTCAATCATCTCACACCTTCTTGAATAAGCTGTCATCTCAGACATTCTTGAATGATCTCAATCATGTCAGACCTTCTTGGATGACCTCAATCGTCTTAGACTTCCTTGAATGTCCTCAATCATCTCACACCTTCTTGAATGAGCTAAGTCATCTCAGACCTTCTTGAATGATCTCAATAGTCTCAGACCTTCTTGAATGATCTCAATAGTCTCAGACCTTCTTGAATGATCTCAATAGTCTCAGGCCTTCTTGAATGATCTCAATCATCTCTTGAATGTTCTCAATCATCTCACACCTTCTTGAATGAGCTCAGTCATCTCAGACCTTCTTGAATGATCTCAATAGTCTCAGACCTTCTTGAATGATCTCAATAGTCTCAGGCCTTCTTGAATGATCTCAATAGTCTCAGGCCTTCTTGAATGATCCCAATCATCTCTTGAATGTTCTCAATTATCTCAGACTTTCGTGCATGCCCTAAGTTATCTCTAACCAATTGAATATTCTCAATTATCTTAGACTTTCTTGCAGACATTCTCAGTTATCTCTAGTTCAATACTCTCTTTTAATATCCTCTTGAAAGGCTCCTCTTCTCTTCTCTTCTCTTCTCTTCTCTTCTCTTCTACTCTTCTCTTCTCTTGTTTCTCTGTGATTCATTGGACCAACAGTGGAAACAACAGCAGCTAGTTTATTGACCCCTTGTCCACCTGCTCATGTTTACCTTTCTGAATGGCCGTGTTTGAAGCTGATTTCAAAGGAGGAGACAAAAGCAAAGGGACAGCTCCGCTTCGTCCACAGCCAGAACAGCTGACACCCCCCCAAAGACCTCCATCGGCTGGCCTAACATCGCACATATGGTGGCATTAGTCTAAAAACATACCACGTTAAGACCACTGATGATTTAGCTGTTTTGATGCATCATTTACGACAAGATATCTTGGCCTTTCTTTTGCTTTCAGAAGACACAGCTGCCATTTAATTCCAAATCAGCAGAGGTTCGAGTAATGAGACCGTTTCTGAGTCAAAGAATCACAAGCTAAGACGTCTGCCAATAAACACATGCACATAAAAAAAAAACAACAACATCTACTTCATCCCTGACCTCTCAATTATTCTCATTAGTATTCCTGTCTGAATGTTTTGAACGGGAGAATATTTACAAGACGGTCTGCACACTTCAAAACCTTCCCTGAATTAACACGTTCCGCGCAATTTGATGTGTAAACGCGAGCTGTGATTGTAGCATGCAGTAGGACGTGAACGAATGTTTCACATGGACGGGTCAATGACGGATAATGCTCTCAAAGTGGAAGAGACATTTCAACAGAAAACAATTATCTGAAGAATTTATTTCCCTAGTCTCAGCTGTGAAGTTTTCGGTCTAAGTCTGTTTATCATTACGCAAAATTACTGATAAATTCAACTTAAATTGGTTCATTTATTGTTCAGTTTGCTCAGTAAATCACCGTTTTGGCAGTAAATGGTAATGGATCTACTTTAAATGCACGCTATGGCATGAAGCAATTCATCTTCTGTCTCAAGAGTAGCTGCACGCTTAAGAAAATGAAATGTAAAACCTTTTTAAAGAGCAACTTAGCAGACTAAAATACAGTCCAAAATCTAGTAGAAACAATAAATGTATGTTTACCACTATATACCCAAAACGGTACAATGGTAAACGTTCTCCACCAAAACAATTCATCTATTATAAAAGTTTGCGGTCACTAAATAATTTATTTGTTTAGCAAGGATACATTAAACGGAACAATTAAAATGAGAGTAAACACATTATTGTTATGACTTTCATAAAAAAAAAATCAGACCATCCTAGTTTTTCACGATTTTTTGTGTGATAAAAATGACTGATTTTGTGGTGGTAATTCCCAGAAAATTTTGCCATTAGAAAAATCTAATTGTATATAATGAGTATTTTGACCACATCATCCTCTTTATGCATGTTGTCTTACTCCAAGCTGTAAAGGCTCGAAAGCCTACTACCAATTAAGCATATTAGGTGATGTGCATCTCTGTAATGAGAAGGGGTGTGGTCTAATGACATCAACACCCTATATCAGGTGTGCATAATTATTAGGCAACTTCCTTTCCTTTGCAAGATATCTCACTATTTTTGACTTTTCGGAGCCAGTCAAGTCCTTCTTTTGCCAGAGGGATGCAGCACTCTTAAAATTGCCAAGCTTCTGAAGCGTGATCAAAATAACTGCCCATGAACTGAGAAAAGTCAAGCGTGCAGCTGCCAAGATGCCACTTGCCACCAGTTTTGCCATATTTCAGAGCTGCAACATTACTGGAGTGCCCAAAAGCACAAGGTGTGCAATACTCAGAGACATGGCCAAGGTAAGAAAGGCTGAAAAACGACCACCACTGAACAAGACACACAAGCTGAAACGTCAAGACTGGGCCAAGAAATATCTCAAGACTGATTTTTCTAAGGTTTTATGGACTGATGAAATGAGAGTGAGTCTTGATGGGCCCGTGGCTGGATCGGTAAAGGGCAGACAGCTCCAGTCCGCAAGGTGGAGGTGGAGTACTGGTTTGGGCTGGTATCATCAAAGATGAGCTTGAGGGGCCTTTTCGGGTTGAGGATGGAGTCAAGCTCAGCTCCCAGTCCTACTGCCAGTTTCTGGAAGACAGCTTCTTCAAGCAGTGGTACAGGAAGAAGTCTGCATCCTTCAAGAAAAACATGATTTTCATGCAGGACAATGCTCCATCACACGCATCCAAGTACTCCACAGCGTGGCTGGCAAGAAAGGGTCTAAAAGAAGAAAAACTAATGACATGGCCTCCTTGTTCACCTGTTCTGAACCCCATAGAGAACCTGTGGTCCATCATCAAATGTGAGATTTACAAGGAGGGAAAACAGTACACCTCTCTGAACAGTGTCTGGGAGGCTGTGGTTGATGCTGCACGCAATGTTGATGGTGAACAGATCAAAACACTGACAGAATCCATGGATGGCAGGCTTTTGAGTGTCCTTGCAAAGAAAGGTGGCTATATTGGTCACTGATTTGTTTTTGTTTTGTTTTTGAATGTCAGAAATGTATATTTGTGAATGTTGAGATGTTATATTGGTTTCACTGGTGAAAATAAATCATTGAAATGGGTATATATTTGTTTTTTGTTAAGTTGCCTAATAATTCTGCACAGTAATAGTCACCTGCACACACAGATATCCTCCTAAAATAGCTCAAACTAAAAACAAACTAAAAACTACTTCCAAAAATATTCAGCTTTGATATTAATGAGTTTTTTTGGGTTCATTGAGAACATGGTTGTTGTTCAATAATAAAATAATCCTCAAAAATACAACTTGCCTAATAATTCTGCACTCCCTGTGTGTATATATTTATTTATATTATATAATATATAAATATAAATGTATATATTATTTAGCGTATTAGGTAGCCTGTATGTTAGGTGTGCAATCTGACACAATGACAAGGACACAAATAATAAAATTAGCTTCTTTATTTTGGTGAAAACAAGATCTAAAACAGATCTAAAACGGTGGGGATTAGGCCAGAGGAAGGTTGTATAACTCTTTTTTTTTAAATTTTTTTATTCACGATCTTACTTTCTCTCATCCTCAAAAAGTTTTCCACAAACCCTTATAAAAGGATGTAAGAAAAACGAATTAATCTCTAAACGTAATGTTGTGCAACCACCTTACTAAAACACTATCCCCTTGGTTTCACAAACAAGGTTTAAGGCTAGTCAAGATTAAATTGCATGTTTGGGCTGTCTCAACTCAAAATAACTTGCAGTGAGAGGTCTTAAAATACGTCAGTGTCATTTTTTTTTGTCTCCAGGTGCACACCAGTAATATATTTTTCTAAGGCTATTTTATAAATGTGGCTTAAATAGCCTAATTTTTCTAAGGCCTAGTCCTGGCTTAATCTAAGCGCTGTTTGTGAAACTGGGCCTATATCTGCCTGAATGCAACCACCTACACATACAAGACTTAAGACATTCAATCCATTTTCATTTCCAGACTCAAGTTCCAGGCTCGAGAGATTCTTTTCTCTCTCCTGTCTTCTCTGAATGTACACTTCTTTCTTAGTCCTAATGGATTTTGGAATGGCGCTGGGAATACTAATGGATACAGAAGGCTGAAGGCCCGTTATCTGTGTTTTTAGAAAGAGAAAGAGTAAGTCAAGCTGCGGCCCATGGGAAAAGGTGCTGTATAGAGACTTTCTAAAGACACGGCAACCAATCTCAGCCATTAACCTTATCAGGATACAGTCAGACTCAATTGATCTCCCACAAACCTCTCAGAACCTGCGTGTGGCCTTTGTGTTTTACGTATTTTGTGTTTATGTTTTTTCCCCCACTTAACTATGCTTTTGAATTGCACTGTAAGACCTTGATCTATCCTCCAAAAACGTTTGAAGCGGAGAAGTTTGTAAAAGTGACGTTTTTAATTGTTTAAGTGATATATTGTCTGGGTTCGTGTTGTAATTTTAGGTACAAAAACTGTTATTTTACAGATTTATTTCTTTACATATTACATAAACAATATCTTGTCTCAAAGTACTAAAATGACAAAAGTCACTTAAACGGTATATTGAACATGTTAAACTGTATCAAAAGTGGACAGAGCAGAAATATAACTCCCATAATGCAATTCACAACCGTAAATAAACAGACTATACCAGGGCTATTCAATTAGTTTGTCATAGAAGGGGCCAGAGAGATATGACTTGCTATATAAGTGATGACAACAGCAATATAAGAGCCCATATGCTGTATTTTTGCTCCTTAAGACACCCACATTGGCTTTTTTATGATTGTAGTCTGAAGAATAATCACGGTTTCGAGGTTATCACAATTATTATGCATTTATTAAATTCAAAACACCACTAGTTTAGAAAATCACAAGAAAACTTCTATTTTAAAGTGTTGTTTATTGCTGCTCAGTAACCAAATGCAGCACAAATTATTAATAAAAAAAACAGTCCATTTCTCTCTTTGTACTTAAAATAAATGAAAAAGTTTTTGATTTAAACATAAGTAATAATTTTACAATGAAAATAAATTATAGAACAATGAATAAATAAATAAAAATAAGAATAAATAATAGAATTTGTCTAATGAACTAATTTAAGCTATAAAATAGCTAAGAATTTAAATGAACTGTTATTATCTGCGTCAATATACATAATCATTGTAATAATATGTAATAATTCGTCTAACATATCTTTTGTTTACATCGCACTGAAAGCCACGCACAACTCTGACCACTACAGCGTGAGATAATTTCTACTGTGTGCGCTTGGAGGGCGCGAGTGCATCAGTCCGCTTGCGAGCGGTGTGCACACCGCTCTATGCGCACGTCTCCATTGGAAATAATGAACTTGCGCGCTGAAAAGATGCAATATGTGAACGGCCTGCTGCTATAGTTAATCCAATGTGCGTGCATATAAGTCTTGGTATAAGTTCGGAATTTTTAACTAGAACAAAGTAGGCATAACTTCAGTTGCAGCAGTTTTGTTCCGTGCAACAGAAACGCGGCGTTGAGATGCCTTGGTCACACTATTTGGAGGGCCGGCACAAGTTGCCTTGGGGGCCGGGTTTGGCCCGGGGGCCGGCAATTGAATAGCCCTGGACTATACCTTTGAAGAATAGATGGACGGACGGATGGATTATATAAACACATACACAGTCACTATAATCAACAGCTAGATGGAGGATGCATTAATTTAAGCTGTTTTACATGGTGTAATTTCTTGATAATGTACCCTGAATGTACAAATTATGCATTTATGAGTAGATCACCTACTGTATAGCAATTTGCAGTGCTGCACATCACACAGGCTGAGAAAAAACACAACACAAAGCCAACAGGTACATGCTGCTAACATCAGCATTTCATTCATTCATTCATTCCATTTCTTTTCAGTTTAGTCCCTTTATTAATCAGAGGTCACCACAGTGGAATGAACCGCCAACTTATCCAGCATATGTTTTACGCAGCGGATGCCCTTCCAGCTGCAACCCATCACTGAAAAACACCCATACACACTCATTCACTACGGACAATTTAGCTTACCCAATTCACCTATAGTGCACGTCTTTGGACTTGTGGAGGAAACCCATGCCAACATGGGGAAAACATGCAAACTCCACACAGAAATGCCAACTGACCCAGCCGAGAATCGAACCAGCGACTTCCTTGCAGTGAGGCGACAGCGCTACCCACTGTGCCACCGCACCACCCATCAGCATATCATAATATCTAAAAACACTACAATATAAGAATATCAAACCAACACCTGCACCTCCTTAGGCCCCGGAGCGTGAACTTGCTTCCCTGTAGTTCCTATTTTACTGGATTAGATACTGCTCTGAAATAGGAGATTATTTAGTTCTCCCAATTGATGGAAGAACTAAAAATCCTAACAAAACCGAACTTAAAAAAAACACATCAAAAAGTCGATACGTCTATACAGTTCTGGGAGCTGAGAAAAGTTATTTTGTTATTTTCTTGAACAAAGTCTCTTATGTTTGCCAAAACTGCATATTTGATCAAATACAGTAAAAGAAGCAAATAAACATTACAAACTCTATTCAACACTGACTTTTACAACACTGCTGTGACCAAGGGGTTTAAACAATGACTACGTTTACATGGACATAAGTAATCAAATTATTTGCTTTAATCTAATTAAGAGAATAATAAGATTAAGGTGTTTACATGAGTTGCTTTTCGAATGTTCCTTTCATGATCCCGTTTTACATGTTACAGCACATAATTCGATTAATAACATTGTGTCACCGCGCTATGCGCATTTCCTCTGGAGTTTCATGTAATTTCGGGTGTTTCATTTTTAATTTGTCGACTTTAACTGCAGTTTTATGCAAGCCCACCGTGACAAACGAGATATTGGATGCAACTATGAACTGCTGGAAGAGTTGTTTTAATGGAAGTTCATACCGCATGCTGAATGGAAGAAAAAAAAAAACTCCGCATTTCACGATGCAGGTGTCTGTGGGCTGCACTGACTTGGTAGGTGCAAAAAGTGTCAATCAGCCGTGCGTGTGTGTCTGGGTGTGTGCGTCTGGGTGTGTGTGTGTGTGGACTACCCTGTCGCAAAAAGCGGCTTAAAGTCCTACATGATGGAAATAGTTCGATTAAGGTGTTTACATGTCTGTACAGCACTTCAATAATGCGACTAAGATCGGCATACTCCACATGTCTTAATTCGATTTCTCTTTAGTCGATTATGACCTTAATCTGATTAAATCAATCAAAAATCGCTGTTTACATGGTAGACTCTTAATCAGAGTATTATCTTAATCGCATTAAAATCGAATTATTGGTGTCCATGTAAACGTAGTCACTGTCTCTGAGACCAGTGAACTAGAGTCGGCACTGCAAAAAAGGTTTTTCTTAGAGCTTTCATCCCGTTTCTAGTCCAAATATCTAAAACCAAAAGCTTTTTCTAGACAAGTAACAAATAGTTTTGTTTTCAGAAATTAGTCAAAATAGACCACAATGTGTGTGTGTATGCAGGGCTTAATTTGTGCCAGAACACGCCAGATCCGGAACCTCTGAAATCTGATCCGGCACCTTATTTTACCGATCACCCTCCTCAACCGCCCTCCTCCCCCATCTGCTGTTCACTTTCAGCCGCGACTCCCCAACCCTCTTCACTTTCGTCCGCGACACCCCCACCTCTCTCACTTTCGTCAGCGACACCCCTCCGCCATCCACTGCACCAACCCCCCCCACCCCCGCTCTCCACTTTCGTGCGTGACACCTCTCCATCCTCGGGTAACATCAGGGCTTGACGCTAACTTTTTTCAGGAGTAGCACATGCGCTCCTAAGTTGAAAAATTTAGGAGCACATTAAAGAATTTTAGGAGCGCAGTGAAAATATATAAAATAAATAGTGTTTTTGCCTAATTAATGTGCGCGAGGAGATCTTTAGAAGCAAAGCGATGTCATTCATTTGAATACAATAAGTCCAATAGGCTTTATTTTACTGTAACAACAGCTTAAATAGTGTTTAATAATTATTTATAAATTAAGCTGTATGGAGTTTAGCTAGCGGTCCACAGCAGGACTGGGATCAAATTGCTCTAATGAAGGCCTCTTTAGGCGATGCGGTGGCGCAGTAGGTAGTGCTGTTGCCTCACAGCAAGAAGGTCGCTGGTTCAAACCTCGGCTGGGCCAGTTGGCATTTCTGTGTGGAGTTTGCATGTTCTCTCCGTGTTCGCGTGGGTTTCCTCCGGGTGCTCTAGTTTCCCCCACAGTGCAAACACATGCGCTTATAGGGGAATTGGGTAAGCTAAATTGTCCATAGTGTATGTCTGTGAATGAGTGTGTATGGTTGCTTTCCAGTGATGGGTTGCAGTTAGAAGGGCATCCGCTGCGTAAAGCATATGCTGGATAAGTTGGCGGTTCATTCCGCTGTGGCGATTCCACATTAATAAAGGGACTAAGCAGAAAAGAAAATGAATGAATGATTGAAGGCCTCTCTAAAGTGATCTGAATCAAGTCTTCAGTGGTAGACATGCCTACAGTAGGCAGCTTTTTGTTCAATTTTTGATCCAGTTTTGAGCTGAAAAATCTTTCACACTGGGCAGCAGAAATAGAGCATTATTAATAACTTATTAAGTTAATAAAAATGTGCAGTATGGTTAGTGCATACATTCACATGACCAGAGCTATTTAATCTGTGTTTGTATCATAAGAAAATTATGGCTGTATCAATGCTCCCAAACAAAACATTATTAATTTTACAATAATATATATATTGTACATATTATCTTAAATATAAATATACTTGCCGTAGCTATATTGAAACACATTTTCTCCACAGCACATAAAATATTGTGACTTTTGAGAATAATTTTATCAAAATTTATATTATTTGCATAATATATTCCACCGATTCCACCCTATACTTCCCACATGGGAAAAATAAGACAATGTAAAGAAAGACACAAATACAACCTCATGTGCAAAGCTGACACTGTTTATCTGAGCACTTTATCTTTCTGGGCTTTTTAAAGAAGAGCGTAGGCCTAATATAGGAATGCCTCTATGAATTAAATTTTCCTTCTGCCCCAAAGTAATATCATCCTTTCTATTAAACTTTAATAACCTTCAGCAACAGAATGATTTCTTATTCCTATTTAACAGACAATTAAAAACTAAAATGTTAAGCATTTAACACCTTTTGCATGACACTCTTACTATCCATGTCCACCACTGACAGGTCAAATCTGCTCTCTCTCTGCTGCTGAGAGATTGATACGCAACGGGCCAAAGTGTGCATATAAAGTAATGCAAAACGCAGCTATAGAAAGCGAAAGCAGATTCCGGGACATTTATGGCGATTTAGAAATCCCGACCGAATGCATTTTTAAGTCCCAAAAAGAGGACATGTTCGGGAAAAAGAGGATGTATAGCTGGGTACGTCTATTTAGTAAAAGGCTTTTCTTTTCAAGTCCTCGCGCTATTCTTAAAGGTACTATCAAACTCAGAAGAGGTAGCTTTGTGTCCAGCGCGTCTCCGTGAGTCTGCAGCAGCAGAGCATGCGAGTCTGTGGCGGAGTATTTTCAGTTTCTCGCGAACACAGAACCGGGCCGCCCAGGTAAAGTCCTATGTGTGGAAGCGCTGGTGTTGAATTGGGTCTAACACTAAATAAACCACGATATGCCATGACCGAATTGTAAACGTTTTCTATGAGCCTCGCAAGATGTGCGGCACCGCCACCATACGGTGCCTGGCGTTGCTCAGCAACGTATTCAAAACAATATAAAGACCGTAAATAAACCAGTGACGTTAGAGATGTGCTTTTGTTGATCGCGCCTGTGTGTGCTACAGTGACGATAGATTTCTAACATAATGCACCATAACTTAGTGTGAAGAGCATGTTGTTTCACCGTGGCTGAGTGAATTAAGTCCTCATTCAAGCTTATTAAAAAAAAAAGTCGCACATGTGCGACTAAATAAATTTTCCAGTTCGCACACATCTATTTTTAGTCGCAAATGCGAGCGAAATGGTCGCACTGTCGAGCCCTGAACATGCTGGATCCGTTACCCCAATCTGTTCCGGGACCTCGCAATTCACAAATTAAGCACAGTATATATATATAAAAAAAATTTTTACATTTTTTTTTATTTTTTACATTTTTTTTTATAGCCGGCAGCTAGCTGCGGCCCACTGAAGCTAAGCAGGGTTGCGCCTGGTGAAGTACCTGGATGGGAGACCACATGGGAAAGCTAGGTTGCTGCCAAAAGTGGTGTTAGTGAGACAAGCAGGGGGCGTCCAACCTGTGGTCTGTGTGGGTCCTAACACATCCCAGTATAGTGAAGGGGACTCTGTACTGCTCGGTGAGCTCTATATAAAATGTAAGGAATGATTAATTATTATTATTAATTATTTTTTAGGGGTTTTCACCTTTATTGATATTACAGTGGAGTTGTACAGACAGGAAAGTGTGGGGAGCAGAGAAGAATCAGCAAAGGGCCTCAAGCCAGAAATTGAATTCGGGCTGTTTTGTCGACGCACTAACCCCTAGGCTATTGGTGCCACTGAATGCCCCGAATATTTCTAAAACTGAAATATACATGCATCATTTTGTGAAAGTGAAAAATAACAGGGCCCGCAAAATTAAATAAAACCCATTTTTTTTTGTCTATGGCATTTACAATTAAGTGAGTTTTTCCTTAAGACAAGCAAAAAAATCTGTCAGTTGTGTAATTAAAATAAATTTGTTTTCAAAATGTTTTTCAAAATTGTTTTTAAAATTTATTTTACTTATCACACTGGAAGAGAGAAAAGTTACTTAATTGACTTATTTCTGAAAACAAAACAATAATTTTTTACTTTTTAATTGTTAATTGAAGAATTTATAGATGTTTGGATTACAAAAGTGCACTGTGTGAGAATGTCCTGTGGTAGAAAAGAGGAAAGATGTGAGCTCCATCTTCATTAGCATTCAGGAGATAAAGCACAAAAAGAGCTGCATGACTAAATCTAAACCAAGGAGATAAGATGGCCATTCTCCAGTGCAGACCACACAATTAAACACATCGCTGAGCTTGTGTGGGTGACCTGAGGACATGCAACACCAGCCTCACACACAGTCACACAAAACGCAAAAACCACATCCAGCTCATAATGCAGTTTGCATTGGTAGCGGTGATTAATTTCTGATCCACATGTCATAAAATGAGCATCAGGAGTGGTCTGTTTCTGACTCACTGAGAGACTGTATTCAGGACTGCAGGTCTCGAAAGCATCAGTCTGAATCTGATTAACAGTGAGGGGACCCCCGGGGGTCTGTGAAAATGTTTGGAGAAAAAGCACAAAAATAAATAAAATAAATTCTTAAACTTAACAAAAAATATGTTTCATTAGATAAACAAAACAAAAATATAAACAGCCGTCCCCTCCACACACACATTATAAAAGAAACAAGGAAATAAAAAATATATGAATAATAATACTAATAGCAGATTATGCATAATAAGTTTCAAATAAAATGTAGCAAACATAACAATGCAAGTAAATAAAAAATGTATTAAAACAAACATAAAAATAGACATTAGACTGCAATGACTGTACAGTGCTCAGCATAATTGAGTACACCCCAATTTGAAAATGAATATTTTTCTCCATTTCTCAGTGAATATAGGCAAAGTATTTTGGTGCATTTGAACAAAACAGATTTGATAAAAAGATAGATTTATTAAAATAATATTTTAGTCACCAAACATTTAGAAATTGAAAGATAATACAATTAAATTCAAGCTAAATATTGCAAAAAACAAAACAAAAATACAACCTACAAAAATTTAACTAAATCTTTCAATTTATTTTTGCTTCTCTTGATTTTTTTTCTCACTTTTAAATTTGTATTTAATATTTTTCTATAATATATAAATTTGGCTGTACTAGTTTTTGGACCGTTATCGTAAGTTATTTTGTTAGATATGCTCCAGATTTGGCTTCAGTACTGACTAATCTAATGTATATGCACAAATATAATATTGTAAAGCATCCTATTAAAAATATGAATCTAAAAGATAGATTTGTGAGGGGTATACTTATATATGCTGAGCACTGCAATATGTGTATATAAAACGACTTAATGAATGAATAAATGGATATGTACAGTACTAGTATGGGCAATATTAATGATAATATGATGTTTTTAATCACAGTACAATCAGGTTATTTATACACTACATAGATGTCTTTTTTATTTAAAAAATAATTTTTGACACAAAACAAAATACATTTACTAAATATTAACCCAAATATTTCTAAAAGTTTAATATACATACATAAATTTGTGGAAGTTAAAAAACGGCCGGAAAAATTAAATAAACCCACATTTTTAATATTAGTGATAAGAACACAAACTATGCTGCCCCCTACTGGAACATTTATACATATTTTAATCTTTTTGGTTTCTTCAGTTTTAATACTCTTTAAAATGATCACTTCGCAATATTCTAAAAGGGAGCCACAATAATTATTACATAAATTAGTAAAACTTTACTTTCATTTATAATGCTTAAAGACCATTTTGAGGCATGTAAGCAATAACAATGGTCCTGACGTATTTCCTGTTTTACATTTTAAATTTTAATACCTTCTGAGAGTCTAAAAAGTTCCACATATTGATAAATAATGGTATGATAGCTGTTATAACATCAAGTTATGATTGAATCTTGTTACAGATATAAAATAGTTTGACAACAAGCAGGAAATGTTCATGGGCCAATGACATCACCACATTGAATAGTCTATAAAAAGTATTTATATTGTTATTGTAAGGATATGCATGTATGTGTATATACGAGTATACTTCCTTTTGAAAATGAATATTTTTGAATATTTGAATATTTCTCAGTGCATTTTAAGAATAAAAAAAAAAAAGGTTTTTATACAACTACATTATATTTATTAAAATAAAAGTTTTTGTTCACATAACATCTTTAGGAATAGGAAAATATTACATTTAAATTTAAAAGAGAGGACATCGGCTGCGTAGAAACATATGCTGGATAAGTTGGCAGTTCATTCCGCTGTGACCCCAGATTAATAAAGGGACTAAGCCGAAAATGAATAAATTAATTTTAAAGAGTAACTCCAAAAAAAATCTAAAAAGCTTTGCTCTTGATTTCTTCTTTTTATTAAAATGTTATTTAATATTTTTCCTCTACATATTAATTTGGGTATACAAATTTTTTAACTGATCTTAGGTTTTTTTTGTTAGATTAGTTCCAGTTTTGACTTTGTTACTGACTAATCTAATGTATGTGCGCTAGAATATTATTGTAAAGCATCCTATATAGATAATATTAATTCAAAAGAGAGATCTGTGAGGGGTGTACTCGTATATAATGAGCAAAGTGGTCAGATTTCTACATGTCTTACCAGCCTGTCTTTGTACACCATGTGCCGCAGCCATTTGAAGTCATTGGCTTTGAAGGCGGATAAAACAAACAGCGAGCTCTTCTCATAGCGTTCAGCTCTCTGTATGGCTCCTTCAGGGTAAGTGATGCGCATGGTGGTCTTTGAGCCTACGTCCTTCTCGAAACCTGCGACTGGAGCCTCATTCAGTCTAAACCCACAAGACAAAAATCAACATGTCAGCAGTCTTTTTTTGACTCTCTTATGTTCCTATGAATTATTTGTAAAACATATCAGTGAATCATTCATCATATGTAATAATGTGTTTCAGAAAAACTTATTTCAGATCATTAAGCAATAATAATAATGATAATAATAATAATAATAATTATTATTATTATTAATATTATAATATTCCCAATGATAATAATAATAATAAAAACAACAACAACAACAATAATAATAATGCTATTATTATCATTAATAATAATAATAATGATGATAATAATAATAATAATAATAACACCAATAATAATAATAATAACAATAATAATAATAATAATAATAAATTATATTGATTAGAATTAGTCCCAGGCAAAGATTAATCACAAATAATCCAAAATTTCATCAATATATATATATAACACACACACACACACACACACACACACACACACACACACACACACACACACAATTATATTTATTATTGATATACACATATAAAAACTTTACAAAAAAATTGTTGTATAAAAATTTTAAAATGTATATAGAAATTGTATAATTGTTATGATCGCCAGCGATTGAGCGACTGCAGATCTCTGATAAACATGCAGATCACCATAAAGACACTACAAATCTGCTGGTATATGGACTACATATTCCAGTCATGCACCGCTCACACGCACCGGTTCCTCATTCCATTGATTACACACAAACACACAGCTGATTCTGTTCAGAACTATTACACGGACTTTAAAAGCAGCACAGACACACAGGCTGTTTCTCAATTCCAAGAACGCAGAGAACGGACTTGCGTTCTTGTGAAGACCGGTCTTGCCAGGTCACCTCGGAAGAACAAACTCAGGAGACCGTAAGAACGGAGAACGCGTCCTGTGAGAAATGAGATGCTGCGTTCTTCCTGATGGTCACATGACATTCACATGTTTTTAATGGAAAGTTATTTAAATACTTCAGCATTCATATAGTGATTTATTGTTTTTCCCCTTTTCACAATATATACTATGCATAAAGACTTTACAAATATATGTTGCACAATACAAAAAAAAAAACAGATTTTAATACGAATTTCAACAAATAAACACCCTTAATGTGTTTATGCCTCTATTAAGACTTAGATATTAATGCTTACATTCACCATTTCATTTAGGGAAACTCCTGAGATAAATACGTCATATCTCTGAACTTTAATCATAAATCTAAATAAAATGCTACGCTTCCCACCTCCAGTCGCAATGACTTCTGGGACTTCTAGAGCAAGTTCGGTGCTCAAGTCTGCATCAGGTGCATCCAAGATACCAACAACACATGGGGAACACATTGCGGTCTTGAGTTTTGGAACTGAACTTTGGCAGTTGATGATGACGTTACACGAGAACACAAGATCGCTGAAGAATGCATATTGAGAAACAGCCACACACTAGTTGCTGAGTCTTGTTATACTGCTTTTGTGAACGTTACGATGCGTTTTCCTTGCAGGTTTTGACTCTCTCACCTTGTTTGTTTGTTTACGTTGTATGCTGCCTGCCTATTGACGATTCACCTGTGTATTGACAACGACTCTGGATTGCCCGTAAAATCTGTTTGCTCCTGTGTTGACTGTTGCTTGCCTGACCATTCTCTGCATAATAAGCCCTGCATTTGGATTCGCACTCCCTTGTTAGCGTCCACTTCACATCACAATAATATACATATATATACTATGCAGTTAAAGTCAGAATTATTAGCACCCCTGTTTATTTTTTTAAACAATTTCTGTTTAACGGAGAGAAGATTTTTTCAATACATTTCTGAATATTATAGTTTAAGGAACTCATTTCTAATAATTAATTTATTTTATCTTTGCCATGATGACAGTACATAATATTTTACTAGATATTTTTGAAGATAGTAGCATTCAGCTTAAAGTGGCATTTAAAGCCTTAGTTAATTAGGTTAACTAGGCAGGTTAGGGTAATTAGGCAAGTTATTATATAACAGTGGTTTGTTCTGTAGACTATCAAAAAACAAATATTGCCAAAAGGGCTAATAATTTTAACATACTATTTTTAGCATGACCAAAAGGCTTTCAACTGGGACACAGGCTATTTATGCTAAAAATAATAGAAGAAGAATTCAAGTCCACAACAACGTACTGATCGGTGTCACTTTTGGACTAAAAATAAATAAATAAATAAATAAAATAAATAAATAAATACTAAAAAAAAAAAAAAAAAATGCATTAATATTTTTTAAATAAACAAATACTATAATAATAATAATAATAATAATAAATATTAATAAATAATAATAAATAATAATAATTTGTCTACTTTAAAACAACAAATTAAAATAAAATAAATAAAAAACAACAATAATAAAAAAAAGATTAAATTCATTTTAAATCAATAAATTAAAATACAATAAATACACAAATAATAATAATAAAAATTTATTAATATTTTTAAATCAATAAATTTTAATAAATACAATAATAATAAAATAAAAAATTAATACAAAATAAATGTATATTTTTTAATAAATTAAAATAAATAAAAACACAAAATAATAATAAATTGAACAAAATATTAACAAATTATCAATAAACCAAAATAAAAATACAAAAAAAAAAAAAAACTAAAATAAAATGTTTTGTTTAACTAGGCAGGTTAGGGTAATTAGGCAAGTTATTATATAACAGTGTTTTGTTCTGTAGACTATCGAAAAACAAATATTGCTTAAAGGGGATAATAATTTTGACCTTAAAATGGTTTTTAAAAAAATTAAAACTGCTTTTACTCTAGCCGAAATAAAACAAATAAGACTTTCTCCAGAAGAAAAAATATTATAGGAAATACTGTGAAAAATTTCTTGTTTTGTTAAACATCATTTGGGAAATATTTAAAAAAGAAAAAAAAATTCACAGGGGGGCTAATTATTCTGACTTTAACTGTATATATAAATATAAATAAACATTTCTCAAATATATGCATGCATGTGTATATTTATATATACACATAACAAACATACACAGTACACAGACACACATTTTCTTTGGGATGCAATTACTCGCAATTAATTTTTGCCTAGCACTAAATTATATATAAATTGATTATAATTATATACATTATTTTATGTAATATATTAATAAAATAATAATAATAACTTACCGCACAACAACATCATATTGATCGATTTTGGTGCCCAAGGACTTATTGAACAGAATGCCTCCATTGCCGATAATAATACACTTTTTACAAGGAATACTAAAGGAGAAAAACACAAACCATGGTTATAGAGACTCATCAGCTGAATATCACAAGCTGAAAGCATGAAACCAAGATATTTTAACATATTAGATATGGTTGTACATAAGATATTTTTGGTGGATAGTCCAAGTAAAGCAAAATAATAGAAAGCTGTCGTGTTTTGGTGTGTTATAGATGTCAATTACCTGTCTAGTTCTGGACCCAGGGAATAACTTCTTGTTGCTGCTAAAATATTATCAATCATCCTTTCTGTGGACAGAAAAATGGATTATTTAGAGAGATAAGTGCTTTTCAGAAAAACATAAATGCAGGTTTTGAAAGACACAGCAAAAATAAATCAGTTATGCGTATATATGTATTTTCTGCATACCTGTTGTGTTTTAATTAATTAAATTTAACGTTAACAGAACTGTGATATGACATATGACGACAGAATTATTTATGGCAGCTTGAAACTGCAGTCTTACGCAACACAAGTGTGTAAATAAATCACGCGTGACACTGTTACGACAGGTTACAAATACAACTTTTATGCATGCAATCTCATCTTAGATAAAAACGTCAATAAATACATGGATAAAAATAGGTGTGTACAAAAAAAAATGATGAGTGTTTCTTTAAAACAAATCAACTGAAGTGATTGTAAATGCATTATTGTTATGTTTTGCATTTCTATTCTACTTTCTATTCAACAAAGAATCATCTACAAAGTAAAAATAGTAGTAGAACAGCTGTTTTCAACATTGAAAATAATAATAAATTAAGTTTAATAAGCATATCGGCATATCAGATTGACTTTTAAAGGATGACATGACACTGAAAATTCTGGTTTGCCTCCCTGGAATAAATAATATTTTATACTATATTCACATAGACAATACATATTTTGATTTGCAATTTCTTTTACTCTCTTTAAATTAAATGTATAAAATAAATGCTGCTTAAATAAATAAAGTAAATAAATGCTCAAATAAATAAAGTAAGAATATCAAAATTCCCTTAACAGTTTTTTGCAATGTTTAAATTTTCTAATAGGAATACAAATTTAGAGCACTTAATTGCGAAAACTGATAAGAGCTCAATAGCGTGAGATGACGTTTCTAAGAAGAATGCAGTTTTCTCCAGGGCAAAAACCAGCATTACAGACACAGGAATGAAGAAAAGCCCTTAGTTTAGAAAGCTCTTTACTGTGTGCACAAGCCACCATACTATTTTTAGCACGACCAAAGGCTTTCAACTGGGAGACAAGCTATTTATGTTAAAGACAATAGATAAGAATTCAAGTCCACAACAACATACTGAAATTTTTTTTTAATAAATAAATATATAAACAAAGTAAAATCAAAATAATATATATATATATATATATATATATATATATATATATATATATATATATATATATATATATATATATATATATATATATATATATATATATATTTTTTTTTTTTTTTTTAATCAAATTAAAATAAAATAAAAAATACAATAATAATAATAAAAAAAATAATTAATATTTAAAACTGAAATAAATAAGACAATAATAATAATAAAAATAATAATAATAAATTAAAATAAAATAAATAAAAAACACAATAATAATAATAATAATAATAATAATAAAATAAATAAAATAAAAAATGAATTAATATTGTTTAAATAAAAGACAATAATAATAATAATAATAATAAAAAATAAAAAGTAATTAATACTTTAAATCAATAAATTAAAATAAAATAAATAAAAAACACAATAATAAAATAAAAAATAAATACATTTTAAAATCAATAAATTTAAATAAAAAAATACAAAAATAATAATAAAATAAAAAAAAGAATACAAAATCATTATTTTTTAAATAAATGAATAAAATAAATAAAATACAAAATAATAATAAAATGAATAAAAAATATATTTTTTAAATCAATAAATTAAAATAAATTAAATTGAAATACAAAATAAAAAAAAAATACAAAATAAATTAATTATTTTTAAAATCAAATTTACATTTAAAAAAAAAAAAAATCAAATTACATTTTGTTTTTGCAGTCCAAAAAAGTGACAGATCTGTGTGTACAGTAGGGCTGGGCGTTTAATCTAAAAGTAATCGAAATAGACATTCAGAACCTATAATCGATCAAATTTTCAAGGTAAATTTTTTCAATTACTTTCTTATCAGAATACTTATATTATGATTTATACTTATTACGTTATTCTGATATTATATTTCTGCCAAGCGCAACAAGGGTTCAACGCAGCTTTCGAATACCCACGCACCTCTCAAAAAAAATGTAACTACACATCACAACGACGCGCAGCGCAAGCTTTGTGATTAGTCAGTTTGGTAACAGTGATGAGGGTGGGTGGCACGGAGAGCCGCGTTTTAGGCAATGTGTGTTTTAATTTTAGTTGTTCAACATTGATGTTCAATAAATAATCATAGATAGTAGATGTAGTAATGTGTGTTTCCTTCAATTATTTTAAAATAAAGTAATGCACCCTTCATTCAAAAATCTCTCACTTGTTATATGTGAGCATATTTACTGTACAAAACTTGTCAGTGGACTGTGAGGGCAAAAACATAAAATAAATAAATAAATAAAATAATTGTTCATTAATCGTAATCAAGTTAAAATATTCAATTAATTGACATTTTGATTTTAGGCCAAATCGCCAAGCCCTAGTGTACAGATCTCTGCGTGTTCTAATACACAGGGTTGGGAGTTGGTTTAAAAGTATTAGAGATATTTTAAGTGCGTTTGCAGCTCAATATCACATTAGACGGCAGTAATTCTTTTACACAGACACATCATTTAAGCGCAAGTGTTTCTACTGAAAGACACGGCTTGGGAAATGTCGGATGTAGAGATGCCGACAGCTCTCTTCTTAATGTCCCACACCATCTGCCAAAGCAGCTAAACAGAGACGGAGGAAAACTCATCACTTAACAAGCACACATTTGTGATTTAATCGCACTGGAACGTAATTACACCCAAAACCTCAAGGCATGAATGAATGTGAATGGAAAGGTTTCGATGTACTGTGGACGTGACTGAATAGCTTCCACCCTACCTGCTGACTATTTAAGCTGACATTATTTACAAGCAATCTTCCTATTTATTTGCATTTCTTCCTCGTTTTTAAATTATGTAAACATTCATCTATGGGAAAACTTTATCTGTAGAGACGCATGATTTAATTGTGATGAACAAGGTCAAATTCAAGGTAAATCTTTAGTTTAAGTACTAATTCCTACTATTAAATACTGGCTTATTACCTGCCTATAATTAAGATATTAACTGTTTATTAGCACTTATAAAGTATGACCTTATTTTACATCCCAATACCTAAACCCAACTACTACAGTACTATGGGATCAAATGAGCTCTGGAATAGCCTTCCTGAAAATGTCCGAGGCTCAGACACACTCTCTCTGTTCAAAACTTGACCTTTTTAGTAAAGCATACACACAATGCATCACATAACGGTATGATGTATGAGTGTGCTCCATGCAGGAGAGTGGGCTTGACAACTTCCTGTTGGATACACTCCTCCTGTCATATTGCACCAGACATTTTGTTAGAAAGACTTATAGACTTTATATCTTTGTTTATATATTTTATATATATATATATATATATATATATATATATATATATATATATATATATATATATATATATATATATATATATATATATATATATATATATTATTATTATTATTATTTATATAACTCCTATTGTCATTTTCAGATTGACATTTAATATCTCTTGTTCAAAAACGGCAGCTACACTAATTATTTTCTTTGTTCTCTATTTCCCCCTGGGATGTTAACCGTTTATAAGTACTTCTAAAGTATGATCTTATTCAGTAGGTTTTCATGTTCCTCTGTATCGAGTTTCTTCGGTGGTGTTTTGTTTTTTCTTAATGCTACCTTAAAGGGTAAAAATCGACTTTTCAAGCTGTTTGGACAGACATATGTGTAGGTATAGTGTACAGACTGTCATATTGGGGTGATATAAACACACCCAGTCCTTTTTTTTTCAATTTAACAACATATAAACGGTAGACCAATTGGAGCGGTTTTCAGACTGACCGCAACTTGACGTAGGAGTGTGGTCCCCCCGCCCACCGAATTGATTGACAGCTGCGTATTAACATGTCTCTGTAGTAACGTTTAGAATCCTATCAACAAGACAGGACATGCGAAAAGCAACCGGGAATAAAAGTCTGTTCACTTCGCTAGGATCATCAATCATCATCAAATGTGATCAAGAGTGAGTTTTACAAGTTTAAAATCTTTTAAAACAGCGCATGTGTGTAATGAATTACAGTGATTTACTTCAGATTTACTTCATCACCACAGCCGCGTGTCAGAACAATTATACAAGACGACGCTTCAATCCCGGTTTGTGGACGTTAAATCAGGTTTATTTTGTACATTAACATAACAGATATCCATACAGCAGTGGATATTAACCTGTATCCTGTCACATTTGCATGCAAAAAGAGTGCAAAGCTAAACGCGCGCGCTGTCTGTATGTGTGTGTATCCGTGTGTTGGCGTCAGCCACGGCGAAGTCTATGTGACCACATGAAGGCTGCGCCGGACTATACGCTTGTGCTTGACGCAGAAGTATAAATCAGCCTTAAGAAACAACAAGGTTGCATACTGAAAGATGAAACAACGAATTAAATATTGAAAACTTTGAATTCAGTTTTGTAAAATGTAATTTTAAACAAGGTTTTCTTTTTTGCGCATTATAATTTTAGATGCAATGCCAATTTTTTTGATTTATTATTCTTTTTCGATCCGTGACCGCAATACATTCGCTGAGAATTTGACCCATTCATTCATTTTCTTTTCAGCTTAGTGCCTTTATTAATCTGGGGTTGCCACAGCAGAATGAACCGCCAACTTATCCAGCATATGTTTTACGCAGAGGATGCCCTTCCAGCTGCAACCCATCACTGGGAAAAATCCATACACTCTCATTCACACACATACACTATGGACAATTTAGCTTACCTATTCACCTATAGCGCATGTCTTGGAACTTGTGGGGGAAACCGGAGCACCCGGAGGAAACCCACGCAAATGCGGGAAGAACATATAAACAGAAATGCCAACTGACCAAGCCGAGGCTCAAACCAGCAACCTTCTTGCTGTGAGGCAAGAGTGCTACCCACTGTGCCACCACGTCACCAGAATTTGTCCCATATAATACCTTACTAACTATTAAATTCTAAGCAGTAAATTAGTAGTTTATTGACCTAAAAGTCTTAAGTTAAAGCTAATGGCTGGTTAATTGCACCTTAAATTAAAGTGTGACCAAATTCAGATTTGTTTATGTTTCATACTCAGCATGCAGAAAAAAATGTATTATAATAAATGGCTTCAAGTTGGCCTGTCACAATAATCAATATATCCACATATCGCACAACACACGAACATGACCTCAATCATTTTTGGTGATGCAATATATATATATATATATATATATATATATATATATATATATATATATATATATATATATATATATATATATATATATATATATATATATATATATATATATATATATATACATACATAAAAAAACAATTCAGCAACATTTCAGCTGATTGTGCAACATCTCTATCTTATTTGGAGCTGTCAGTGTGGTTAAAAAAACACTATAATATTTACTATAAATTACTATGGTTTATTTTCATGCGAGTGCCTAATAAACGATCTATAGATCTGTTACTTTTTTTCCTAGTTCTTTTTATCTTGCTTTTTTTTGTTAACATTTATCGTTATTTATTTGTTTAGGATATACGTTTTCACATTCTGATTCCAATGCCTAATTATTAAATTGTTAGAATGAAATTAAATATTCCTGAGAATAAAATATGATATGTTTTTTGGAAGAGTGTACTTGCATTGTGATGCTAATATATTGTCATTCTGGCATTATATAATGAATGACACAAAATGGTCTTAAAATGACAATATTATTGTTTATCGCAATAAATGTTGGTGCAATATATCATACAACAAAAAATATATATCGTGACAGGCCTAGCTTCAAGTCCACATATGATGCAACAGCAAAACAGTCCCAACTCGAACCCTACTACCATGCAGCTGCCCATCCCATTGTTTTAACCTCATATCATATTAGACATCTGAAAACGGTCAGCATTTTGAATGCAAATATCTGTGACGACAAGCAATGTGAAAACATAACGTGCAGCACATTCCTCTCTGCTTGAGAAGATTTCTCAATGGATTTCAGAGTAAAGCAAACAACTATTTGCAATCTCATTTGCAATTCCTAGAAGTCAGAGAAAGCCACAGGTGTGTTTGAAAAGACAAAGCATGTCTAGTAAAACCCAAGTTTACTTGATCTCTTCAGGAAGAACTAGTCTGACTAGTCAGTATCACACAGTTTGTGTTTATGTCTGCTGCTCTTAACATGTTAAAATGGATGACCTGTAAATATACCAAAGGCGCTGAAAAATTTACATTTTCAACTCCAGACAAATCCAAAAATCTATACAATGTAAATGTTGATCTATTATATCCAACTACACGATATTTAAATGAACATTTTTGGATTTTTTTCTTAAAGTCCAACTGACTTACATCGTCTTTACACTTCCGAGGGAGTGTGACGCTATTAGCATAAAAACACAACACACACTCTGTCTCACTAGTTAAAATTAATTAGTTAATTATTTGAACATTCTTTGAAACCTTTGGGATAATGCAAGTACACAAGTCAGCAAAATATATAACCCTGTTCTAGTGGTTTTTGGATAGTTTAATGAAAGAAATAGTACATGTTGTGCCTTTAAAACAAAGGTAAGACTTCAGTTAAAGTAACAATAAACAGTGTTCACTACAGGCTTATTTCTTGCTTATTATTATGATATTAACTGTTTATTAGCACTTATATATATTATGATCTTCTTTTACATTTCTAATCCTATAAACCAAACTACTACCTTGCCTAACTATTAATAACCAGCTAATTAGTACAACCCCAAATCAGAAAGAGTTGGAACAGTATGGAAAACGCAAACATAAAGTAGTGATTTCTAAATTTACTTTGACTTGTTTTTCAATGAAGACAATATGAACACAAAATGTTTTGTCTAGTCAACTTCATTTCATTTGTAAATATACATCCTTTCCTGTCATTCAGACCTGAAAACACAATCCAAAATAAGTGGGGACAGGAGCAATTTGGAGCTAGTAATCAGATAAATTGGTTAATAATGATGTGATTTGAAACGGGTGATGTCAACAGGTGATTATAATTATGATTTGGTACAAAAGCAGCATCCAAGAAAGGTCTAGTCCTTTAGGAGCAAAGATGGGCTGAGGATCGCCATTTACCCAACAAATATACAAGAAAATTATTGAAATGCTTAATAATAATATTGGATATTTCACCATAAACAGTGCATAAAATAATAATAAAAAAGATTCAAGAAATCTGGAGGAATTTCAGTGTGTAAAGCACCAGGGGGCAAGGGCTTAGTTGCCCACCTTAAGACAAGTGCAGAATGGAAAGAAAGGGACAAAATTACACCTGACACTCTTTATCACCTGGTTTCTGCAGTCCCTAAATGTCTTTTAAGTGTTTGTAAGGAATGGCAACATTACAAAGTGGTGAGGAAGACATTAAATAATGTTTGTTGTATTGTCTGGAATGAAATACAAGTCAAAGTAAATTTAGAAATCACTACCTTCTTTTTTCATTTGCGTTTTCCATACGGTTCCAACTTTTTCTGATTTGAGGTTGTAGATTATTGAGCTAAAAGTCTTATTAATGGTTTGTTCATAGTGTGAATTGTACATTAAAATAAAGTGGCACCCAAATAAAAACCAAACAAATTCAATTTCATGTTTTTTTTCCTCCTCAAACATTTGGTTTTGGTATTCTGGTATGGAGTAGTCAACATGTAAAGTGGATCAAGAAGTTTTTCCAAAGATAAGAATGGGTGTTGTTCAATAGTAAAACTTTGATGAACAATGATGATCCAATTGTTCCAAAATGTTGCGTACCATAGAGCAAGTAAACAGGCGATTAAAACAAATACCTTGTGTTCTTACTCCAAAAGGAGGTGGGTAACTGCTGATCTTTGATAGCCGCTTATAATTAGGATCAAGGAACATGGGAGCTGGTTTTGAAAACCTAAAAGGAATAAATAAAAGACAAAAGTTAAAACGAGCACATTATCACTCCACAGGCTTCATGAAAAAGAGTGAAACGACACGATAACTGGTGGAATATTGAATCGGCGGAAGGATTATGTGGTTCGCATTACCCATAATCCACGAGCTAGTGGTGTGTTTATCAGTGTTTATCAGTATCAAGAGATGAGCAGTGGAATGTCTAAAGAAGTTCAGCCTTAACTTGACCTTTCCTCAAAACAGAAAGAGAGACTTATATGGAGCTGAACTCACCAAGATACAAGTATCTCATCATCTACACACTTCTGTAAAAACAGAAACGGCACTAAAGTTATTTAAGGGGCAACATCCTTGCTAAAAACGAAAATTTTAGACATTAGGCCGCCATTCGTACACTGTTTGTTGTAGATTTTAAAATATTTGGAATCTTTGGCTCATAATGATTCATATGCCTTTAGGGCTCTTATGCCGAGTTCAGACTGCATGATTTTAACCCTGATGTTGACTCGCTGACAGGTTTTGAGAAATCGCCATCAAATGCCTGAAATCACAGGCAAATCGGTTCTTGTGCACACGAGTGACAATCACAGTGTGAATGATCAAAAATACGATCTGAGAGAATCGCTGACACCCGTGAGATGTCTGTCGAGCTGTCGGCGATTCAAATCATGCCGTGTGAAATGGGTTTTGACTGAAAATAACATTGACGACCCACCCACAGCCAATGAGAGAGCAGCATTCACCACTGTGGGTACCTGGTACCTGCAGGCCAGTGGGAGGTTGAAGGAGAAGTTAAAAGAGCTCATTTTCAGTTTATTTGGACCCAATAAATTGAGGAAAAATTTGTGTAAATTTGGCAGGAGCACCAGTGTCTGTTTGACGTGTCATCTGAGCAATATCACAACTGGGTCCAAAAAGAAAAAAGTTTCAGAGAAATTGCTAATTCCCTTCAAACCCAGGTAGAGCAAATATGTACATTTTCTACCCCATTAAAGGCCTTTTTCTGCTTATGTAGTTAAAAACAAAAGATATACTATGTATTTTTGGTTGCGAGACGTAGTTTGGACAAAGTTGTCGGCGATTCTTCCTATTGTAAAGTCACGCTGTGTGAAACACTCTGCCGCCGATCCATCTTGTAAACAAAGCAGCGAGGAAACGCTAAGCCAGATAGTCATGCAGTGTGAAAACTTCTGTGACATGACTGCTTTGAAAATCATGCAAGTCTGAATTCGGCATAAGGTCCACCGCTACATAAAGATTTGTCTGAAACCTACTTATGTGAACTAGTCCTAGGTTTTTCACCAAATAGGAACTATAGTATTAATTATATTTGGAGTAGTTTTTTTGGTACAAAAATTATAGTTAATATTTTTAAAAATAGTTATAAAATTCTCATCTGAAGTGTAGTTTTTGAGTTTTTAGCTGTAGCAGAAAACATCCAAATATTATATGAGCATACAAAACAGAGTGCACTTGAAATAACCTATATTTAATTTAATACAAATGAAGTGAAGTTAATAAGAGTGCTTTCACACTAGCACTTTTGGTCCACATCCGGGTTCATTTGACATCAGAGTACAGTACGTTTAGCTAGTGTAATCTTGGGTGCGCATCACGGGAACTCTGGTCCGGTTCACTTCTGATATGAATGCAAACGTGCCAAATAACGGAAGTGAACCACCAACTGTACAACAAACTTCATTCGTTCATTCGTGTGTGTATGTCTGTGTATCACCTAAAGTTGTCTTGGCGACAAGCGGAACTGACCCAGTGCAAACACAGTAATATTGTCTGCTTTTCTCCTCCAAAAACAATTTCTGCAGACATCGCGTGATGTTCTAAACATTTTTAATATTTTTGTGGCAGATAGACGCAAGTGGCTCTCTGTATGTTACCAAAACCAAAAGATTCAGTAAAAGCAGAATGACCGTGATATGATTACGTCTTTTCATTTTGACGCCTTGGCTTCCCCTAGAAACAGTTGTACACACAAAAGCAGCTTGATGATGCAAGCGTACCGGGGTTCAGAAGGAAAAAACACGATGTGAACACAAAACAGCAGAGAAGGTGACAAAGGAGAGGACAATCAAACTTGGGTTTGGACCAGGCAATTGAACAAAGTATGAAAGCACCCTAAAAGAAGTTCAAAAATTAACTATATTTTTTGGGACACCTGATTATTATTCATTATGATTGATTTATTAACAATAATGTTTAGATATACAAATGATTTAAATGTATTTATTGTTGGGGACATGCTTTTGTTGACTGTGACTATGAAAAATGATAATTAAGCATAATGATAATTATAGTAAATAACTAAAATGCCGTGTGTGCAACATGAAATATAAACAATTCAGCATTGCGTCATGGGAAAAAACAAAACAAAACCATTTTGCTACTGGGAATGTCATCATAATTTCACACACAGCTACTGTCACGCCACTGAAAAGAATTTAGTTACTTTTCTAGTAACCTCCTAAAACCTTTTCTTGTAAAGCTGAGAAACTGTATGACAACAGGTCTTGAACAAGTTTTCACAAGATAAACGGCTATATTTGTTCTCTGCTTTTGTAGTGGCACCACCAACATGCTAAATAAATAAATAGTTATGCCGCAAATAAAATACTCTTAAAATCAATCCACAAATACCAGCTGACAATGATCAAATGATCTGACTTTCACTGACTAAAACGCTGAATTTCCATGACCTATGATCACAGAGGAGACTAAAAGGACAATATATCTTTAATAGCACATTATCCGGTCACATCTGTTTAGGACAGTGCTAAAGCCCAAAGCAAAGCTGGACTGGAAGTTCGATGAAATTGCCTTAATTAAATTAAATGGCTTGTTTTATTGTTGATTAGATTATAGCATCAACACAAAATGAACACATTAAATAATCATTCTTTTACACCAATCTAAGAGCTAAATACGTGACTAAATTTTGGTTTCAGTATCTAGGTCGCATATTTAGGTTAGCTATATTTTCATTTCAGTCAGTGACCATTTATGCCCAACAAAAAAATATATAATAATTTATATACAAAACAATTTAAAAACTAATTGAGAAACTAAATTTTGATAAATGGAAAGTAAAATTTTTAAACCAATATCAAAAGTCCCTCACGATCCATGATCTGGACAGAAAATATATTAAATTCCCAGGCTTTAAATATCTGGAATACCTTGAGATTCCAGAAATTTCATGAAGAAACACCTAAATATGACTTGGTTTGTCAATACGCATTCTTTACTGATCTTGCATCCTTGTATTCTCGTGTAATGTTATCATTAGGCCTCCACAATATATATCGTTTCAGCATCGATACCGCAATGTGATCATTTGCAATAGTAAAATTCTGCAGTGTTTACTCCGTATTATAATTGATCATAAGTGTTGTTAGAGTCCAGTGACTGTATGAGGACTTTAAAAGCATTCAGGCATAAGAAATGGTGCCATTTTTAACTTTAATAATAATATATTTTATTGATTGTTCTTACAACAAAGACTATGCATTACTATTTTACATTTGAGTATTTAATTACTGTATAGCTGAATACACTTAGACTCCTCTGAAAACAATGAAATGTTGTTCATTTAGTTTTGATATTTTTCTTTATTGAATTTTGTAGATGTTTATTATAAGTTATGCAGAAGCGCAGCCCTACAGATTCATCACAATCAATCTAAAATGATAAAACAAATTTCCAAATAGATATTCAAGGTGAAATTTCATACCACAATATATACATTGCAGAAGAAAAAAAATATTGCAATGTTAGATTTTCCCAATATCGTACAGCCCAAAGTCAAGACCGCAAGAACGGAGGACCCGTGACCGAACCCTGATGTGTTCCTGGTATCGAGGATGCATCGAATGCAGACTTAAGCACAGTACTCGCTCTAGAGATCCCAGAAGTCATTGCAGCTAGATAAAAGAGATGGGAAGCTGCATATCATATAGCTATTCATTATTAAAGTTCTTATTTATCTCAGGAGACTCCTTAAATGAGACGGTGAAACTAAACAGTCACAAGAAACTCTTAATAAGGCATAAACACGTTAAGGGTGATTATTTGCTGAAATTTATATTAAAATCTGATTCATTTGTATTGTGCAAAGTATATTTGTAAGGCTTTTGTGTGTTACATATACTGAAAATGAAAAAAAAAAAACAATCAATCATTATATGAATGATGTAATGTTTAAATGACATGAAGTTCACGTGACTATTAAGAACGCAGCATCTCATTTCCCACATGTTTCTTGTGGCTTTCTGTTTTTTCTTCTGATGTATCTTGTCTCTAAGAATGCAAGTCTATTCTCTGCTTTCTTGGAATTGAGAAACAGCCTATGTGTTAAACATCCTCCCAGCATGCACCTGATACAAACACCAACATAACACATTCATTGAACATTTGACTGGCTGACAAAACAGCACCTTTAGACTATGCTCATGTCCACTGCAGCTGCCGAGCCCTGGTGTAATGTGCTAATGACACAGGTGCTGCAGTTTTCCAGTTCCCATGAACACAAGCCAGCCTCTGCGCTTCCTCACATCCCAGCAGTCTAAGTGAAGGTGACACAATTCCCGCTGTTTCTCACCGGCTCTGACTTACAAACACGTATGCTTCTGAGCGAAGAATGTGAACCGTTCAGTATTACCAGGATTATTGTGCACATGACCCTCAAACCATGACCAGATGTCATAATAATACACTACCTGACAAAAGTCTTGTCGCCTATCCAAGTTTTAGAAACAACAAATAATAACTTGACTTCTAGTTGATCATTTGGTATCAAAAATGGCTTATATGAAAGGCAAAGGCCTCTAAATTACGCATATTTTAGCTAAATAGAATATGATCATGTCTTGATTTTGAATGATTTAATTAGGACAGTAAGGTCTGACTTTGTTTAGACTAAAGTCTTGTCACTTAACAGAAATAATGTCTAGTATAGAATATAAAGTCATGCTGCAGTGGAAACAGAGTGAATATTGTGTCTGACTCTGGAATGGCAAAGAAAGCGTTCTTGCAGGACTTAAATGAGCCTTTCTGGGCTGTTTGTTAATTATTTATTAATTCGGTGTTATTTTATCTCTCCTAAGGAGGTTTACTGGAAACATCTAGTATCAGGTATCACAATGATACACCAAGTATAGGCATGTGCATTGTCAGTTATCACTAATTAGCAGAATGTGAAAGGGATTAAAACAGCTTCACAACAAGTCACGTTCATGTCAGATGCTAATTACAATTCTAACTCGTAGACAAACACTGAAGATGCAATAGACTATTTACAATTCCCTTCCGACTCCACTTACACTAGGTGTTTTCAGCAGGTTAGAAAGATTGTCTAAAAGTCTATGTTGTTCATGTGACATGCATAAGAGGATACAATTATTTTACTTGTAAAAGGTGCTGTACATATTTAAAGGTCCCATAAAATTAAAATAAAGTTCTTTCAGATGTTAGTATCAGTATTGGTAGTTTTAAGGATATCTATAAGCTAGTGCGCACCAAAACAGTGACCAAATTTCTGTTTAGAAGATATAAAACTGATATAAACATGTAAAGCTTGCAGTTTGTCTTTCCACCTAAACTAATTAACGGTTTTATTCACATCACTTTATACTACAGTTTCTCATTAAATCTTCTGACCAATCAAATGCTCTCTAGTGCAATTGTATCTGGATGCAGCCTTTATGATGCACGCTGAGATTGCATCACTCAGCGATGCAATGTCAGACACAATGCACTCAAATGGAGTGAGTGACGTCACTGTGAGGGGTAGGGTTAGGGTGGGGTTAGGGGAGCCCATTCAAAAGAATTGGATGCAGCTCAGATTGCACTGCACTAGGTCTGCATCAATGACTGTATAAAATATGGAAGACGCGACAGTGCCATTTTCCATTTAACGCTGTGAAGGAAAAAACGCCTCGTGACGGGCACAAACTGTTGCAAAAGACTGCTGAAATTGGAGCCTGGGCATGCGCAGTAGGACTGCCTGATGGAGCCAGAGGAGGAGCTGCGGAATCGAACTTACAACCAAACGCTTGTACATCAAATCAACCACGCCCCCCAAACTTCTCACTTGACCGCCGGTGTCTGCACTATAACAAAGGCTCGTTAATGTACACTTTGCGTTTACATAGGAGCCTGCGTTTGCTGGTTTATCAACACAAAAAGTTTGAATAACGTTAACAAAGGTGAGGTTTTAGATAATGAATATTTAATCACACCAGCTCCAGGCCACAGCGCACATTACTCGTGGGCCGATTCCGGCTCGCTAATGATTGACTCGGGCAGTGAGTCCATAGGCATCCGGCCCGAGTAGGTACAGCAGATGGAGTCGGGCCGAGGGGTAAGTCTCCGGCAGGCGAGAGTCTAGCCGGAACTGGCCCGAGTGTATTTTGCTATCTGGGTGGTTAGGCGTGTATCAGCCAACTGATAAAGCCCTGACCTTACCGAATAAACGGTGTTCCACCAGATCCTGTACATCAGAAACTATAGTTTACTGCTGAGCAACTCATTTTATCATAGTAAAATAACACAGAAATGGAATAATAACACTTCAGTCTCCTGCAGAAGCTCCGACGTCTGCTTTGAGAATCTGTCAATCACAGCTGTCAATCACGATGACACGCCCAGCATTAAATTACTGCTCAAAACATAATCTTTACAAAAATCTGCACCTATATCAGCTTGATAACCAGTGCCTTAACTGACCAGAACCATCTTTCGGAACATTTTATTGCAAGTGTAATTAACGTGGCCCTACGGCCCACCGCAACGTGACGTAGGAGTGCTTTTTCCCCAACTACCTATTTGACTGACAGCCACGTATTAACATGTCTCCATAGTAACACATTTAATCATATCAACTGAACAGGACGTGCGCAAAGCAACTGGGATTAAAAGATCTGTTCAGGTCTCTGTGATCATCAATCATCATCAAATGTGATCAAGAATGAGTTTTACAAGCTTAAAACGTTTTAAAACAGTGCATGTCTGTAATGAATTACAGCGATTTCACCGTCTTTATCACCACAGCTGCATGGTGTCAGTACAATTATAAAAGAAGATGCTTCAATCCCGATTTTGTGGGCGTTAAATCAGGTTTATTTTGTACAATAACATAATGGATACCCATACAGCAGTGAATAGTAACATGCATCCTGTCACATCTGTGTGCAAAACAGTGCAAAGCTAAACGCAAGCACTGTGTGTGTGTGAACTTTGTAACGACATTGTGTGTGACTCAACGTGGCAGAAAGGCTTGATTAACTACACAACAAATACATCAAATAATCATTGGGAAAGTTCTTACTGTAGTATTGCTCACAAATGTTACGTGAGATCGGCTTCCTTCATGTCTGTCACTGTGCTGTTTATCTGACGCAGCCGAGGCGGAGATTGAGGCACACTCTGACAGGCACGTAGGAATGGTGGGTGGGGAGAACCAGCATTAAAGGCACAGAAAAAAAAATACCTACATTGTGTTTAGAGAAGAAAATTCTAATGTTCTAAATAAATAATCTGATGGGTGTTTTGAGCTGAAACTTTACAGACACATTCTGGAGACACAAAAGACTCATCTTAAATCTTGAAAATGGGGTAAATTAGGTGCCCTTTAATAATGTTTTTTGATTGTTTTTCATGACCTACACCAGAAAATCTGAAAACAAGTAAGATCAATGCACAATTGTATGGATGCATACCACAATCATTTTTAAATAAATAAATAAATAAATAAATAAATAAATAAATAAATAAATAAATAAATAAAAGCATTCACTGATCCAAACTATCCTCCATATTAATCTCAGATGTTCCGTCAGAAAGCTTGTGGCTAAATGAAACCTTTGCGTGTCAGTCGTGTGAATCAGAAGCGCAGGTCTCTCACGCACTGGGAGCCCAGAGGAGCACAGCGGACCGAAAAAAGAAAGATCAGCATCATTTTTGATGTCAGCGGGCACTTTTTTCCAAACATGCCTTAAATTGACACGTAAGGGATATAGAGCATTCAGGGTGAGGAATCTTCTCAAAGGATGAAATATTTAAAAGAGAAAAAAACAAATCTCTTTTTATCCCACTCTGAGCTCCTCTCAAGAGCATTGCATTGAGAAAAAAAAAAAACATCCTATAATGGTTTAAGACAAACTATACGTCACACATGCACCACTCTTATACAAAGAAAGGAAATAACCAAAGAACCAGGTCATGGTTTTTTCTCTTCCTTTCCATGTTCTCAAAAACAACCAAACAAACAAGTGAACACAGACTAAGAGCTAAAATTAGTATAAAATAAAAACACCAATAGGATGGAAATGTGTGGGTGATCTAGTCCTACAAAGCTGATTGAGATTGATCATCATATCTGATGTACAGTTTTTAATGATGGCAGCTTAAAGACGCCTCTTAAATGGAGAATGAAGTCACATGCATTGCTCAGGTGTGAGTTTTTCACAGACTTCAACAGAGTGTAAAAATCTTGATGGTTCTGTGGGTCTCGTCTATCAAATCTGAGCTTTATTTTGTATTTTCTATTGGATTCAAGTCAGGTGATTGGCTGGGCCATTCTACAGCTTGATTTTCTTTCTCTGAAAGCATTTGAGAGTTTCCTTGGATGCGTTTTGGATCATTGTCTTGCTGAAACATCCACTCTGGTTTCATCTTCATCCTCCTGCTAATGTAGATGTTGGACTGAAGCAGCTGATATTCATTTATACTGAGGAAGGGCAGAGGGTTGCTGGAAAACCTACTGAGAGATTTCAGCTGCTGTCTGGGCTTTCACTGCCGAACTACACCTCCCTTTCTTTGTGTGTTCAATACATTTTCCCTGTGAAATTTATTTTATTACACAGAACTTCATTTGTAAACTAATTAGATTTGCTTTTTGCATATACGGATTTTTTTGGTTGCTATCAACATCCGATTAAAATTACTGATAACAAATTAAATATGCAAATAAAGATGCAGCAACTCATTTCCAGAATGATCAACTGACCAATGATTTTTTGACAACCCAAATAAATGAACATGAGCGATAATATTTTTCTTATACCTAAAGCAAATACTGCAACATGTAAAGCACAAAATGAGTTCAAAATATACACTTTCTTGCCGGTCATCTTGCTTTTATGACTGTTCTTTGTCAAAAATGAAAACTATGTGGCTATAATTAGCAGAAAAATGGGGTGTGTGTCTGCGTGAGGTGTGTGTCTGACATGCAATCTGATATAAAATCTGCTTACTTTGGATAGATCAAAGTCATCTTGGCTTGTGCGTATCCTTGTTTACACTCGCCTTTACTAAGGTTAGCATACTTATACTGGAGCTCCAGAGGCCTGTGAAACAATGAGAGAAGGAGAAGAACAAAGGACAAGATGTGACACCAAGAACAGAAAATTCCTAGAAATCTGATGGGATGTCAGACACTCTTAAAATGTGTAAACGTCACTGCACGACATACTAAAATATCACAAGTGTGTGCAGTTCTTTTTTTCTTAGTAAATACATCATGTGTCTAAATGTTTTTTGTTTCCTTTGTAATAAAAATTATGTGAGGGTTGCACTGCCCTAATGTACAGTGCATCCGGAAAGTATTCATAGTGCTTTACTTTTTCCACTTTTTTTATGCGACAGCCTTATTCCAAAAGGATTAAAATAACTTATTTCCTCAAAATTCTACACACAATCCTCCATAATGACAATGTGAAAAAAGTTTTTGAAATTGTTGCAAATTTATTAAAAAATAAAAAACCTGGGAAAAAAATAAATTAAATAAAATTAAAATAAAATAAATCACATGTACAGCAGTATTCACAGCCTTTGGCGTGAAGCTCTAAATTGAGCTCAGGAACATTCTGTTTCCACTGATCATTCTTAAGATGTTTCAGCAGCTTCATTGGAGTTCACCTGTGGTCAATTCAGCTGATTGAACATGATTTGAAAAGGCATACACCTGTCTATATAAGGTCTCAGGGTTGACAGTGCATTTCAAAGCACAAACCAAGCATGAAGACAACGGAATTGTCTGTAGACCTCCGAGACAGGATTGTCTCGAGGCACAAGGCTGGGGAAGATTACAGAAACATTTCTGCTGCTCTGAAAGTTCCAGTGAGCACAGTAGACTCCATCATCCGTAAGTGGAAGATGTTTGGAACCACCGGGACTCTTCCTAGAGCTGGCCGGCCATCTAAGCTGAGTGATCGGGGGAGAAGGGTCTTAGTCAGGGAGGTGATCAATAACCCGATGGTCACTCTGTCTGAGCTCCAGCATTCTTCTGTGGAGAGAGGAAAACCTTACAGAAGGACAACCATCTGTGCAGCAATCCACCAATCAGGTCTGTATGGTAGAGTGGCCAGACGGAAGCCTCTCCCCACATGGAATTTGCCAAAAAGCATCTGAAGGACTCTCAGACCATAAGAAAGAAAATCCTCTGGTCTGATGAGACTAAAATTGAACTCTTTGAAGTGAATGCCAGGTGTTACGTTTGGAGAAAACCAGGCAGCGCTCATCACCAGGCTAATACCATCCCTACAGTGAAGAATAGTGGTGGCAGCATCATGCTGTGGGGACGTTTTTCAGCAGCAGGAACTGGAAGACTAGTCAGGATAGGGAGAAAGATGAATGCAGCAATGTACAGAGACATCCTGAATGAAAACCTGCTTCAGAGTGCTCTTGACCTCAGACTGGGGCGACGGTTCATCTTCCAGCAGAACAATGACCCAAAGCACACCGCCAAAATATCAATGGAGTGGCTTTTTTCATATTGTCATTATGGGGGATTGTGTGTAGAATTTTGAGGAAATAAATTAATTTAATTCATTTTGGAATAAGGCTGTAACATAAAAAAAAATGTGGAAAAAGTGAAGCGCTATGAATACTTTCCGGATGCACTGTATCTTATCAGCAAATCAGCATTTTCAATTATATGACAATAAAGACAGCAGTAATGATTCTGAAAACTCAAAAGAAAAAAAGCCGCTGATATTCATTTATACTGAGGAAGGGCAGAAGGTTGCTGAAAAACTACTGAGAGATTTCAGCTGCTGTCTGGGCTTTCACTGCCTTTCTACACCTTCCTTTCTTCATGATTTCAATACTTCTTCCCTGTGTTAATTTATTTTATTACACAGAACTTCATTTGTAAACTAATTAGATTTGCTTTATGCATTTATGGATTTCTTTGGTTGCTATCAACATCCAATGAAAATTTCCAGCCAACGGCACCAACGTCATTGTGCTCTTAAACAGATTTTAACAAAATTTTGTTTAATTTAATTATTAACATTCCTTCATGTATAAATATGATGAAGCAGACCTTATAAGGTTAAGATGTAAACATTTGCATTTCTCTCTTTGTATCTCCGAGTGTTTCCTGTATATAAACTACAGAAATCAAATTGCTGGTGTAAATTGAGAAAAGAAGCTGTAAAATCTGTCATTTTAGGTCGCAGGAAAACAGAAATACTTCATGGAAAATACCCCAAGGGTGTAAACTTACTGTAAGGGAAACACTGAACATAAAAAAAAAACAAAATCCGAGACTAATCCAACTCAAATTCTTCAGGGTTTGGAGCGAGAGGAATGCAGCTATAGCATTAATGTACATGATAAAGGCCCCTCAATCAGATGACAAGCTGTTTGAAGAGTAGTTTATTTTATATAAGCGCCAGTATAAACCCGCTAATTCATAGGCCTGCAAATGGAAACTTTCTAGTGAGTTTACCTCGATAAAATGTGAGTGCTGGACATATAACGATGACCTGTTGACAGTGGCATTTATACAGGTGGGCGTTAATGGTAATAAGAAAGGTTGAGCTATGTTTTACTTCTGGTAACCGGACCTCCCATACAGATACAATCAGACAAGGCTGGGTGAGAGCCAAGACATCATTCATTAGACATGCTTTAGGGCGCCATTCATTATCCTTCCAAAGTATAGCTCAAATAAACAACAGGCCAAGTTATTAAGAGAGATAAATTGCTGGACAGTACTGGCCAAAGTGAACACACACATGCATTCATGCATACTTTGAAGCTCTCTTACACTCTACCAAGTGAGCAGGCTTGCCCTACATAGGCAGCTGCCTTTTTAGGCAACATCATAATTGAAATGGAACAATCTTTGTCGATAACAGTTGTGTGCGTCACACAAACAGAATGGAATAGAACACTTTAAGCAGCATAAAGAATGCATTACACATATTACTCTCCATTTTTGTGTATATTAAATATGTAATTACTGCTTAATTATTACATGAAAACTAAAATCAAGGGAATTAATATATGCATATGGTAACTAGAGACACTTTTTTGTGCTGAAAGTTCTCATTTTGATGAAAGCTACAACGGTCGTATCAAAATTATTGGATTTCATAACCCATTATAGCTTTTAGAATGTTTTTATTTTTTCCACATAAATTGGTGTCATAAAATGGATTCAGGGTGTACTCACGCTAGGCTCTCTGAACCGAGCTGAGGAACATTTGACCCCCATTTCCCGGTATGTTTGATAAGTGTGAGTGCTCCGAATCGGACCCAGGCGTGGTTTAGTTGGCCGGCCATGGCCCGGTTAGAAGAGGTGTGCCAGAGTGCGGTTCGGTTAGACTTTGGCACGGTGCGCTTGTAGTGTGAGTGCAAAGCGTGAAACTGAAGACGCTACGTCACTTTTAAGGTACCATTTCATATGGATTTCTTAGGCCCAATCCCAATTTAAATTTTGTACCCCTTCCTCTTGAAACAGAGTGTGAAGGGAAAGGCCTTCCAAATTTACCCCTAAGAAATGGAACAGTACCACAACACCTGCACACATCATCAGATGTCATCACGATCTCTTGCTTCATTTGAGATCGAGGACCACGACTGCTGTAGTTATTGCAGTTGTGTTATATTTTTTGGTATTTATCTTCAGGAAATCACTGAAGACAACGATATCATGTTATCATAACGATATAATGTCGCAATAGGAGCGTAACTGTACTGTGCATTTAGATAGTGGCCATATTCATCTATGTAAATACACGTAAACAACATTAACATTATAGCAGAGACTTTAAAAAGCTCATTCCCAACTACTAGACTTTTCTGACAGGGGTTTCGAGTGTCAGATGTGACAGTATGTTGTGGGACAGCTATACAGGAGTTATTAGGGATTATAAATAGCCAAATGTAGCGGTTTATATTTTATAAACATGTGCTTGTTTGTTGTTGTAAAACAACTCATTTTGATGACAAAAAAAAAAATACTAATTTGTGCATCTCCTGACCTCCGAGTGCAGCCATGCTGCCGTTGTAGATGGTGTATTCTGGGAAATTTTCGTACCCCTTGGTTTCAAGTGTGGTCCTGAAAAATCTCTGTTTAAAGGGCACCTATGGTGAAAAATCTACTTTTCAAACTGTTTGGACATATGTGTAGGTATAGTGTACAGACCATCATATTGGGGTGATATAAACATACCCAGTCCTTTTTTTTCAACCTAATAACATAAAAACAGTGGACCAATTGGACCGGTTTTGAGACTGGCCAAAACTTGACGTAAGAGTGCGGTCCCCCCGTCCACCGAATTGATTGACAGTTGTGTGTTAACATGTCTCTATAGTAATGCTTATAATCATATCAACAAGACAGGACGTGCGCAAAGCAATAAAAGGTCTGTTCAGTTTGATAGGATCATCAATCATCATCAAATGTGATCAAGAGTGAGTTTTACAAGTTTAAAATGTTTTAAAACAGTGCATGTTAATGAATTACAGTGATTTACTTCAGATTTACTTCATCACCACAGCCGCGTGTCAGAACAATTATACAAGACGCTTCAATCCCGGTTTGTGGACGTTAAATCAGGTTTATTTTGTACATTAACATAACAGATATCCATACAGGAGTGGATATTAACCTGTATCCTGTCACATTTGCGTGCAAAAAGAGTGCAAAGCTAAATGCCAGCGCTGTCTGTGTGTGTGTGTATCTGTGTGTGTGCGTGAACTTTGTAACGACATTGTGTGTGACTCATTGTTGCAACTCCGCAACAAATTCATCAAATACTCATTGGTAAAGTTCTGTAGTATTTCTCGTAAACATTACGTGAGATCTGCTTCCTTCTTGTCTGTCTGTTGTCTGACGCAGCCGAGGGCGGAGGCACACTGACAGGCACATGGAAAGGGTGGGCGTAAAGGACTAGCCTTAAAGGCGCAGTACACAGAAACCGCTACCTGCTAATCAAAGCTATAAAATAGAAACTTATAAAAGGTATAATAAAAAAATCTGATGGGTGTTTTGAGCTGAAACTTTACAGACACATTCTGGAGACACAAAAGACTTAAATATTAAATCTGGAAAAAGGGGTAACCTAGGTGCCCTTTAAGGGCTATCTACCCCTTCCCCTTAGCCCTACGCCTTCAAGCTAAAGACACCCCTATCCCTTCACGTGAACGCACAAAATGAGAGGTAGGGGTAAAAGGGAGGGCTAAGAAGTAAAATTGGGATTGGGCCTTAATTTTTAATGAACGCGAACTGTCATAGTTTATCACAGGTGCAAACCACTTGCTGCACCTCAGCTGATACCTGCAGCACGACGACTTTCATCAACATTTATGAGCGTCAAAAATAGTAGATCTGTTCAGCAAAAGATTTAACTGAGTGTCACTGCATATCAAACGACTTAAAATAATACAAAACAATATAACTAAAGCAATCTCCATAGCACAGAGCGGGTGCGCTTCTCTACTGTTAAACTGAACCATCAGATGACGTAAGCGTGCTCAGGCTAGGAAGGCAAAAAATTAAATATGAGTGCGTGCGGAGAGGGGGAGGAGAGGGGAGACTATCTTGCCTGGGCACAATTCAAGACAACCCTGCCTAGTGTGAGTGAGTACACCCTTAGTTTTGTTATTTCTCTCACATATATAAACTTAACATAATTCCAGGTGGGTATATAAGATAATAATTGACAGATGAAGTAGCCCATTTTAAACTAATATTATTGTAAATTCATTTTTTTTATACAATTAATAGATCTATTTAAACAGACTTGTCCCTGTGCATTCTGAGAAAGCAGAGTTAAGAACGTGCCAGAAAAACAATGCATTTTTAAAATGTGATAAACGCTACCTATGTACACTTATAGACGCCACATGCTCAATGTGTTACTTACAGTTTTTTGTCAAGCTTGAGAAGGAATCCCTGCTTGTCGTACACTAAAGAGAGAAGAAATACAACAAATCAAACAGAGTTTATGCCCCTGCATGAGAAAGAAGAGGGAGATGGTTGTTATTTGCTTTACACCAACAGGAAGAGATGGCAATGCTTGGAAAGAAAAGTACATCTGGTATTAAAGGAGAGAGATTGTAAAGTTGGAAATTAATCTTGTAGTTGTAGAAAGAAAGGGCTTTTACTGTTAGACCAACACGGGTGGTTCATATACATTGTCAGTAGAACAAAAATCAAGAAATTAAACCCAAAACATTTTCATATTTTGGATGTAACAGTATAAATAAGGGTTCAGTATGCAACATATACATGTTCAAATTTGAAAATATACACTTGATTATTAATATTAAGGCATATTAAATGAAGTTTAGAATGTGAAGTAGCTCAAAAACTATTTACTTGTTTAGCATACACACATACCAAACCAAAAGTAGCAAATATTACAAGAGCTGCACCTCTATTTAATGACTCGTCCAATTAAACAGCGTTTAGTCGATGTCATTGTTTTCTCTGAATAGCCCAGAAGCTAAATTCAGAAACAAAGTCATGCAAATACACAAATGCAAACAACAACGGAAATAACTTTCAGTTTAGAGAAATAATCATGTGTTAACAGGAACTTGATGAGATATCTGGTTAATATCTTTCCATTTATACTCCTCTACTTGAAAAATAGCACACCTTATTTACTCTAGTAACTTAACCTGCTTGAGCACTTCCACATTAACATAAGCACTAGTATAGATCATTTCAATGTGGTCATACCATTGACCCATGAACATTTCCTGCTTGTCATCAACTGTAACAAAAGGCAATTCAATCATAACTTAATGTTAAAACAGCTATAATAACACTATTTATCAATATGTGGCTCTTTATGAATTCTTGGAAGCCATAAAAATGTAAAACAGGAAATGTGTTGGGACCATTGTTTTTGTTTACATCCCTCAAAACGGTTGAAATTCACGAGTCAAGGATTGGTGAATTGTGTAGTTTGTTTCAGGACAAACTTTAGAAGAAGGTGATTTAGTTATACTGAATATGGCTGTATGGATTGGTTTTGCAAAATGGACATGAAATATTGATTTGGTTTTGAAATGTACACTGAGAAAGTAAATATGAGGTGGTATATGTAATGAGTACAGCAATGGAGGTCAGTTATATTTAGCTTCTTTACTCAATATCTGAAACCGGAATGATAAGAGTGCCATGAAAACTAATAAAAGTTAAAGACCATGTGTGCACTGATAAAAGGAGTAAATATTCAATAACATGTTTTGTCATTGAGATCAATATATATAACTGTACTAGATACCGCAGACAACAACATTAGATTGCACAGTTCAATGAACCCAATGATAATGTTTTATAACCCGAATGACGAACAATGTGATATAACTATAGATCAAAGTAGACGATATTACATCTCAACAAAAGGAAACTGATAAACCTGAAAAAACATGAGCATTTTAATAAAACAAAGCTACAGAAAGACAGAGAGAAAGACAGAAAATAGGGCTGCACCATACTGGAAAATATGTGATACTGCTGTTGCGATATTTATTGCGATACAACATTTTCATAGAGGAAAGCTATTTTTAGGAGCTTTTTAAAGAAAATAAACAGGTAATAATGGATCATTTAGACAAACATTTAGACCAGGGGTGCCCAAAATTGTTTGTATGAAAGGCTAAAAACCAAATATCATTGAGACCTGAGGGCCAAAGGTAAATATACCAACCTATATTACATTAAATTTGCCATCGGTAATTTTTTAATTTATTTCCTATTACTTGAAAATGAAGAGAAAACATTACTAGGGATGCTCCAATCGATTGGCATCGGCCGATAATCTCATTTTATGACTCGATTGGTACTCGCCAATTTGGCCGACCTCATCAACCAATCGCAGATGTTTGTTTATGAGTTTACAAGCAGAGCAAGACGCAGAGCAACTGTTTTCTGTAAAGCTGCTTCTGGCCATGACATGTTTAGACCTAAATGGTTATAAGAGATGTGTTTAAGGTATTATATACAGCATCCTTCATTTATTCTGTTAGGTAAGGCAAGATCTTCTCTTAAGGTTCATACTTGAAGGGGAAATGTGCTTAATGCATTATAAAGCTTGAAGCATCAGAATCAGTACTTGGTATTGGCCGATCACAAGAAATCGGTACCCAGTATCGGCTGCGAACACCCTGATCGGAGCATCCCTAAACATTACTTTAAATCGTATTAACTAATTAAATATAACTTTTTCAGTTATAACTTATTGCAATAAAAACATAAACGATCAGATAAATAACACAGTGGAGTTCAATGCTGAATCAATCTGCCTTTGACTTAATTTGCTTTAGCAAAGTCTCTGCATTGTCAGGTGACAGTGTGTACGTTTAATGAAAATCTGATTAATTAACGCCATTTAATTTTAATATTTAATTTCAGTTAGCTTTTAACAAGAAAACACAGGGTTACATTAAATTTGAATTGACAATCTCGAAACATCCCCATCATTCTCCTTGTCTTCTCAGATAAAATGCTGTGATCAAAGGCTACCATGGGCCAACTTTGATATTGATATTCTGACTCTCATTGGCTGTTGTCATGTTCCTCTCTTGTCTCTACTCCCATCTTTAGTATTTAATTTCAGCTCAAGGTTCACCTTGCCACAAAATAAATTATTTTATTATTATTATTATTATTAATAGTTTCTTTCATCTAAGTTTCATCTTATGAAATACCATTTCCCTAGTAAATTGTTTTTTGTATTTGTTTTTAAATATTTTATTTAATGATATTAAAATAAGCAGGAAAAATATATTTTTTAGACTAAAAAACTGTCAATGTGCAAACATTCAGTCTTTAAAACACTATGATTGAGTGAAAACCTCAGCTGATTTTCTTACTCTGATTGGCTGTTGTCATTTTTCTCTCTCGTCTTGCCAAAAGTATTTCATTTTCCGCTCTGGGCTCACCTTTGGGCCATTCCAGCCAATAGCAAAACAGCAAATACTGGGGAGGAGAGTCTAATATGCCTAGTAATTCCCCATCTGATATGTCAAAATTAAATAAACAACCAATGCATAAAATTAATGTAATTTATCACGTCCACGATATGTATATGGCATATCGCAATAATGATAATTGTTCTGATATATTGTGCAGCCCTATAGAAACAAATAAGGAAAACCTGAAATAAGAGTTAAAAAGGAAAGAGGGTCAGTGGCAGGACAGCTCAGGGTTTTTGGAGCAGAAGTGTGGTCTGTCCCTGCATCCGAGTGTTTGTGCCGCAGTGATGTTGCATTACAGATTGCAGCAGCAGTAGGAGCAGGTGTTAGTTCATAGCCAAAAATCACTGCGCAGAGACGCTTACAAAGATTACAGTGCTTCTGTCGGCTGTTATCACTACGGAGATATTCTGGGTCAAACTCAGCTTAGCTCTATACTGGCAGCATCTGTGATATGAGACAATGCAAAAAGTTGCATGCTTGTTTTTATAAAAAGCAACAACGTATTTTAAAGTCACAGATGTTGCTGACAAATGTCAAGTTTTACCAGAAACAAACAATTGTTAATGTTTACTAGGGGTGTAACGGATCACGGTTGATCTGCGATTCGTACGGATCACAACCCACGGTTAGGAACATACATGGCCTGCGGATTAATACATTATATTTACTGGTAGATTAATCCTAAATTTGTAACGGTCACAGAGAGATCACCTCTCGCGTCATTCAAATCACATGTATGAAAGCATTTAGGCTTTCCTGTAAAATATAATGATGACGGAAGAAGTTGTGGTAGGTAATTCAGGATGTGGTGGGTTTCTTAGGTTATTAAAGGTGTTTTCTGTCACTACTTGTTTAGCCTGCATTAATGCATTCAGTGTAAGCTGCACGATTAATTATTAAAAGATCGGGATCTCAACACCTACGCAAGAAATTATAAATGATGGTGATTTGCATATGATTATTAATCCTAAGAGATTGAGTCTTTAGTATTTTGAGTGAGTTATGAAGTTACAAACAGTCAAATTACACAGAAGTACTGGGATAACAGTTTATAGTTTAGATAAAACCACTGATGTTTATGGTAAAGATTAAAATCACCATCATATGCATTTAACAATGCTCAACAATGATAGTTGTATGCAGTAATTACATTTAGCCAATAGGCGACCAGCTATCAAAAATATGCCACTGAATAATTCTTCAAAAATGATTAATCTATCAATGAAACATGAAGTTTTATGAGTGAATAACTGAATCATTTATTAAAAATGAGACTAAATATAGATTTAAATAAATATTTTATACTAAATATACACTTTATACATTTAGCGTTCTCATCAACAGAAGTAGTAACAGTGAATTTTTACAGCAGTGAATAATTGACAATTTATTTTTATTCAACTGATTATTTCTTCATTTTATTTTTTATAAAATTACAGATTCTAAGTTCTGTTTGTTAAAACCAAAAGTGTCTTGCAGTACTGTTTTTGTAATAAATGGAAAGCAAATTACATTTGTCTCCCCTTTTTTAACTGATCTGAAAAATGGTCCGATCCGTGACTAAAAAACCATAATGTGATCCGAACCGTGAGACTTGTGATCCGTTACACCACTAATGTTTACCAATCATAACTATTATATGCATTTAATCCACGTTTCAACATTATTACTATAACTATAATGTTGAAACCGGGATAAGTTGCATATAATAGTATCTTTATTGTAATCTATATTAAACTTTAATATGGGAAGGGCTTTGCTACTGGCATTTATCAGTATTCAAAGAATGTTTTTCACTATTAAGACCTTTAAGTGATGTTTAATGGGTTACTATTTAATGGGAATAAAACATTAATTCTTTATTAGCATCATCATTAGGTCAAACAGAAGCACAGCAGATGTCTTTGTATTGAATTTGCAGGAGAAATTTGCTAAAGTACTAGACGCAATGGAGAAGCTTCTAAATGTTGGGAGATTCAATGTGAAATTTAAATATATATATAATATAAAATTGTAGTGTATTTTACAGTTTCAAACAGGTTGCACAAGAAAAAGCATTTGTCTCATTATAGATTGGTTATAGTTAAACTTTTATACATCCAGGATGCATTATTTTGATGAAAAACGTCAGTGAAGACATCTTAAAATAACGCTTCATATAACATATTAACAAACAATTAAGCAGCACAATGATTGTCAACAATGATCCATCATTATTATTTAACTGATCATTATTTTTTAATGCATTCATTATTTAATAATCATTCATTTATACATACAACTGTTTAAAAGCTGCATACACAAACATCTTTTGACAACCAACCCAGTCTCCTCATAACACATTTATATGGTGTAAACTGAATCTCCCAACACTGATAGGTAGGTAGGTAGGCAGATACGGTATAGGGTGAACCTCTACCTGAAGCTACTACACGTCCCACGGAGAGTAAACTATCCAAATCAGCCTCTGAAACACAAGAGTGTAAGTTCAACACACTGAAGCATATCATCACCTCTGCCCGAGTGATGTCAGATGATTTTAGTGTCTTCAGTAAACAGTATTTAGGAGATGTACCCGGACAAGAATGATGACAGCGTCACTGAGCCATGACTTACTCAAACCGGTTATCAGATCAAACAACATTGACAAAACAAGCAAACAGGCTCACATATGCTAGTGCATTACAGTACATGCGATTACAAATTATGCATTTATTTAAAAAATTAAATCAATGTATGAGAGAAACTGAAGAACAAGCAGAAGTCTCCACCATTTGTAGTTCCTAAAAAAACTGTGAAAAGCAGGAGCACAATATGCAGCAATAAATAAAAATCATAACTGAAATAAGATAAGGAAAGACAAGCAAAGCTAACAAACCAGTTAATCAGACCACATGGTAACTAGTAAGTGATCCATGAAAGATCTCTTTTTTTAACTGTACTTTAATTTAGCTGAAAACCAAAACCACAACTAAATATTGAATAAGCAACACTTTCATTTTACTTTAAACAAACAAATAAATTTTAATAAGCTTTTTATTGATTAAATAATTTCAAATATAAGGATTTACACAGTGGCTGTAACTAAAACTTAGGTCACAGCTTATTTTTAAAGTACAATTCTTGTTATAACTATGACTTTTGCTTTGATAAACTCCAACTTTTCTGCTTCTTAATAGTTATTAAGACAGTAGTTAAGTTGAATAAATACTTATAACCAGCCAATATCTTAATAATTGGTACTTACAGTACAGTAGTGCAGTTGGTTCAACACTAAGGATTTTTTCTACTGGACCGATTGGGCTAGTGTTTAAGATGTTTACTTGCCCTGCCAATATTTTCACTGGCTCCACCAAAAAAAAAGTTAATAGCTATTTCTTAGCCACATATTTTAAAGAGCCACTATTATGCATTAAAAAGGTCCTAATTTAGTTTTGGGGGTCTCCAACAACAGGCTGATATGCATGCAAGGTCAAAAAACACTTTCATGGTCTTATAATATGAATTTATTTTTACCTAATTATTTCAACGACTCCAATATGATTCGTTAAGCGATTCATTTGTTCCCAAACCCCTCCTTAGCACGATGCTAACCTGCGCTGATTGGTCCAATAGCCCAGTCTGTTGTGATTGGTTAACTGTGTTCAGCGTGAGACAGAGAGAAATGCCCACCACGGCTTATCAACGTTGTTGAAGTAGTCAGAGTGCATAGTTTATGTGTGAGTCCAATGCAGGGGTGCATTAAAGCCCTGCAGTTAAAAACACCAGCATATTACTCTATTCTTAACCATGACACACATTCAGTATTAATCGACACAGTGGCACTTTTCTGTTTTGTATTTTTGTATTAATATTATATGTTAGGCACCTAGGGTCTGAGAGTAACGGAATTTCGATTCACTGTATGTCCTGTACATGTGGTTGAATTGACAATAAAGCTGACTTTGACTTTGACTGAAAAGCTGAACTATTTTAAAACTTGACCACCACACGTGTGTAGGAACAGCTCATGGTGGCCATAGCAATGACACACAGCAGAGGATAGTGAGCTCACAAACACGTTTCAATCTGTAAACAAAGTGGCACGCGTCACGTTTTTAACGTGTTTTAGACGCGATGAGAATATAAAGAGCTAACCAGATACAGTACAAGCCGCGTGGAGCGATTACAAGTAACTAAACACAATTAAATACATAATTTGCAAGCTAGAGAAAACAAGGAGGCAACCATTTTAATCGCACTTAATTTACTTGCACTTGTGAAATGGAGGAAGGAACTGATCCATGAACTGTGTACTGTAAAGTTCCTGTCAAGCTCTGACAAAGCATCATACATCAGTAGTCTTTTCTGATCCTTCCTATAACAAACGGCTGATAAATCCCCCATTGTAAGCATGTAGATTGCTGAAGCGCTAGTCAGAAAAATGACGGGAACACAGCACAAGGCTGGGGCGATAATGCTGCGGTATTTTTGCAAAAATAAACTTCAACCGCTCTTCACCGCTTCATCTTTGGGTAGGGAAAATAACACTAACTTTCCCTCACACTTCAGAGAACAGCGTCTTCGCGACATGATTCAACCAGGATCTGCTAGTGTTTGTCTTCCTCTTTTTTTTTTCTACAGTGTTTGTGGGCGGGGCCTGGGGTTTAAATTTTCCCGGGTCTGCGCATGCAACAAACGCGTGGGGCATGAGTTCCGTATCGACGTCACGCTCACACGGCTAAAGACTCGTTACCCCACGATTGATTTGAACCACTCGGAGTTGACTCTTTTATTGATAAATCAATAGTTTTTAAACACGGTGCACTTTCAGATTTAAGCTTTAGCTGGATATTTCACTTCACTTAGAGCTGTGATACACACTGCATGGAACGTCATTTTCAAAAACCCATAATAAGGGCTCTTATAAATAATGTGTCAAAAATAACGTCTGTGAATCTAGAATTTAAATATTAAAAAAAAATGTTAATAAATGTATAATGAGCAAATTTTAAAGTGTTATGCAAACAAAAGTAGCAGTATGGAAATTGTGCAGGTTTTTTATTGTAAAACAAAAGGTGGCTGACCTGCCAAACTGACGGCAAACTGTGGAAAACGTCACTTAATTTTTTTTGTTGTGTTATACCCACGTAAATGTCTGCTTCCAATATGTTAGAAACAAAAGTTTTCCTAATGCCTCATAATTTGATGTTGCCGTCTCTTCGATGTACTGGTTGTTATGAGGTTATGGAAAAAAAATAACGTGCTCACAACATCCAATCAGATAAGAGCAACCAAAAAGCAATATGGTTTTCATGCCATCACAGGTAGTATTTAAAGGTTTAAAAGCACAAACTTTTTCTCGATTTTTTTTTATTTGCACGCAATTGACAAAGTCGCATGCAAATTTAACTTTAGTGACAAGGCAGTGACGATCCCGTCTACTGTACCGAGCGTCTCTCACGCCGGCCACGGGCCATCAAAACATCATTATATTATAATAATACAAACTGATTTAATCCAAATGCTGGTTAAACAGTTCACTAAAATGAGAAACAGTGTGTTTGTACATTTGTCATTGTTTTTCAGTACTGAATGCACTGCATGTAAAGCCAATTTTCTGTTTCAGCAGACATAAAAAAACTCAAATGCAATAGCTGGATCAGCATATACAAACAGCTTTAATACTGGACTTAAAATGAAATTGAACTTCCCTCAGAGAACGTCAATATAAAAATATTATCTAGATCAAAAGGTTCTGCTTTAACTATTGAAAAGGGTAGTAATCAAGACTCTATACAATCAGATTTGATTGAAGACTACAAGAAAAGTCTTGATAAACATCTGCTTCATCCAATCCAATAAACAATTTTAAAAACATCATAATAAAAAAAAGCTTGAAAATGTAATTCAACCATTTTCTGTCTGGTGAACTCTGTAGGAAAGCGAGAATATTGACAGGAAAAAAAACACCATATCTGAAAGGGGAACATGCAAAAACTTGCAGAAGCGATGACAACGTCATTGTGAGCTGAGCAGAGAAAAGCTGATTTCCTGTTCTTGCACATCTGAGAAAACGAATGTTGCTTGTTATACAGTAAAAAAATATGGTAGCATTTTGTGGCTACATTTTAGTGTGACACAGACCAGTGAAACTGAAAATGTCCTAAAGCTCTTGTTTGTTGCATGAGCCAAAAAGCGGAGTGCAACCAAATTACTAACAAATGCTGGTCAGACTTAGTTAAAAAGATCATTTCCAGTTCCACTGCATGTTAAAAAAAAAGAAATGCATGTATCACTTGCTATAACTCTATGAATGATTACATAAAACATCAAATCAAAAGCCATTTGTAAACATCCTGTTAACTGGTTTATGATGTGATCATTTGACAAATGCTGATAACCAAATGGTTGATTTATGGTAGAACAAAACCTGAACAATAGATTTGTGTTTCCATTTGTTCGCTATCCTGAATAAATGGAAGATGAGATTTATGTCATTTAACCTCACACATATATCTAGTAAATAACAATATACCATTCAAAAATTGAGGGTCAGTAAGCATTTTTATTTAAAACTGAAAGAAAATAAATACTTTTATTTAGGAATGATGCATTAAACTCGCAAAAGTGACAGCTTTCATGATGTTGAACTAAAAGAAATAAATATTTTTATTAAAAAATGGATAATTCACCCAAAAATTAAAATTCTGTCAATATTTATACTCTCCCATCACTTGTTCCAAACCTGTCTGACTTTCGTCTTTTGAACACAAAAGAAGATATTTTGAAGAATGCTGAAAACCTGTAACAATTGACTTCCATAGTATTTGTTTTTCCTACTATGGATGTCCTTGGTGTTCAACAGGACCGATGCAGTTTCAATTTACTAGAACGTCTATGTTAAGCTGCTTTGACACAATCTACATTGTAAAAGCGCTGTAGAAATAAAGATGAATTTAACAATGATCTATAAAACTACGCATAAGTAGGCCCACACGGAATCTGCGTGCGCAGAAATCTGCAGATTTTTAGCCCATCATTGTGCCTATTTATTTACTTGTGTAAATGTGTGTACATTTATATTTATTCAGTTTAATTAATTTCAGTAATATTATTGACTAATATAAAAGTGTTCATATAATTTATTTACAATACAGTCATATTTTCTGTCTTTTAGTAGATATATTAAATGAGAGACTTGCTTTGTTTACCAAATAAGTGGATCTAGTTGGATTTGCATTAAATAAGTTAAAAGCAAACAGCAAAAGTCAGTTCAAAGCACTTGAAAAAAAAATATTCAAAAGCCTCTTTTGACATGGTTTTCCCTTAAAACTGCACCAAGACAATTCGCCAAACACTTGCCTTCATCAGGTGCGTCTGGAGTTTCTTTTAAACACTATAATCACATGACTCATTAGAATATCTAAACTCTACTAAAAAAATATATTGAACAAGGTCAACTCAACAATCATTATTAAATCAGCATTGAGAGAGAGAAGAAAAACTGGTAAAAGGAAAAAGATGATGCGTGTTATACAACATATTTCTCAAATACAACGTGAATGCATATAGAATAAAACCACAAAAAATATGTATATATAAACAAATAAACTAGTATAATCAGTGTTTCGTCTAGGATTTTTTCCAGCTGTGGCGGCAGGCCTTTTGATCTACCAACTACCTGTGGCGTTATTTCAATGACAGATGTTCGTGCACAAAACTTCTTGCACGCCCTCAAATATCCGCTGCTCAAGCGCAGATCTTCTTGTGCGCTCTCGAATAAACGCTGCTGAACTGCAATTTAGCGCGTTTATGTAGTGAATATGTCGCCAACATTTATTAGATTGGCTATAGGAATATTTATGAATGTCTCCAAAAGACCTACAGAGCGGCAATATTGCATCCTGAGGTAAAGTGAAACGGCTATAAACTCCAGCAAGATAAAGTCTTTGTTTGTTGTATGCAGAGCCATAGACCTTTATCTACAAATAAAGTATAATTATAGAAACTGTGTTCATCCTAACTGAAAGCTATACGTCGTGTTTGCTGGCCTCAGTCAGTCAGTCAGTCAGCATGTCACCTTAAAGGGTTAAACAAATAACGCACAGCACCACTACAGTTACAGAAAAGTTTGCGCTGTTATAATTTACTTACCTTTTAATACGTTTTGGTGCGATTATAATCCGCTATTTAAAATAAACGCCAATGTTTTGAATGAGAAGCCGTTACGTTGCCGTGGCGGGATGAATTTTGGTGTGGCGCCCCGCCATGGTAGAATGAATGTAGCGGAAACCTTGATAATGAATGATGAATTATTTGAGCAAGTTAAAAATGTGTTTTCTTTTGAATTTCATATATTAAGTTTTTAGTTGCGATACTCTTAAAATCATTCCACATAAATCTTCAGATGTTTTACAAAATTCTGCGCAGAAATAGCAAAAAAATGTCTGCAGATTCTGTCTTGCCCTACCTATAAGTGACAGCATTAATAATGTTAAAACACTTATTTTTACCAAATGACCACTGTACTTTAAAACTGTATATTTTTCAAAGAATTCTGAAACAAATCAGCTTCTTTTTTAGCTCCACATGCAAATCACCAGCCATCTCACTGATGTGATGGCAACATCAGATACCACCGCTTCTAAATTTATCCTGACACATGACTCCGGTAGTGCCGCATTACACTTGTGAAACAGCAGCGTACCACCTCAAATCTGTAGCGTGCACAAAACCACACAGATAACCAATAACAGATGTTATTTCATGCGGTTTCTTTGTGAAATATACATAATATCTGAAGAGACTCTTCTTGTAAACAAACACATGTGATGAGTAATATTAAACAATGATTAGTTTGTGTATAGTTTTGTCTTCAAAGCTGACAATTTCTGGCTACTTTTTTCACTTATTTCAGGGGGTAAACGTGGTCAGAGATGGGGTCTTAGCTCCCTCCTCTGGCCATCATAGCAAACCAGATCTTTCATTTTTAGGGATTTTTTTATTTTAAGATCATGACTTCACCAGTGATCTGATCGCAAAGAGGAAGCATAACAGCATAATAGACAGCGAAAATGACTGATGAAAACTCTGTGTAGGGGAATCCCATACAATAGAAAGCAAAGCAATATAGAGAAGAAAATGTTTGTGACATTTCACAGTTCAAAGAAATGAAACCCTGATTAACATGGAAACAACCTGAGAGAAGAACAACCGTTAAACATTTACTCTAAATGGAAAATCTGCCCCTTCAAAGGAAACGAACAGAAATCAGTGATCTGCTTTTGTGTGTGATGCATAAAGAGTCAAACGTGTTGGAAAAACATGACAAGGATGAGTAAATGATATACTCACGAGATTTCTGGACTGAGTTCCTAAGTTGCAATCGACCGGAGGAATAGTAGAAGAATACCAGCACCATGACAGGACATATTAGAAACATGAAGCTCCGCATGGACTTCATTCTGAACATTTCAGAAGAAGCTTCATCTGGGCCGAGTCACCTAAAAACACAAGAACACAGCATACTGAGATACTTGCCTACAAAGTAGGGCTGAACAATATATCGAAATATTTCCAATGTGCTTATTGCAACATACATATTGCAATGGTTTGCAGTAAATTAGTGATTTAATACAATAGTATCTTTCTTTATCCTGAAAAGTAGGGCTATGCAATATATTAAAAGGGAAATGAAGCACTTAAGTTTACATTATTTTGTACATTGGATTCCACTTTAATATAAATATATTAAACAAACTCGATTCATGTAACCATTTTGAAGAAAACTGCATGTTTTACTATAGTTTTAGGACCTAGGGCACCGTCATCTTGGAATATCGCTGTGTCTGACATCACGGGGTTGGTTCCGTTCCCTCAGCTGAACAGATACAGTAAAGGACTGAACAGCCTAATTTAACCCAATGCGTGAAGTTGTAGACGTGGAGCTGGTGCAAATACAAGCATCAGATGTGTGTCTAATATAAAAATATTTATATTTATTCTATTGTTCCCTTTTAATTACCGATCATTTGATGCGCTTTGCTCCACTCTCTGTATTATGCTGCCTTACTGCCTGTCTGAGTTTCAATCATGTAGTGTAGTAACGGACTGAACACAGTGACTGGACAGCCTAATTTAACCCAATGCATGAAGTTGTGTACGTGCATCGCAAAGCTGGTGCAAATACAACAAATACAAGCATTTAAGTGTCTTAAGTTGCGTATTTTTCTTATTTTAATAGCTTTGGTTTGATGCGATGTGGTCCACTCTCTCACTCTGCTCCAGCGCTGCCTGACAAGGGGATTTACAATCAGAGTAATGCAAAAATTAAAATGATACATGGCTTCACGCTTTATTAAGTCACGTCTTTGTATGAAGGAAGTAAAACCTGCCATGTAAAAAAACGTGCCGAGTTTGGTTTGAACGTGAAAAGAGGTGAAGGCTGTAGTAGTGAAAAGTGAAAGTACCTGCCCCCATTACATTGTATTTGCTCCAGCATCACGTCTACAACTTCACGCATTGGGTTAAATTAGGCTGTCCAGTCTCCGTGTTCAGTCCTTTACTTCCAGTGTATCTGATCAGCTGAGGGAATGGAACCAACCCTGTGACGTCAGACACATCGATAATCCAAGAAGGCCGCGCCCTTGCGCTAAAAGCTACAGTAAAACATGCCCTTTTCTGCTAAATGGTTGCATGAATCGAGTTTGTTATATACATTTCTATTAGAGTGGAAATCAATTTACAAAATAACGTAAACTTGACTAAGTGCTTCAAATGTCCTTATCGCAATACACCTATTGCCATTGTTTGCGATAAAGTAACAATTTAATACAATTATATCTTTATCCTGAAAAGTAGGGCTACACAATATATTAAAAATATTGAAATATCGCAAATGTGCTTATTTGCGATATACACATGTGCATGGTTTGTGATAAATTGACAATTTTAATACAAGGCTATCTTTATCCTAAAAAGTAGGGCTGGACAATATATGGAAATATCGTAAATGTGCTTATTGTGATACACATATTGTCATGTTTTCCAATAAATTAGGGATTTAATACAAGAGTATCTTTGTTTGTCATTGATATCCTATAAAGTAGGGCTACACAATATTTCAAAATACCACAAATATGCTCATTGCGATATACTCATCGCAATAAATTAGTGATTTACTACATAATTATCTTTGTGTGCCATTGATATCCTAAAAAGTAGGGGTGCACAATATATCGAAATGACCGAAATATAAGATGTGTTTATTGTGATATCTCATATCGCAACAGTTTGCGATAAATTCGCTAAAAACCAGGCAGAGTGTACATACTGTTTTTTTGCTTTATTTGTTATATTATTAGCCCTCCTTTGAAATTTTATTATTTTTTTGAAATTGTCACAAGTGCTGTTCACCTTGGGGAGGATTTAAAAAAAAAAAAAAAAACTTTTAATAACTAATATTTAATAACTAATAATTTAGTCTTTGGTGACAGTACATAATAATTTACTAGTTGTTAAGCAAGATACTAGTATTCAGTTTAAAGTGCAATATAAAGGTTTGGCTAAGTTAGTTGGGTAGTTAGGCAAGTCATTGAACAAGTTCAGCCAGAAATGAAAATTTCCTGTTGATTTACTCACCCGCAAGTGAGTAATGTCGGTGCATGTGTGACTATAGTCCAACACAATCACCAATATCTACCAACAAACTGCATCGCCTGACCTCCCGTCCAAGTATACACCCTTGCACTTTCGTCGTTAAAGTGACAGAATAATATTTGCACATGCGCCGACAACTGTTTGACCAGACTATAGATTAAGGTTAATAATATTGTAAATAATGTTTTATTTCTTACACGGACCAATCATTTCGCTTCACAAGACCTCAGTGTGTTATCAGGACTCATGGCTACTGATTTGGACTTGCATATATTTGGTTTGTATGTGTTTGCTTTAATTAAAAAAAGACCTGTCACCATTTACTGGCATTATATGAATCACCAAGAACCCCAAATTCAGCTCATAAACTTCTTTAATGTTCTACTGAACAAAAAACATCACCTACATCTTGGATGACCTGTAGTTGAGTAAATGAACAGGAAATTTTCGTTTTTGGGTGAATTATTCCTTTAAGGTATGGAGCCAGATCGGTCTCAATAATAATGCATTTACAAAATCAAATTCACACGCGCACAGCACAATTTACCGATACAAAAATTGCATTTGCACATTTATACATTGCGTTTTGGATTTACGAATTGAATTTGCGCATTTATAAATTGTGTTTTGGATTTACAAATTGGATTTGCCCATTTATAAATTGTGTTTTGTGTTTATGAATTGGATTTGCGCATTTATAAATTGTGTTTTGTGTTTTTGAATTGGATTTGCGCATTTATAAATTGTGTTTTGGGTTTACGAATTGGATTTGCCCATTTATAAATTGTGTTTTGGATTTACGAATTGGATTTGCGCATTTATAAATTGTGTTTTGGATTTACGAATTGGATTTGCGCATTTATAAATTGTGTTTTGGGTCTACGAATTGGATTTGCGCATTTATAAATTGTGTTTTGGATTTACGAATTGGATTTGCGCATTTATAAATTGTGTTTTGGGTATACGAATTGGATTTGCGCATTTATAAATTGTGTTTTGGGTTTACGAATTGGATTTGCGCATTTATAAATTGTGTTTTGGGTTTACGAATTGGATTTGCCCATTTATAAATTGTGTTTTGGGTTTACGAATTGGATTTGCGCATTTATAAATTGTGTTTTGGATTTACGAATTGGATTTGCGCATTTATAAATTGTGTTTTGGGTCTACGAATTGGATTTGCGCATTTATAAATTGTGTTTTGGATTTACGAATTGGATTTGCGCATTTATAAATTGTGTTTTGGGTATACGAATTGGATTTGCGCATTTATAAATTGTGTTTTGGGTTTACGAATTGGATTTGCGCATTTATAAATTGTGTTTTGGATTTACGAATTGGATTTGCGCATTTATAAATTGTGTTTTGGGTATACGAATTGGATTTGCGCATTTATAAATTGTGTTTTGGGTTTACGAATTGGATTTGCGCATTTATAAATTGTGTTTTGGATTTACGAATTGGATTTGCGCATTTATAAATTGTGTTTTGGGTCTACGAATTGGATTTGCGCATTTATAAATTGTGTTTTGGATTTACGAATTGGATTTGCGCATTTATAAATTGTGTTTTGGGTATACGAATTGGATTTGCGCATTTATAAATTGTGTTTTGGGTTTACGAATTGGATTTGCGCATTTATAAATTGTGTTTTGGGTTTACGAATTGGATTTGCCCATTTATAAATTGTGTTTTGGGTTTACGAATTGGATTTGCGCATTTATAAATTGTGTTTTGGATTTACGAATTGGATTTGCGCATTTATAAATTGTGTTTTGGGTCTACGAATTGGATTTGCGCATTTATAAATTGTGTTTTGGATTTACGAATTGGATTTGCGCATTTATAAATTGTGTTTTGGGTATACGAATTGGATTTGCGCATTTATAAATTGTGTTTTGGGTTTACGAATTGGATTTGCGCATTTATAAATTGTGTTTTGGATTTACGAATTGGATTTGCGCATTTATAAATTGTGTTTTGGGTATACGAATTGGATTTGCGCATTTATAAATTGTGTTTTGGGTTTACGAATTGGATTTGCGCATTTATAAATTGTGTTTTGGATTTACGAATTGGATTTGCGCATTTATAAATTGTGTTTTGTGTTTACGAATTGGATTTGCGCATTTATAAATTGTGTTTTGGGTTTACGAATTGGATTTGCGCATTTATAAATTGTGTTTTGTGTTTATGAATTGGATTTGCCCATTTATAAATTGTGTTTTGTGTTTATGAATTGGATTTGCGCATTTATAAATTGTGTTTTGGGTTTACGAATTGGATTTGCCCATTTATAAATTGTGTTTTGGGTTTACGAATTGGATTTGCCCATTTATAAATTGTGTTTTGGGTTTACGAATTGGATTTGCGCATTTATAAATTGTGTTTTGGATTTACGAATTGGATTTGCGCATTTATAAATTGTGTTTTGGGTCTACGAATTGGATTTGCGCATTTATAAATTGTGTTTTGGGTATACGAATTGGATTTGCGCATTTATAAATTGTGTTTTGGGTTTACGAATTGGATTTGCGCATTTATAAATTGTGTTTTGTGTTTATGAATTGGATTTGCCCATTTATAAATTGTGTTTTGTGTTTATGAATTGGATTTGCGCATTTATAAATTGTGTTTTGGGTTTACGAATTGGATTTGCCCATTTATAAATTGTGTTTTGGGTTTACGAATTGGATTTGCCCATTTATAAATTGTGTTTTGGGTTTACGAATTGGATTTGCGCATTTATAAATTGTGTTTTGGATTTACGAATTGGATTTGCGCATTTATAAATTGTGTTTTGGGTCTACGAATTGGATTTGCGCATTTATAAATTGTGTTTTGGATTTACGAATTGGATTTGCGCATTTATAAATTGTGTTTTGGGTATACGAATTGGATTTGCGCATTTATAAATTGTGTTTTGGGTTTACGAATTGGATTTGCGCATTTATAAATTGTGTTTTGGATTTACGAATTGGATTTGCGCATTTATAAATTGTGTTTTGGGTTTACGAATTGGATTTTCGCATTTATAAATTGTGTTTTGGGTTTATGAATTGGATTTGCGCATTTATAAATTGTGTTTTTGATATTACAAATAGATTTTTGTAAATTGTGCTGTGCATGTATGAATTTTATTTTTGTAAATGTATGATTATTATTAAGACTGATCTGGATCCATATTTAAGGTGGCTAATAATAATTTTAAAAAGAAAAATAACAAAAAAACTGCTTAAACAATAAAAATTCCAGCCAAACTGAAAATAAAACAAGACTTTCTTGAGGAAAAAAAAATAGACAGAAATAATACTGTGAAAATGTTCTTACTCTGTTAAACATAGCTTGGGAAATATTCGAAAAATATTTACAATTTCAGCCTTCAACTGCATACAAATAAAATCAGGAAATGATAAATTTAGTCGTTCAATTCCTGATATCACCAAAGTTATAATCACTGCAGATTTAAGTGAAAGACAAATACAAATTCTATTCACCAAGAGCACTGAGTTCAATGCAGGTCAGAGAAATATTACTTTAGATATGTTCTGAACATGCTGTAACAGGCCTGAAGGCAAGATTTCAAGCGTGTTCACTGCAAATACTAAACAGAGTGACCATAGTTTTCACCAAACCACCAAAGTTACCAGTTATTGCTTAGGTTATTGCTTAGATCCTTTTCAATTTTGTTGATATATTTTCTATGATACTGAAAGCTGCTGAAAACATGGTAAAAGAAGCCGTTTCTACATGATCCGATAATTCAGTCTGAATAACCTGTATAACCAGTAATAAAAAATACGCTTGCTTTGAGTAAATCCAGTTCATTCAGATGTTGTTAGCACAAGACGTCAATGTTGAGGTTACTTGAAAATACAGAGTACAGTCTACACACTGTGTGAAAAACATCCTACAATACTAGATACCAAGTGTTCACAAAAACAAAAACTAAATTTCACTGCTACTGAGGTGGTTTCAGATAAGATGAAAGACAATCACAATTATTTAAAATAAGTTTTTAAAGATGCAGCAGAGATTAAAGGGTCACTGCTTGGTGCAGGTTTAGTGATATACGCAAATCTAGATTAAGGACAGGTTTAGTGGTATTGGTATTTACAGTGGTATTTACAGGTTAGTATGCAAGCAAGTTCATTTATATAGCACATTTGACTGCAATCAGATGTTAACCATGCTTTTTCAGATGATGAATAGACAAAAAAAAAGTTCTTCGTCGTGTACATACTACTTCTATCTGTGCTCGTCATTCACTGATACAGTTTAAACTATTACACAAAATTTATTGGACAGAAGTTAAACTAGGGCTGGGCCGATAAATGACATTACATCGAATCGCGATAAAATTTCTGTCAATAACAATGATAAGCTCTGGACTTTTTTACTCCATATTGATCTAAAAGCCAATCACACAGCAGAAATGTGCAACAATAAGAATCTACAAGCGTGTTGATATTAGAGATGTGCTGAATTTTAAGTCACCAAAAATTTATCAGCCCAAAATATGTTATGCCATTTAGGGTTGGGCGATGTTGACCAATTTGGCATTGTACAATGTCTAAAGTAAAACATTGCGATGGACGATGACATTGTTTTGTTCATTTGTTATTCATTTATAACAAATTCATTATTTGTAGCCTACCTCACCTCCATGGTCTGTTTTACCCATAAACCAAATCATATATAAATAAAGATAAGTTACACACAAATTACCACCTGTCAATCACGTTTTCTGCAGAACTCTGGCATAAATAGGCAGAGTGATCCATGTCGTTACAATGGCGTCGACAAACTTGGTAGATAAAAAAAAAGGTACACAACCATCAAAAACCAACCAACAGTATCTGAGGTTTATGCTAAAATTACTAAGTACAAGCGTGAAAGCGAAAGATTGAAGGAGTGTACTGACGCTGTGACACGTTACCTGATAGATTCAAAAGACTGAAGTGTCGTTAGATAGAGAGATTACTTAAATATCACGTTTTTCAACTATAGTGAGACAAAGTCCAGCAGTACATCCTTGATAAACTGTCCGACGTGCACTGCTCTCTGGAGTTTTGTGCTCAAACCACTCGCTGACTGCTGGAACTCAGACGTGCGCATACACTGCAGCGCACGACTGTGTGTGTGTGTGGTCACGTGATGTGCATTTTCAGCAGTATAATGTGGAAAAAGGCTTTTCAGAAATGCTAAATGAAACGCCAGTGTAGATGTACACCGTTTTCGTTCTAAAATGGCATTTTAAAACTAAGACGTATCAGTGTAAATGGGGCCTAAGTGTGTATTTTTTGAGAGCGGGTTGCTGCTGTGACGGGGGCGGGGCGGAGGATCACGATGCTGGCTCGGCATCGTGATGTCTATCCGCCATCGGCGATGGACTATGGCATCGTCTAACAACCCAACCCTATTATAGACCCTCTAATTTTTGTGGCTTCAGTCATTGTTGGGGTACTCTTTTAAATCTGGAAGCATAACAACTTATATCGAAATGTATATCGTTATCGTTTAATATGGGAAATAATTATCGAGATTACCTTTTTGCCATATCGCCCAGCCCTAAATTAAACTGTCTAAATTAAACCCAGAAATTGATCCTATTTGTGACAGATGCCGACAAGCTTCGGCTACCCTTTATCATGCCTTTTTGCTTTGCCTGAGTTCATTTCTTTTTAGACATCAATTTTCAAATCCATCTCTGATATTTTTCTTCCAAAAATTGAACCATGTTCTTTAGTCGCACTGTTTGAACTTAATCCTACAAATGTATTGCTGTCTCGTTGCAGTCAAGTGTATCAGCCTTCTGCTTAATAATTGCTAAAAGAATCAAACTACTGAACTGGAAAAACCTTTCTCCGTCCAACTACTTTCATTGGATGTATGACTTGTTGCAGTTTATACAAATAGAGAAAATTTGATATGCAATTAATGGCAAAACAGAAGATTTCTATACAATTTGGGAACCTTTTGTTGTATTTTTTTTTTAAATAGCTTTTTTTTTTAATTATGTAACCCATCTTGCATATCTAACCCTGCCTTTTTTCCTTGCTTTTGAATGATAAAAACTCGTCCAAGAGTGTATTAGGAAAAGAAATTGTCTGATATCTGACATTTAACAGTAATGGGTTACTTAGGTGTCATTTGTTAATTTATTTTATTTATTTTTGTTGTTTTTACTTTATTTTCCTCTGAATATGGTTCAGAGAGTAAGGAATGTGTTTAATTACCACCCAATAGATTTTCTTCAATATTGTGAAATTAATGTATTATGGTTTTTCTTTCCCTCACTTGTAATAACTCTCTGATTGAGAATTGCCAATAAAAAGAGTTTAACTAATATAGCACATTTATGACCATGGACTACAAAACCAGCATCAATTTTTGGAATATGACATTTATAAAGCACACAAAAGCTTTATAAATAAGCTTTTCATATATAAATGTATACTTTGCAAGAACAATATTTGGCAGAGATGAAGATCTATTTGAATATCTATAATCTGAGTTGCCTTTAAAGTTGTCTATCAGCTTAACAATGCACTAGGAAATTTACTAAATGTCTTCTAAATATGCAGCAGAGCTTAAGGGATCGATGCTTGGTGCAGGTTTAGTGATATGTGCATATTTAGAGTTCAGATTAAGGACATGTTTAGTGGTATTGGTAGATTTACATGTTAGTATGCAAACAAGTGTATTAATATAGCACAATTGTGACCATGGACCACAAAACCAGCGCCAATTTTCGAAAACTGACATTTATAAAAATCACACAAAAGCTTTATAAACAAGCTTTCCATATATAAAAGTATACTTTGCAAGAACAATATTTGGCCAAGATGAAGAATATAATCTGAGTTGCCTTTAAAGTTGTCTAACTGAAGTGCTTAACAATGCTAGGAAAACATTAGGAAATTCAAAAAAATGTTTTCTAAATATGCAGCAGAGCTTAAGGGGTCGATGCTTGGTGCAGGTTTAGTGATATGTGCAGATTTAGAGTTCAGATTAAGGACATGTTTAGTGGTATTGGTAGATTTACAGGTTAGTATGCAAGCAAGTTTATTAATATAGCACAATTGTGACAATGGACCACAAAACCTGTGTCAATTTTTGGAAAATTACATTTATAAAGCACACAAAAGCTTTATAAAGAAGCTTTCCTTATATACACGTATACTTTGTCAGAACAATATTTAGTCAAGATGAATAATATCTTATTAAATATCTACTGTATAATCTGAGTTACCTTTAATGGTGTCTATCTGAAGTGACTAACAATGCTAGTAAAACAATAGGAAATTTACTAAATGTTTTCTAAATATGCAGCTGAGCTTAAGGGGTCGATGCTTGAAGCAGGTTTAGTGATATGTGCAGAGTTAGAGTTCAGATTAAGGACATGTTTAGTGGTATTGGTATTTACAGGTTAGTATGCAAATAAGTGTATTAATATAGCACATTTGTGACAATGGACCATAAAACCAGCTCCAATTTTCAAAAACTGACATTTATAAAGCACACAAAAGCTTTATAAATAAGCTTTCCCTATATATAAGTTTACATTGCAAAACCAATATTTGGCGGAGATGAAGATCTATTTGAAAATCTATAATCTGAGTTACCTTTAATGGTGTCTATCTGAAGTGCTTAACAATGCTGGAAAAACAATAGGAAATTCACAAAATGTCTTCTAAATATGCAGCAGAGCTTAAAGGGTCGATGCTTGGAGCGGGTTTAAGCAACGCTATCTCACGGCCAATTCGTAACTTTTTGATTAGTGGCTAATTCGTATGAATTCGTACGATCTAATTCGTACAAATTAGTACGATTTGCCCATCACCCAATGACAGTTGGGGTTAGGGGTGGGGTTAGGTGCCACGCCTCCTTTTTAAAATCGTACATTTTCGTACGACTGAACTCGTACGAATTAGCCCCTAAACTGACAAAACGTAAAATACTTACGTTTCCTCGTGAGATCAGGCTGGGTTTAAGTGATAGGCGCAGATTTAGAGTTCAGATTAAGGACATGTTTAGTGGTATTGGTAGATTTACAGGTTAGTATGCAAACAAGTGTATTAATATAGCACAACTGTGACCATGGACCACAAAACCAGTGTCAATTTTTGGAAAATGCCATTTATAAAGCGTACAAAAGCTTTATAATAAGCTTTCCATATATAAATGTATACTTTGCAAGAATTTATTCAGAGATGAAGATCTTTTTTAATACCTATAATCTGAGTTGTCTTTTAAAGTTGTCTATCAACTTAACAATGCTAGGAAAACACAAGGAAATTCACAAAATGTTTTCTAAATATGCAGCAGAGCTTAAGGGGTCGATGCTTGGTGCAGGTTTAGTGATATGTGCAGATTTAGAGTTCAGATTAAGGACATGTTTAGTGGTATTGGTAGATTTACAGGTTAGTATGCAAGCAAGTTTATTAATATAGCACAATTGTGACAATGGACCACAAAACCTGTGTCAATTTTTGGAAAATTACATTTATAAAGCACACAAAAGCTTTATAAAGAAGCTTTCCTTATATACACGTATACTTTGTTAGAACAATATTTAGTCAAGATGAATAGCTTGTTAAATATCTACTGTATAATCTGAGTTACCTTTAATGGTGTCTATCTGAAGTGATTAACAATGCTAGTAAAACAATAGGAAATTTCCTAATGTTTTCTAAATATGCAGCTGAGCTTAAGGGGTCGATGCTTGAAGCAGGTTTAGTGATATGTGCAGAGTTAGAGTTCAGATTAAGGACATGTTTAGTGGTATTGGTATTTACAGGTTAGTATGCAAATAAGTGTATTAATATAGCACATTTGTGACAATGGACCATAAAACCAGCTCCAATTTTCAAAAACTGACATTTATAAAGCACACAAAAGCTTTATAAATAAGCTTTCCCTATATATAAGTATACATTGCAAAACCAATATTTGGCAGAGATGAAGATCTATTTGAAAATCTATAATCTGAGTTGCCTTTAATGGTGTCTATCTGAAGTGCTTAACAATGCTGGAAAAACAATAGGAAATTCACAAAATGTCTTCTAAATATGCAGCAGAGCTAAAAAGGGTCGATGCTTGGAGCGGGTTTAAGTGATATGCGCAGATTTAGAGTTCAGATTAAAGACATGTTTAGTGGTATTGGTAGATTTACAGGTTAGTATGCAAACAAGTGTATTAATATAGCACAACTGTGACCATGGACCACAAAACTAGTGTCAATTTTTGGAAAATGTCATTTATAAAGCACACAAAAGCTTTATAATAAGCTTTCCATTTATAAATTTATACTTTGCAAGAATTTATTCAGAGATGAAGATCTTTTTGAATACCTATCATCCGAGTTGTCTTTTAAAGTTGTCTATCAGCTTAACAATGCTAGGAAAACACAAGGAAATTCACAAAATGTTTTCTAAATATGCAGCAGAGCTTAAGGGGTCGATGCTTGGTGCAGGTTTAGTGATATGTGCAGATTTAGAGTTCAGATTAAGGACATGTTTAGTGGTATTGGTAGATTTACAGGTTAGTATGAAAACAAGTTTATTAATATAGCACATTTGTAACAATGGACCACAAAACCAGCGCCAATTTTTGGAAAATGTCATTTATGAAGGGCACAAAAGCTTTATAAATAGGCTTTCTATATATAAAAGTATACATTGCAAAAACAATATTTGGCAGAGATGAAGATCTATTTGAATATCTATAATCTGAGTTGCCTTTAATGGTGTCTATCTGAAGTGCTTAACAATGCTGGAAAAACAATAGGAAATTCACAAAATGTCTTCTATATATGCAGCAGAGCTTAAAGGGTCGATGCTTGGAGCGGGTTTAAGCAACGCTATCTCACGGCCAATTCGTAACTTTTTGATTAGTGGCTAATTCGTATGAATTCGTACGATCTAATTCGTACAAATTAGTACGATTTGCCCATCACCCAATGACGGTTGGGGTTAGGGGTGGGGTTAGGTGCCACGCCTCCTTTTTAAAATCGTACATTTTCGTACGACTGAACTCGTACGAATTAGCCACTAAACTGACAAAACGTAAAATACTTACGTTTCCTCGTGAGATCAGGCTGGGTTTAAGTGATATGCGCAGATTTAGAGTTCAGATTAAAGACATGTTTAGTGGTATTGGTAGATTTACAGGTTAGTATGCAAACAAGTGTATTAATATAGCACAACTGTGACCATGGACCACAAAACCAGTGTCAATTTTTGGAAAATGTCATTTATAAAGCGCACAAAAGCTTTATAATAAGCTTTCCATTTATTAATTTATACTTTGCAAGAATTTATTCAGAGATGAAAATCTTTTTGAATACCTATCATCTGAGTTGTCTTTTAAAGTTGTCTATCAGCTTAACAATGCTAGGAAAACACAAGGAAATTCACAAAATGTTTTCTAAATATGCAGCTGAACTTAAGGGATTGATGCTTGGTGCAGGTTTAGTGATATGTGCAGATTTAGAGTTCAGATTAAGGACATGTTTAGTGGTATTGGTAGATTTACAGGTTAGTATGAAAACAAGTTTATTAATATAGCACATTTGTGACAATGGACCACAAAACCAGCGCCAATTTTTGGAAAATGTCATTTATGAAGGGCACAAAAGCTTTATAAATAAGCTTTCCATATATAAATGTATACTTTGTTTGAACAATATTTAGTCGAGATGAAGACCTTGTTAAATATCTACTATATAATCTGAGTTGAATTAAAAAGTTGTCTAGCCGAAGTGCTTAATGCTGGGAAAACAATAGGAAATTTACTAAATGTTTTCAAGAAACATTATTTTTTATTAATATTCTAATTATTTTTGGCATAAAAGCAAAACCCTAACTTGGACCCATACAATGTATTTTTTTAAATAAAGCCAAAGATATATCTGTGCAACATAAGAAAGGTGCAGGGTCACATTTATCAGAAAAGATGGCCAAAGTGCTGTAATATGAGCACTTTAGAATTTAGCTAAGGTTAGGGAGAGATTTATCCATATGGATGTGCTAAGAATTGATTAGTGAGAGGTTTGGTGTTAACTGTTGGTTAAGGATATTAACAAGTTTAGATGTATGGATAGGTGCAAGTCTGAGTTGATCATATAGAATAGTTAAATATGAATTCAGGGTTTCTGCAGGTTTCACCAAGGTAAATTTAAGCCTTTTAAAGACATTTTTAAGACCATTATGAATGAAATCTTAGACTTATACATGAATACCAGTTAAAAAAGATTTCCACTTGACCTATAGGCATGGGACGAAAAACATTTTCAAGGTATACTGCACTTTGAAAAAGTTTTTACACGTTTTTTGTTTGTTTTGTTTTTTAGGATAACAGTATCTTCAGCAGAAAAGATATCCAAAGATGCAATTTTCATTCATTTATTCATTTTCTTTTTGGCTTACTCCCTTTATTAATATAGGGTCGCCACACCGGAATGAATCGCCAACTTATCCAGCATATGTTTTACGCAGCGGATGCCCTTTCAGCCACAACCCATCACTGGGAAACATCCATACACACTCATTCAAGATGACATTTTAACATGCAAAAACAAAATCTGTGTTTTTGAAACTAATGAAGACAGCATAAGTCAATGATTCATTTGAATTATTTAGCCTGACATGTTTACTGCTCCAAAATATTTGAAATGTTTCTCAAATTAAAACATATTCCCTCGGTTTCACAAACAAGGTTTAAGGCTAGTCATGGATTAAATTGCATGTTTGAGCTGTCGCAACTGAAAATAACTTGCAGTGAGATGTCTTAAAATATGCCAGTGTCATTTTTTGTCTACAGGTGCACACTAGTAATGTATTTTTCTAAGGCTGTTTTTAAAAATGTGGCTTAAATAGCCTCATTTAACTAAGGTCTAGTCCTGGCTGAAGCTAAGCCCTGTTTGTGAAACTGGGCCATTGTGTTCAAAGGGTGAAACGTTTTTGTTTTTTACCAGACATTTAAAAAGAACTTATTTTACAGCAGTAATCCCAATACAGAGAAACCTTGTCATATTTGTCCACGATTACAGTTAGAATTATATACCGGCCCATGCCTATTGCTCTATCAAAACTTATTAAAAGTAAATACATTTAATAATACAATAATAATTTTGTTTGAATTTTTTTTTATTAATTTTCAAATATATCCATTCACAAACCCTATAACCCTTACCAAGAATAGAACAAAACATAGCAGTAAATGACTTCAGTCTACAATAATACTACTACTAATGATAGATAGATAGATAGATAGATAGATAGATAGATAGATAGATAGATAGATAGATAGATAGATAGATAGATAGATAGATAGATAGATAGATAGATAGATAGATAGATAGATAGATAGATAGATAGATAGATAGATAGATAGATAGATAGATAGATAGATAGATAGATAGATAGATGTGTGTGTTTGTGTCAGGTCAGTAACCTCAGCAGTGAATAAATGGAAAACTTCTAAGCAAATGTTACTGTAAGGAAAGTATTTAAATGCTATTTTTAAATAAAAAGTTAAAAGTTTTATTGGCATTCTTGGTAATTGTACGGGTGTTAATGGCCAGATTGGGTAGATATACATGGACAAAGGAAAATTAAGATTAATAAAATAAAGATTTAAGACCTACAACACAACATTTCAGGGAATTGAAATTTTTTTAGCTTTTACGACACCCTGGAATTTAAAGTAAAAAATAAATAAAAAATAATATATATATATATATATATATATATATATATATATATATATATATATATATATATATACATACATACATACACATACATACACAAACAAAAATGAGTAAATTTAACACAAACTAAAACTACATGTGTTCTTGATTATAATGAAATACATGCTATTTTAATAGTAATGATACACCAATATAACTTTAGAATTACAAATTAAAAAGATAATTAAAACAATCACAATACAATACGACAAAGTACCAAGAGGATAAAATATCATATTTACAATATAATTGTTTATTTTTATATCTTTCTGCCATATGTCTGTCAAATATGACTGAAAACCATGACACACACGTTGAACTAAAGTTGTTTTTATATTCGCACATTTGTTCAGTGGCAACTTGTGACACACTCCCTATATTGTTCACCACGTTACTTTAAATATTCGGTCTGAAATCACATGCAAGTATGACTTAACATTAGCACTATTGAACTGACTGTGTACAATGTTGTACTTTGATAGTCTTTTTTATATTGAGGTAAAGTTAGTTTTATATTTGCACATTCGTTCATTTAACACTCCCTACATTGTTTACCATGCTACTTTGAATATTCGGTCTTATAGCATGTACGTTTAACTTCAAAAAAAGCATTAGCACTATTTATTTAACTGTAAACAATGTACTTTGATAGTCATTGGCTGCTAATATGATTTCCCCATTTAGAAATATTAGTTTTCTGAAACTACATTATTAAGGAGAAAGTCCCAACGTGTGAATATAAAGCCAACTTAACTTCAATCTTTTTGTATTGTTGTTTATATTATTTATTTTACTGATCAAACTGGGGAGTACAGAATTATACATAAAACAGTACACAAGTGAATTAACAACAAAAATAAATCATGTACATTAAGTATTTTCAGCAGATGTCATAAGAGCTTTGGGATTACTCTATAGGAGTCAGGAAATCATAAAACATTTTTAGATCCAAGAAAAATAGTTTACAATTTGGTACAGTTAGCATATATTGTATTTTGATAGTCATTCGTAGCTAATATGATTTCACTAATTAGATTTTTGCAAAGAACATGAATATAAAAGTAACTTTACCTTGATGACAAACACCAGGTGCTCACTCACAAACAATACACGTCGTCTGTTATCATACATTTCCAAATATATTGGTTACCACGAACCTAAATGTCTTAGAAAAGCATTACCACAGTCCTTTTCACGGATTACTTCATGTAAATATTTCAAAGAACTCCCTAAATACTAGTTTAATACCTAGTAACGTTAGTGAAATAAAACACTGGAAGGTCGACCCTTCGCTCTTGTGTCCGTCAGCTGTAACGGTAACAGACACATCCGGTTAGCGATGTAGCGTTTCAGCTAAAATTAACCACCAACCCATTATAGTCCCTGTTAAACTCAAGTGAATTACAAAGTCACACGGTGCAAATGAGACACACCCGACTTGACAGCCGTTACATGAAACAAAATGTCAACACAGATTTAGGGAGCGCGTGCGTGCGTGTGAATGTGTGTGCGCGAGAGACTGGCTACCTGTCTTACCTCACAGAAACGCAGCCATAATGATAATAAATCCATAAATACACGACGGAGTCACTCGTCGGTCTCTACATCCCCTCTGGGGAACGAGTAAAAACATTACTGTTATCTCTGCGCTCCGCTTATCGGTTGTTTTCAGCTCGGTCAAGTGAAGTGTTAACAGAGTTCATGCTGTAAAGAGTGAGCGGGAGGGGCAAGAGGAGGAAGGGGGAGGGGCTTTCCCTGCGACCTGAACTGCTATTTATATTTTAACATATAGTCATATTTATTAATTACAGGCCCGTAGCCAGCCTGGTTAAAGGGGGGGTTCTTTTTCTCAAAAAAGTGGACATTTATTGATGTTATTCGCCTAATTTTCTTATTTATGAGATATAAAAACTGCATTTTTGTGACATTTTGAGCACTACGTATAGCTGGATTAGCTTGTTGGGTGGTACTGGTTTAAAAATGATATATTTTTGTGTCTCATCTTTTTAATGATAGTTTACTTTGTAACTACTCTGAATTTTTACTTAAGCATGGAATTCTTGTAAGCCCAAAAGACTTTGCTATTGTTGCTGATGCTATCCCTCGAGGTGTTTTTATGCTTTTTAAAGGACTTTCATTTCCAATTACTTGTCATTCAGTGGACCTTTGGAAAACATTTATTGGTAAACAGCAGTGGTGTAAAGCAGTGGTTCTCAAAGTGGGGGTCGGGACCCCCCGAGGGGTCGCAGGACAATGAAAGGGGGGTCACCTGGTGATTTCCAAAAATCTATTTATTTTTATTAAACCATAAGAATTACCATATTTTATCCACAACCTACAGAAGAGAAAAAAAAATAGTCGTTTATAGTTACTAAATACTATATATAGTTACTATAGTAGCTTATAGTTACTAATTCTATTGGATTGTGAGCCCTGGGGTAATTACATTATATTAAAGACACAGCAATAGCAGCAGATTGATTTTATAACACCAGGTTAAACCTTCTGGCACATTTACAGCGCTGACATACATAAAAAAAATAACCAAAGAATAGACTTGGGTCTATTGGTGTGTGTGCGCCATTGCATGCAAGCTTTCTGTATTTACAACAACCTCAGAGGATATTGGGGGTCGCAAGTCACTGGCACTGTTATTTTGGGGGTCACGGGCTGAAAAGTTTGGGAACCCCTGGTGTAAAGTAACAAATTACAAATACTCAAATTACTGTAATAAGAGTAGTTTTTCTCAGAAATTGTTATTTACTAAGTAGTTTTAAAATTGTGCACTTTTACTTTCCCTTGAGCACATTTTTAGTGCTGTATTGGTACTTTTACTCCACTACTTTCCTTTAAATGAGAAAAATCAGTGTGATTCCTGTTTGTCGGCTGCACATCCACGATGCCAATCTCCCATTCCACCACATCCCAAAGGTGCTCTATTGGATCGAGTTATGTTAACTGTGGAGGCCATCTGAGTAGTGAACTCATTGTCATGTTCAAGAAACCAGTCTGAGATGATTCACACTTTATGACATGGTGCGTTATCCTGCTGTAAGTAGCCATCAGTAGATGGGTACACTGTGGTCATAAAGGGATGGACATGGTCAGCAACAATACTCAGGTAGGCTGTGGTGCTGACACGATGCTCAATTGATACTAATGGACATAAAGTGTGGCAAGAAAATATCCCCCACACCATTACACCACCACCACCGCCAGCCTGAACCGTTGATATAAGGCAGCATGGATCCATGCTTTCATATTGTTGACGCCAAATTCTTTCCCTACCATCTAAATGTGGCAGCAGAAATTGAGACTCATCAGACCAGGCAACGTTTCTCCAATCTTCTATTGTCCAGTTTTGGTGAGCCTGTGTGAATTGTAGCCTCAGTTTCCTGTTCTTAGCTGACAGAAGTGGCACCCGGTGTGGTCTTCTGCTGCTGTAGCCCATCCGCCTCAAGGTTGGACGTGTTGTGTGTTCAGAGATGCTCTTCTGCAGACCTCGGTTGTAATGAGTGGTTATTTAAGTTGCCTTTCTATCAGCTGGAACCAGTCTGGCCATTTTCCTTTGACCTCTGGCATCAACAAGGCATTTGCGCCCACAGAACTGCCGCTCACTGGATTTTTTCTCTTTTTCGGACCATTCTCTGTAAACCCTAGAGATGGTTGTGCGTGAAAATCCCAGTAGATCAGCAGTTTCTGAAATACTCAGACCAGCCCGTCTGGCACCAACAACCATGCCACGTTCAAAGTCACTTAAATCCCCTTTCCTCCCCATTCTGATGCTCGGTTTGAACTGCAGCAGGTTGTCTTGATCATGTCTACATGCCTAAATGCATTGAGTTGCTGCCATGTGATTGGCTGATTAGAAATTTGCATTAACGATCAGTTTGACAGGTGTACCTAATAAAGTGGCCGGTGAGTGTATAATAACCATTTAATTGCTTTTTTTTTAGACTTATAAATCACTTTTATATACATTTTAATCTCTTTACTCTCTCTAAGGTTTGCTTTGTGCAAACTTGCATTTGTGTATGTGGGATTTACATAGGGTATCATGGTGGCGCAGTGGGTGGTATGATCGCCTCACAACAAGAAGGTCGCTGGTTCGAGTCCCGGCTGGGTCAGTTGGCATTTCTGTGTGGAGTTTGCATGTTCTCCCCGTGTTGGTGTGTGTTTCCTCCGGGTGCTCCGGTTTTCCCCACAAGTCCAAACACATGTGGTATAGGTGAATTGGATGAACTAAATTGGCCGTAGTGTGTGAGTGTGTGTTTGAATGCGAGAGTGTATGAGTGTTTCCCAGTACTGGGTTGCGACTGGAAGGGCATCCGCTGTGTTCCTCTGTCTCGGTGGACCAAAGACATATTGTTTTACCTAAAATATACTGTAAATATTAATTATGTATGCATAATGATTACTGTAGACAGGCAAGAGCAATAACAGATGAGAGTAGTATCACCTTAGAAGGCAGACACCATGGTAAATCTGTAGTAATCTTTAAAATATCTCCTTTGTATCACTAGACATACAGTATAGGATAATAATCCTTCATTATATGAGTATTCATTTAAAAGCATATGATTTTGTTGGAGTGAATCGTTTGTCTTGTCAGTCTTGTTGTGCGTCTGTCATTCTGTCATCTGTGTTTGCTTTCTCCATTATGTGAACACAATGCTGGATAAATAAAGCATCAATCACTTAATCCTTTGATTTTTCCAATGTCCATGTCTAAAAATGAAACTAAATCTATTCATCCTTAGCTCAAATACTGGGTTGAAACAACATCGTTTGAATAGAAATATTTGATTTTAAATTTATATTTAATTTTTTTTATTTTAAAATGTATTTATTTAATTTATTATTTAATTTTATGTTTAATAATTTTTTTTTGCATTTAATTTTTATTTCATTTTATTTTATAAATAAAGAATCTATCATTTAATCCTTTGATTTGTCCTATGTCCATGTCTAAAATGAATCAAAATCTATTCATCCTTAGCTCCAAATACTTAATTTAGTTTTAATTTTATAAATTTTTTTATTAAATTTTATATTTTATTTTAATTTTAGATTTAATTGAATATTTTATTTTTTTCTATACATTTTTTCTTATTTATTTTAGATTTTATTACATTTTTTATTTATTTTTAATTTTATTCTATTTTAATTAATCATAAAAATCAATTATTTAATCCTTTGATTTTTTCCCATGTCTGTCTAAAAATTAGGCTTAATCTATTTATGCTTAGCTACAAATAATTGCTTGAAACAAATCATTTGATAAAAAAACAATATTTTTTTGTTTAATTTATATATTATTTTTAATTTAATTTATTAAAATTTTTATTTTGTTACATTTTTTGGATTTTATATTTTATTTTTAATTTAATTAAAACAAAATTTATTTAATTTAATCTATTTTTTTTTCATTTTATATTTTATTTGATAAATAAACAATCAATTATTTGATTTTTCCTATGTCCATGTCTAAAAAAATGATATTAAATCTATTTATCCTTAGCTCCAAATACTGGGTTGAAACAACATTGTTTGAATAAAAACAGTATTATATTTTTTATTTTATTTAATATTTATTTTATTAAATGTTTTATTACATTTTATTTTGATTTAATGTTAGATTTAATTAGATTTTTAATTTGATTTCTATATATTTTTTTATTTATTTGAGAATTTATTAAATTTTTTATATATTTTTAATTTTATTATATTTTGTTTTAAAAGAATCAATCATTTAATCCTTTGATTTTTCCTATGTCCATGTCTAAAAATGAAACAATCTATTTATGCTTAGCTTTAATTAGTGGGATGAAACAAAAACAATATTTTATTAAATTAAATTTTTATTTGTATTGTATTTTCAGTATAATATTCAGTATATTTTTTAATATTTTATTTCTAATTTAATACTTTTTTTATTTTTTGTAATTTAATTAGATTTTATTTTATTTGGGGTAAGTCATTATTAGTCACACACGCATGCACCACCATCTCTGCTGGATCATTATAGTTGACATTGATTCTTATCTGAGAAAAGGTTTGAAAGAGCAAGAGGAGCACTGCTCTTTATGTTATGAAGGGCAGAAAGAGCACAGGGAAATTACCACGGTTAAAAATACCCTCACAATGACACACATACAAGTGGAGGACAAAATTGGTTAAGTACAGTTGAAGACAAAACTAATATGAGTCAGAAATATTTTTTAAATATTTTCTAAGTGATGTTTAACAGAGCAAGGGAATGTTTCACAGCATTTCCTATAATGTTTTTCTTCTGGAGAAAGTCTTATTTCTTTAAGTCTGGCTAAAATAAAAAATATAATCCAGAAATATTATAGAATTTGTAACATATAATTATTCATTCATTCATTTTGCTTTGGCTTAGTCTCTGATTTATCAGGGGTCGCCACAGCAGAATGATCCGCCAACTTATTCAGCATATGTTTTACACAGCGGATGCCCTTCTAGCCGCAACCCAGAACTGGGAAACCTCCATACACTCTCATTCACACACACACTATGGTCAATTTAGCTTATCCAATTCACCTATAGTGCATGTGTTTGGATTGTGGGGGAAACCGAAGCACCCGGAGGAAACCCACGCCAAAACGAGGAGAACATGCAAACTCCACACACAAGTACGATGCGATCCTGGATTAACATCTATGTTGATCCTGGAACATCATTTTTGTTGGAAAATGTAATCCATACCTATTCCCTACCCCTAAACCCAAAAATAACTGTAGATTATTCCCAAAATCAGAGGGGAATAATAGTTGGATAACAATCATGTAGAAGTGCATAAACCTAACCGTAAGCCTAAACATAAACGATAAACATATCGTTATATATAACATATCATATTGGCTGATTGGAATGCTGTCACAGGATCAACATAGATGTTAATCCAGGAACGTGTCATACAAGGTGAAATCAGGTTGGCGGTCTTGCACTAAGTGTACGCCTCTATTAAATGCTACAAAGTGTCGAGTTTCAGTCAGCATCATCTAGAAACACTGGATGAACTCGTAGTCTGCTGTAGGCTTTACAGTAAACCTGGAAGTACAGTAAACTTACAGTCTTATCTCAAGGAAATCATCTCATGTCTGCTCGGCTTACCTGAAATGCCTTTTTTAGATTTTTCATGAGCGGATCAGCTTTCATTTTGGTTTCTTATTACAGGCTTTTGTTGCTTTGTATCACACAGAAACGTGCCATCTAGACAAAAGGACAGAGTCTGCAATTATAACTGTTTAGAGCAGGGCTATTCAATTAGTTTGTCACGGGGGCCAGTTCATGAAAAGCATCCCAAACGAAGGGCCGGAGAGACATGACTTGCTATATGAGTGATAACACAACAGCATTTAAGAGCCAATGATGTATTTTTGCTCCTTTAGACACCCACGTTGTATTTGTCTACATTAAAATGTTAATATATTGTATTTTGAAACTATATAATATCACTGCATTGTACAATAAGTTTTTTTAACAAACATTCAAATGTTGTATTTCACAGCACAACAAAATCAGTGCATTGCTGAAGTAGGCTTCTTCTACATTCAGATACGTTCATATGTTATGTTTTGAACTGCATAATTATGGATGCAACAATTATAGATTTTGGTTGTAGGATTATATAGTGTGAAGAATAATCAGGGTTTCACAGTTATCACGTCTAATGTAAATTTAAGCTTTATATTAGCTAGATTTAGATCTGGACATCCCTAACTAATATTAAAAAACCTTTAAAAGGCATTTTCATTAGTAATAGTTTTTATGCTGTAGGTTTTTCTGTGCTTATACGGCTACACAATTTAATGATGTGTGTGTTTATAGAGAGGAACGGGAGAAAATAATATAATAATTGTTATGAAGGTCGGCGCCATTATTAAGATTAACTGTTGTTATCATCTGCGTTCATACATACATAATCATTTTAATAATAGTTCGTCCAACATGTCTTTTGTTTACATTGCACTGAAAGCTAAGCACAACTCTCACCGCTACAGCATGAGATGTTTTCTACTGCGTGCGCCCAGACAGCCGCGAGCGCGTTGCTCCGCTTGCGCCCGCATATTGGCATTTATTCTTACGACATAAAAAACTTGCGCGCGGGAAAGATGTGATATGGGAACGGCCCGCGGCTTTAGTTATTACAGTGTGCGTGCGTATTAGCTTCGGTGGACAAGCTCGGAACTTTAAACTAGCGCACAGTTTGCAACTTGGCGTAACTTTGTTCAGCAGTTTCGTTTCGTGCGGCAGAACAGAAATGCAGAAATGCGGCTTAGAGAAGCCTTTACGATTAATTAACCATGACGAGTTAAAGCGCAGTTAATAGAGAAATCGGTTAATCGTTGCATCCCTAATAACGATATCAGTGCATTGTACAAAAGACCTTTTCTACAAACATATTCAAATGTATTCGGCTGCTCTCGCCACTGTCAGGTGACTCACTCTGCGCAGCTTGTGCTGTATTGAACAGACGCACGTCACTTCATAACTATAGCGGCCGTTTTTTGACTGAACTAAATTTTTTCTTGATGTCTTGGTCACACTATTTGGAGGGCCAGAACAAATTGCCTCAGGGGCCGGATTCGGCCCGCGGGCCGCCAATTGAATAACCCTGGTTTAGAGTGTCATTATACAACAAAATCAACATAATTTACCTCAAAATGGACCTATTATGCCTATTTTTTAAAAAAGTTTCTTATGTCCCTAGAGTGTGTGAGAAGTTTCAGCTCAAAATAACACACAGATAATGTTTTATAACTCTTTATAGCTGCCCCTTTTAGGCTTTGATCCTAATTGTTGCGTTTTGGTGACTGTCGCTTTAAATTCATATGAGTTTGTGCTCTTTTTAAAAGAGGGCGGAGCTACAAATGCCCATGTCAGCATAGTGGCAGATTCAAAAACAAGACTATTGTCCTATGCTAATGAGGGAGAGATCTTCACTAGTGGGCGGGGCTTTCCCCCTCTGATGACACGTACAAATGGAGAATGTCAATTTAAGTGTTTCTGCAGACTGCTTTTATCAAGTCTGATTATAAAAAATAGAATTAATTAATGTTTACCATTAGAGGCTGGATATATTCTCACACTGTTGCCACACAACTGTGTTTAAACCCCTTATAATTTTTTTTTTTTGCATAATAGGTCCTCTTTAAGACAGCACTGACGAGCTTCCCTTTGCAGTCCTTCCTCTTTCCCAATAATTCATTTGTTTCATAATCATAACTATAAGTATTAATAACTGATTACCACAACACTTTACAATAAGATTGTATTAGTTAATGTATTTATTAACATGATCAAACAATGAACATTTATTACAGTATTTAATCATGTTAGTAAATGAAAATAAAGTCATTCATTGTCTGTTCATGTTAACTCACAGTGCATTAGCTAATGTTAACAAGCATGGATTTGTATTTTAATAATGCATTATTGAATATTAAACTATCACTAATAAAAGCTGTACATGATTTGTTAATTATTAGTTGATGTTAGTAAATACATTAACTAATAAAACCTTAATGTAAAGTGCGACCAACATTTCACTATGCATCATGCATGCAATAAACTGACTTTTACTTATTGGTCATATGAGAACTTGTGTTCATTTAAAGGTGCAGTATGTAAGTTTGACACCCAGTGGTTGAACTAGGTATTGCATGCCTGGTTTAAAACACACGCAAGTGCAGGTTGCCAGATTGATTACATCAACAGGAGTGTGCCAAACTATCAAGCCTAAAGGCTGATTTAAGTTGTGTTCTAAATAAAAGAAATCATCTCAGAAATGATCATCTCAGGTACACCTCATGTGCTTTATTAAGTGTTAAATGCTAACAATGTGAGTTTGAATGCCAGCATGACATTTATTGCCATATACTGAGAGCAGCAGCAGATAGTTCACCTCAGATCTTGAAAATAAAATAAACCTTTTGAAATTGACTGTGACTCAGTGCAAGACAACCAACCCAGGCTCATTCTGAAAACGCAGTCCCGTTGACGTTTCTGGAGACCGCGAATCATGTAGCCGGAGGTACGTATGGCTGCGTTTCATTTTTTAAGCGAACGATACGGGGCGGTATGACGCCGTTTCTTTTGGCACTTACAGGCTGATCGTTTACCTCCGTGTGGAGGCCTTTCCCGCCGCAACCAGTGTGTCCAGTTAGCTCATCGTGTACGTCGGCGGACTTGAGACGCAAAGAGGAGTTGACCACGACGACAACCGGGTTTGAGTCCGGGGAAGAGCTTTTCCAGAAATCAGGTAAGACAACAACAGAATCCAAAAAAATAAAATAAACGAGTGAATAACAGGGTGAGAATGTGGTAAAATTCCAAAACGTGGTAAAAATCAGACGAGGGCTTTTCTTTTTCTGGACAGCTTTTGTAAACCGTTGGTTGGGTTTAGAGAAGTATGTGGGTGGGCGGGACAATCTGTAAAATTGGTTGGGTTTAGGGAAGGAGGAGGGTGGGTCAGTCGATTGGCCGGTCGCCCAGTCAATCATTCATTCAGTCAGACAGACAGACGGTCAGTCGGTCGGTCGACAGCGGCCTCTGGTGGGTTTACGCAAGAACAGCGCAGGTGCGAACGGCACTCGCAAGAGACATTTGAGATACAAAAAAGTGCACGCAGCGGCCTCTCGCGGATACGCGAAAGCAAAAATACGTACCTCCCGGGACGTATTTCACGGTCTCCAGAAATGTCCACGGGACTACGTTTTCAGAATGAGCCTGGGTCGAAGACAACACATATCAGTGATTCAGCATCTACATTTAATAACGTTAAAGAGGTCTAATATGTATTAATTAGATTATAAATCTTACCATTTCGTTAGAGTGCAGTGAGTGCACTATTCTGTGCTTCTGAATGGCTGCATTTAAATTTTAAATCTGGTGCAAACAGCCAAATTGCAAATCTCGTAACGTAGCCTGTTGTTAGGACACGGGGTTACAATGTAACCTGCTCACCTAATGTTTACGCTCGTGATATTTATATTATTTGCTAATTAATAACCATGTCGAACTCTATCGTCTAATCTGCGTCTCATTTCAGTGTCTGCTACTGTCCATTAGAGGTCGCATTTCAGTCACGGACGCATGTTTTGAAAGCCTTCCTGACTGAATGAATGAAATACATGGTTTTCCACCAAGGCAATCCGGGGTGCTGAAATATAATGGGCTGAACTGGCATTGGCCGGGTTAAAAGAACCAAAACAAAGACAGACGTTCAGGCACGTAATGTACATTTTCAATGCAGAATATCTGACTTCAGCAATGTTTTTCAGATAAACAAGAATGTTCACTTAGCATGTTTCTTAAATATCTGCAAACATATTATGGTATTTTTATGCTTTAGAAGAGTCAAAATCTTACATACAGCACCTTTAACAGCTAAAAGTGGTAGTCGAGTAAATGAGTTAAGGAGGAGTAGTAAATGAAAGGTCATTTCATGAGGATTCTATATAAATCAGTGGCTACAACTCATCTGTTTATGTGTCGCTGTTATGAAGGTCACAGTTCCAGTTTTGAGTTTCAGAAATGAGCTTGAGACGTGAAATCCCTTAAACGGAAGCGTGTTGTGGAAACTTACACAGAACACAAAACATGCTCACAGTGTTCTTGTGTTAAAAAGCAAACACAGTGTTTCCTATAGTATTTTTTCTTCTGGAGAAAGTCTTATCTGTTTTATTTCGGCTAGAATAAAAGCAGTTTTTAATTTTTAAAACCATTTTAAGGTCAATATTATTAGCCCCCTTAAGCTATATTTGTTTTCAATTGTCTACAGAACAAACCATCGTTATACAATGACTTGCCTAATTACACTAACTTCAACCTAGTTAAGCCTTTAAATGTCACTTTAAACTGAATACTAGTGTCTTGAAAAACATCAAGTCAAATATTATGTGCTGTCATCATGGCAAAGATAAAACAAATCAGTTATTAGAAATGATTAAGCTATTATTATGCTTAAAAAAATATGTCTGTTAAACAGAAATTGGGGAAAAATATACAGGGAGGCTAATAATTCAGGAGGGCTAATAATTGACTTCAACTCTATATGTCAATAAACAAATAGGCTATATAGGCTAAATATACCAAAACCTTTCTGTCAGTATAAGTCGAGTATACTTAAGTGCAAAATCAAGTATGTTTCTGAGAAGAACATAAAAAGCCAGCTGAAAGTGACTAATAGTGAAAGTCTACTAAACTGCTTTTTCTTAAAGGATTAGTGAAGCCGAATCAATGAAAGCAGTTAAATCTTCTGTTTGTAATGCAACACTTTGGGGTTTTCCCTCTTGGTGGGTGTTTGGAGATTCCCTGAGAGCTTCCTCTGGGCTGAGGAGTTTTACTACTGATCATCACACAACCACGCTTCACACGATCTGATTGACATTCGCAGCTTTTGATTAATCATGATTGTGCTTTCTTTTTGATTAATCATCCAGCTAATAATTACATTATTTAGGCAAATGCAAAATTCTTGTAAAAAAATCAAATAAAAATCAAATGATTTGTTTTAACCAAGTGTTTGAAGCTAGGCATAAATACACTCACCGGCCACTTTATTAGGTACACCTGTCAAACCTGATCGTAACGCAAATTTCTAATCAGCCAATCACATGTCAGCAACTCAATGTATTTAGGCATGTAGACATGATCAAGACGATCTGCTGCAGTTCAAACAGAGCATCAGAATGGGGGAAAAAGGTGATTTAAGTGACTTTGAACGTGGCATGATTGTTGGTGCCAGATAGGCTGGTCTGAGTATTTCAGAAACTGCTGATCTACTGGGATTTTCACGCATAACCATCACAAGGGTTTACAGAGAATGGTCCGAAAAAGAGAAAATATCCAGTGAGCGGCAGTTCTGTGGCCGCAAATGCCTTGTTGATGCCAGAGGTCAGAGGAGAATGGCCAGACTGGTTCCAGCTGATAGAAAGGCAACAGTAACTCAAATAAGCACTCGTTACAACCGAGATCTGCAGAAGAGCATCTCTGAACACACAACACGTCCAACCTTGAGGCGGATGGGCTACAGCAGCAGAAGACCACACCGGGTGCCACTCCTGTCAGCTAAGAACAGGAAACTGAGGCTACAATTCACACAGGCTCACCAAAACTGGACAATAGAAGATTGGAGAAACGTTGCCTGGTCTGATGAGTCTCGATTTCTGCGGCCACATTCAGATGGTAGGGTCAGAATTTGGCATCTACAACATGAAAGCATGGATCCATCCTACTTTGTATCAACAGTTCAGGCTGGTGGTGGTGGTGGTGTAATGGTGTGGGGGATATTTTCTTGGCACACTTTGGGCCCATTAGTACCAATTGAGCATCGTATCAACGCCACAGCCTACCTGAGTATTGTTGCTGGCCATGTCCATTCCTTTATGACCACAGTGTACCCATCTTCTGATGGCTACTTCCAGGAGGATAACGCGCCATGTCATAAAGCGTGAATCATCTCAGACTGGTTTCTTGAACATGACAATGAGTTCACTACTCAGATGGCCTCCACAGTTACCATATCTCAATCCAATAGAGCATCTTTGGGATGTGGTGGAACGGCAGATTCACATCATGGATGTGCAGCCGACAAATCTGCAGCAACTGAGTGATGCTATAATGTCAATATGGAGCAAAATCTATAAGGAATATTTCCAGTACCTTGTTGAATCTATGCCAAGAAGGATTAAGGCAGTTCTGAAGGCAAAAGGGGGCCAACCTGGTACTAGTAAGGTGTACCTAATAAAGTGGCCAGTGAGTGTAGCTAAGCTGTGGACTCTGCTATTCTTCCAAACATTCTTTTTTATCATGAAAATGGAAAATGCTGTGTGTTTAGAAATGAGTGTGTTTTCCAATGCAAGTAAAAACGAGCCATTTGATAGAAGAAAAAAAAAATAAGACACGAGAATTAGAAACAAGTAAACTCACATCTTTTACTGATGCACATTAATGGTTTTTACAAAAGACATGTATGGAAGTCCTAGAGCCTCAGCATTCAGAAGTGCGGTAAGAACGAGACTCGTGTTTGAAAAGCAAAAAAAAAACAAGAGGCAGAAGAAACGTGCCGGATTTCTTAAATTAACTACATACAACTATATCTCACAGTATATGAACATTAAAAGTATTATAAAACAAAGCAATAAAATAGGCTTCTTGATAGAAAAACATCTTTTATAATTTTCTTTTTTTTTGTAATATATATATATATATTTATAGTGACGATTAGCCCTGTCTATTGAACAACAGACAAACTGCAACAACCTTACTTTCTCCAAATGCTGTCGGCTAGAAAAGTCCAAACAGGCAAAACGACGGCCTCCTCAGCGTTCAGAAGAGCATTTCTGTCTCTAGAGCTCGGCTACTGCAAGGACAAAGATGACAGTTCATAAAAGTACAGCTGAGAAGTGCAAAAAAATAGCTTATTAAAACCACGGGGCTTTTGATCAAATATGGACAGCAGTGAGAGCTACATTAATGGAAACCTGGAAATGAGATTGTGTGGAACCAGAGTAAGCAAGGCAGGGCTCTGAACAAGCTGTGAAAACCCAGATTCTTGGCATTTTGCTGTGAACTCTTTCCAGGAAACAACACACACCCATGAACTCCCTCATCATGAACCATAACTCCGACAGCACTGGAACTCATATTGCAGAAGGTATTTAGAAAGCACCAGGTAATAAATAGGCTTGTAAAAAAGACACACTGAATTCATTATGTTCCAAATAATGTACAATATTATAGATCTCAACTTAAAAACAGGAGATCCGACGGTATAGAATGCAATGGCACGTCCTTTCGGTTAAATGCGGGTAGAAACAGCACCCTCAATTAAAAGGCTAGTTCACACAAAAATTAAAATTCATTTACACACCCTCTGCTTAATACAAACCTGGGATTCTTTCTTCCGTTCAACACAAAGCAAACAGTTGAATGAATATCAGAAACCTGTAACCATTGACTTCCATACACTCTCAGAAATAGAGGTATGGGAAGCTGTCACTGGTACAAAAGGTCCATAATGGCACATCGTATGTACATTTTGAGCACTACAGGGTACTAAAATGAACCTTTGAGGTGCCAATATGGACTGTTGGTATGGAAGTCAATGGTTACAGATTTCTGATATCTTTAGCCACTCTTAGAAATAAAGAAACGGGAAGCTGTCACTGGTACAAATAGGCCATAATAGTACATCAAATGTACATTTTGAGCACATTAGGGTACTTAAATGTACCTTTGAGGTACCAAAATGGACTGTTTAGCTAAAGAATATCAGAAACCTGTAACCATTGACTTCCATACATTCTCAGAAATAAAGTTACGGGAAGCTGTCTCTGGGACAAAAGGTTCATAATGGTACATCAAATGTACATTTTGAGCACATCAGGGTACTTAAATGCACCTTTGAGGTACCAATATGGACTGTTTAGCTAAAGAATATCAGAAACCTGTAACCATTGAGTTCAATACACACTCAGAAATAAGGAACGGAAAGCTGTCACTGATACAAAAGGTCCATAATGGCACATCGTATGTACATTTTGAGCACTACAGGGTACTAAAATGAACCTTTGAGGTGCCAACATGGACTGTTTGTATGGAAGTCAATGGTTACAGATTTCTGATATCTTTAGCCACTCTTAGAAATAAAGAAACGGGAAGCTGTCACTGGGACAAATAGGCCATAATAGTACATCAAATGTACATTTTGAGCACATTAGGGTACTTAAATGTACCTTTGAGGTACCAAAATGGACTGTTTAGCTAAAGAATATCAGAAACCTGTAACCATTGACTTCCATACATTCTCAGAAATAAAGTTACGGGAAGCTGTCTCTGGGACAAAAGGTTCATAATGGTACATCAAATGTACATTTTGAGCACATCAGGGTACTTAAATGCACCTTTGAGGTACCAATATGGACTGTTTAGCTAAAGAATATCAGAAACCTGTAACCATTGAGTTCAATACACTCTCAGAAATAAGGAACGGAAAGCTGTCATTGGTACACAAGGGCCATAATGGCACATCGTATGTACATTTTGAGCACTACAGGGTACTAAAATGCACCTTTGAGGTACCAATATGGACTGTTTGTATGGAAGTCAATGGTTACAGGTTTCTGATATCTTTAGCCACTCTCAGAAATAAAGATACGGGAAGCTGTCACTGGTACAAATAGGCCATAATAGTACATCAAATGTACATTTTGAGCACATCAGGGTACTAAAAAGCACCTTTGAGGTACAAAAATGGAGTGTTTGGCTACAAATGTGTACCTTTTGAAAAGGTACCACCCCACTGACAGCTCTCATACCTCTAATTCTGAAAGCGTAGTTTTTGTTTGTTACTACTATGAAAGTCAATGGTTAAATCGGTTTTCAACATTCTCCAAAATATCATATTTTGTGAATTCAGCAGAAAAAAGAACTCATAAAGGATTAAAACCAATTGAGGATGAGCAAATACTGATCATATTTAAATTTCTGAGTGAACTATCCCTTTAAGTCGAATAAATTAACGTGTAATTTGATATTTTTGAAACAAATATTCTGTTTTAAATGCTCAGGTTTCCTCGAGTGTGTGTGGGACAGTTTCACAGCGCTGAGGTTAAAGGGTGTCAAACACACCCCAAGAAAAAGCTGCATTGTGTGAAAAAGACGCTGTGAAACACCCAGCTTCGCCTGCAGACTCAGATCAGATCAGACGAGAGCTCAAACCCATCCAGACGTCTGCCTTCCACCGGATGAACGCTACAGAGGCTGGCAGGGGCTGCTGGAAGAGTGCTGGTGGTTTTGGGTGAAGGCCGTGTCTGTCGCTGCTGGTTACTCCATGATGGCTCTGTAGATGACGGGCTCGATGTAGTCTCCTCTGTACCTAGAGTTGATCACTCTCTGCCGCTTGCTCTCCTGGACCTTCTTCTCTCCAAACATCCCGTCAAAGCGCATGTCCGAGGCCTTAGACTGCATAACACAAATAAAAAAATCAATAGTGCATTAGTGCACACTTATTTTCAGCAGCGCTAGATCCTGAAGTTAGTTACAGAGCTAGTAACATTTTTCCATAAAACTATAATAAAGCATTGTAGGGATGCACAGAAATGACAATTCCAGGCAGAAACTGAAACTTCTGTTCAAATATAATATAGCGAAAATAAAATATAAAATTATTAAGTCATTTTGTAAGACTTTTTAAATTTAACTTGATAACATAAGTTATGATTAAATAACCCCATTTTATTGACATTAAACTTTATTGACCATGAACGAGTCGAGAGGCATCATTTAGCCTAGAAATGTCACTATTCTCAATATAATATTGAACCGTTCGGTACGACATCCATGGTTCAATACACGCTTGTAAATTGCGTTTTTTTCGGTTTTACGTTTAAATAATTTATGTGCGTTTTATTTCTCTCCGAATTGACTGTTTGTGTGTGCCTGTAAGTCTATGAGCTGAGTTGAGGAAACTCCTCCCCGCGAGTATATATTCAATAACTATGCTCTAAAGTTAGGGGGCGCTTAACCATCATTCCACGGCCATGGTGAGTGGCGGTGAAGAGAGAACACTACGAGGAAGCACCGGTGTCTTTCAAATCTCCGGTGTGGGGACATTTCGGTTTTGCCGTTGAGTATAATGCCGAGGAAGAAAAAACAGTAAGCTAAAAAATGACTGTGTCCACTGCAAGCATTGTTTTACACGTATAGCCAGGGCTTAATTTGTGCCGGAACACACAGGATCTGGCGCCTCATTTTAACGATCCCCCTCCTCAACCTCCCTTCTCCCCGTCTGCTGTTCACTTTCATTTTCTTCCGCGATTCCCCAACCCTCTTCACGTTCGTCCGCAACACCCCCACGCTCTTCACTTTCGTCCTTAGTTTGCGACACCCCTCCGCCATCCAACGCCCTCTCCCGCTCTCCACTTTTGTGCGCGACACCTCTCCATCCACGGGTAACATGCCGGATCTGTTACCCCGATCTGTTTCGGGACCTCGCAATTCACAAATTAAGCACTGCGTATAGCCTACTCAAACGGAAACACTTCCAACATGACTGCACATCTGAGGCGCCATCACCCAGCAATATCACTCTCTGAAGGCAGAATAGCAGAGAAGGTGATAAAGTCCACAAATCCCTCGCTGAATCTTCCCAGCAAACATACTGTTTTCGAGAGACACATGCAAATGTTTATTTGAAATGGTCAATTTATGTTTATTAACTTCACATGCATGTTTATTTTCAAAATGCAAGAATTTATGTGTTGCCCAGTTTGTACATGGGCTACTAGCAGCTGTGAGATTTCAGTGTTTATTTTTTTATTATACAATACACCAGGAACTAGTGTACGTTTCTTGGCTTTTAAGTAAAATAAAGGAGTATTGCAATAAATCGTTTTTATGTTTTTCTCCTATTGCATTAAGTATAAAAAAAAAAAAACAAGCCATCAGAACCGAACCGAACTGAAAACCCTGTTAAAAAACCGAGGTATGTATTGAACCGTAGGCTAACTGTATTGTTGCATCCCTAGTATTTATAGTGAGCATTAGGGGTTCACGCATACACAGCAGGCACATGAGCTAGTTGACGGTGCATTTTGCTGTTTTGCTATTTGGTCGGCACAGCAACAAATCATCATTGTGTGTCGCAAGCCATTGGAATGAATGAATTCATAATGCAGCAGTTTCTGCATCCAGTGTGAAAGCCACTTCAGACTGTACAGCGACTACAGCTGGAGCGAGAGTGAAACCAGTGCTAGGCAATTTGATATTGTTAACTTGTATTTGTTACTATATTTCCTTAATTCATTAATTATCATCACCAGAAACTGACTAGCTTTTAAACAGGTTTTTTTAAGACTTTTTAAGAACGTTATGTCTGAAATTTTAGACTTAAACAGGGCTAAACACTAAGGATTTTTTCCAATGGCCCGATTATTAATTACGTAATTCATTTTCTTTTCGGCTTAGTCCCTTTATTAATCTAGGGTCGCCACAGCGGAATGAACCGCCAACTTATCCAGCACATGTTTTACACAGCAGATGCCCTTCCAGCTGCAGACAATTTAGCTTACCCAGTTCACCTATACCACATGTTTTTAGACTGTGGGGGAAACCGGAGCACCCGGAGGAAACTCACGCGAACGCAGGGAGAACATGCAAACTCCACACAGAAATGCCAACTGGGCCAGCCGAGACTTGAACCAGCGACCTTCTTGCTGTGAGGCGTTTGTGCTACCCACTGCGCCACCGTGCCGTTAACTTCTGTAACTGGTTTTTGTATTATTGGAAGATCATGTGAAGGGATGTGCTGCTTTTGTTTTCTTTCCCTGATTAGGACATTTATTTTGGAGAATTTGTTATAAAAATGTCAAAGATCTGTTGTGAATTTTAAATCTTTGCATTAAAAGCTTAAATATAAACAAAAAAGTTTTGAGATGGAATTAAAAATTTTTAATTTAAAATGATTTAGGACGTACAACACAATATTTCTTTATTATTATTATTATAATTATCCATTCATTCATTCATTTTCTTTTTGGCTTAGTCCCTTTATTAATCTGGGGTCGCCACAGCGGAATGAACCGCCAACTTATCCAGCACATGTTTTACGCAGCGGATGCCCTTCCAGCCGCAACCCATCTCTGGGAAACATCCATACACACTCATTCACACTCATACACTACGGACAATTTAGCCTACCTGTACCGCATGTCTTTGGACTGTGGGGGAAACCGGAGCACCTGGAGGAAACCCACGCAAACGCAGGGAGAACATGCAAACTCCACACAGAAACGCCAACTGACCCAGCCGAGGCTCAAACCTGCGACCTTCTTGCTGTGAGGCGACAGCACTACCTACTGTAATATAATGTAATGTAATGTGTATTTATATAGCGCATTTATTGTGTATGGCCATACACCCAAAGCGCTTCACAATCATGAAGGGGGTCTCTCCACACCACCACCAGTGTGTAGCATCCACTTGGATGATGCGACGGCAGCCACAGGACAACGGCGCCAGTGCGCTCACCACACACCAGCTATTGGTGGAGTGAAGAGACAGTGATAGAGCCAATTTGGTGGATGGGGATGATTAGGAGGCCATGATGAGTAAGTGCCAATTGAGGGACTTTGGCCAGGACACCGGGGTTATACCCCTACTCTTTAGGAGAAGTGCCATGGGATTTTTAATGACCACAGAGAGTCAGGACCTCGGTTTAACGTCTCATCCGAAAGACGGCGCCCACTGACAGTGTAGTGTCCCCTTCACTTTTACTAGGGCATTAGGACTCACACAGACCACAGGTTGAGCGCCCTCTGCTGGCCTCTCTAACACCACTTCCAACAGCAACCTAGTTTTCCCATGTGATCTCCCATCCAGGTACTGACCAGGCTCAGCCCTGCTTAGCTTTAGTGAGTAACCGGTCTTGGGCTGCAGGGTGATATGACTGTGCGTCGCCCTATTATAATAATGATTTTCATATTATTTGTAATAATTATTTAAGGCCTTAAAGTTTGTTTTTGAAATTTAAGACATTTTAAGACTCCGCGGACACCCTGTTAAAGCAATCCGTTTTGTTGCTGACTCATAGCGGATAACAGATCAGAAGTTGCATACAATCAAATAAAAGTATTACTTCCACTTAAAAACGTGGATACATAACTGCTAAAAATTCTCTTATAGAGAAAATAGAGCTCTGCATTGAGAATATTTTAAATGATTAATTATAATTGACAAGCTCTGATGCTGTTTATTTTAGTGCGTTTCCCTTTTAAAACATATAGGTTTTAAACACTAAAGACCCAGTGTTAGATTAATAGTTTTTCAGTATAGTTGGCAGCTATCCACAATCTCTCTCTGATTGATTTTCTAGACTATTGCGTACCATTCCCTGATTTGTTAAACTTCGCTCATGTGACCATTACAGAATCAGTAGACTGACGGAGTGTAAATGATCACCTATTATGTGTTTTAGGGTGTATTCTAAACACATGAGATGTGTGATTGTCCCCCTCCTCCGACAGCTCAGTACAGTGGAGATTGCTTAAGTTATATTATTTTGGTCATTGTGCTGCACATATTAGATTTGCTAAAGGTGGCAGCTGAAATGCGTGTTCATTGAAGTGAAGTTTATTTCTAAACTAATTTCGAGAGCATCACGTGCTTATGATTGCTTGCGGCTGGTCCCGCATTATCCAATTCATGATTCACCAATCAGACGATTCCTAAGCCACTATAAATACCCTAAGTTCCATATCACAGCTGTTTTCGTTTTGAAGAATCCCTCCTTCTACCCCTAGTCCTCTTCCTTTCCTAGATGGGTGGCACGGTGGCCCAGTGGTTAGCACTGTTGTCTCACAGCAAAAACATCACTGGTTCTAGTCCTTACCAAGCCAGCCGACATTTCTGTGCGGAGTTTACACGTTCTCCCCGTGCTCACGTGGGTTTCTCCCGGGTTCCCCAGTTTTTATCCCACCGTCCAAAAACATGCAACTTAAGTTAATTGACTAATCCAAATCAGCACTATAGACATGCTTCTAGTAAGTAGTTATCTCTTAAGAGCAATCACTATCTGTTCATTAGCTACTACAGCAGGGAAGTTCTCGAGATGTACCTGAGCTCAAACTCCCCTCCCGCCTTGCAACGGTAGGTAGCCCCGGGCTCAAGGATTTTATGAGCTCAGGGCTCTCTCCCAGGACAGCATGCCAAACAAGCTTTATAATCAATCATCAGCAAAGGCCGTACTCACACTATGTACAGTTGCCTTGAATCGGGCCAAAGCACGCTTGTCCCCCCTCCCGTCTCCCCCGGCGGCCCGCACTCACATTACATTCGGGCCTGGGCGCGCTTACGTCATCGATGACGCGCTGCTCAGTAAGCGCTCTCGCTCAGCACAGTGGAGATTTTTTTAGTTATATCATTTAAGTCGTTGGATATGCGGTGACACGCAGTCAAATATTTCGGCGAACAGATCAGCCACTTTTGACGCTCATAAACAATCATAAAGTCCTCGTGCTGCAGGAATTAGGAAGTTTGCTGAAGGCGCAGCTGACGTGCAGTGAGGGGTTTGCGTCTTTAATAATCTACGACAGTTTGCGTTCATTGAACAGTACGAATGATTAATTAATCCATATCGAACAGTCCCTTTTTAAAAGTCACGTCTCGCTTTCAGTTTCGGGCTCAAGCACGCTTGCACTCACACTGTAAGCGTACCGCGCCTGAGCCCAAGTGAACCGCGCTCTGGCCCACTTCTTCCAACCGGGCCAGGGCCAGCCAAGTGTACCGTGCCTGAGCCCGATTCAGAGCACTCACACTTCTCAAACGATCCGGGAAACGGGCCTGGGCACGGTTCGGATAGCATAGTGTGAGTAAGCCCTAAGTGTAAACTCTTGAAATGTAAGAATGAGTAATAAACCCATATGAAACTGTGCCTTAAAAGTGACATCCAGAATACAGTGTTGTGGTCGGGTGCTCTTAGTGTGATTGGGTGCTGCCTAGTGTGATTACACCCTTAGAGTGGACACAAACCATTTTTCTGAAACATGGTAAAAATGCCAATCTGCATAAGGGATGTTTTCATTCTAAATTCATTTTAAAATGCACTCCTTCAGGGACTATGGTGTACTGTCAACTTTTGTTTAAATTAGTATAACCAATATCGCTAATATATAGATCTCACCAGACGTGATTTGACCCTTTTGGGCAGCTCTTCATCAAGGGTGTAGACATCATCTCTCTTAGCAGTCAGCTGTGATCCATCCTCAAACTCCACCTGAAGAAGAGCCGTGGTTTATTAATCCGTTCAACACAAACAGAGAATGGTTCAACTTTTTTCTTTGACATTTACCTGATACATCTGAATAACATGAGCTGCCACGAATTTGGCTCCATAGACGAGACCGTCTGTCCACCTGACCTGAACCACTTCACCCTGGGGTGGCGGACCCAGCTGAGCACAGTCTCGGTTCTACACAAAAACATGACAATGTACATATATTGACCTTATTCTGCGATGTGGAGGTGCGCTCGTTTTTTGCGATTGTTTTAGAACTTCAGATTCAGTCGCCTATGGGAGAAATTACTTGGAATAACAAACAGCAGAAAACAGTTAAACTACTTTGTCCGGGAATTCTGCGTGTGTGTGTGTCTCTCTCTTTCATTCTCTCTCTTGTGCACACGAGCACCTGTTCTGTCTCGCTTCTCTCTCTTTCGGTTTCACAGGTTCAACGCTCCTTCGGATACGATCGGTCAATCATCATTATCTTCGGTGACGTGGCGGCTTCTGCGGCCAATCTGAGAGGCCGCCAGGTTTTTAAAAAAACGACGAGTGGGACGCCTAATAAAGGCTTTTTGCGTTCCTGTTTTGTTCTTTGTTTTAATCTGCCTCCTGTTATTTTTGTTTTGGTACTTTATATTGCCATCTTGTTTATTTTCATTAATTTTCTTTTTATTCTTCATTTGAGATCATTTGCTGATATTCTTTGTTTTTCCCCAGGGGATTTGGAGAGGTAGATGTCACGTGACTTAATAAATCTACTTAAAAGCAAATTTTCTACCATACACTGCTGCAGAGAACATATAAAATGCACCATGACTTGTCTCTTACCACAATATCCTCTGGGAAAAGGTTATCGCTGAAGGAGCCATCATCAAAGTTGACCTCATAAAAAGTCTCTTTTGTCAGCTGTATGACTTCACACTGGTAGTAGCGTCCGTTTTTGTGCTTACAGATGACCCTCTGGCCCACGCTGAGCTCTCTCATGGCTGATTTATTACGCTGTGCAGAAAAAAACACACAGATCACAATTCAAAGTCTCTATAAAATCTGTTTTATACTTGAAATTGCACCAAATTCCATATTTTCTATTTGAATTTTTGGGAATCTCTTTTACTGATTATAAATGATGGTCACCGAGTGGAAAGGATGTATTATAATATCTTTTTATAACAGAGAGGAAAATGTTCACAATTTGTTTAGTATATTACGCAAATACACATAATGAGGATGCAAAATAATTACAGAATCTGGTCATAAAAGCAGAAATTGTGGATGAATGATTCAAAAGTAGTGCTGTACACCTTATTAAATGGTGATATGGACTGCTGTTTGTGAATATTTAACTGCAAGAGAATATTTGGTTTATTACAAGTAATGTACATGTGATGCTTTTTCAGGAAACAAACTCGTGAACGTTATTCCCAGAGCTGATCTGAGAGTCAAGGTCAAGGACAACTTTATTTGTATAGCCCTTTAAAACAGCATAAATGTTGACCTAAGTGTTTCACAGACATGGCGATATAATAAACGATTAGAGAGACAGGACAATATATGCTACAATGAAATTTTAAACTAAAAACAATTTGTTTAAAACATCTGCTCATTCATGAGTCCATTAAAAATAAAATGATATCAGTAGACCAAAGAGAAAAGGTAGGTTTTGACAGATTTTTTAAAAACACAACGTAGAGTCATGTTTTGTTAACTAAAAGTATTTTGAACTATTAAATTGGAGTCAAGAAATATTCAAGAAAACAACAAAAAATTCAAACAGAAGTCAGAAAAACTGATTTTAATGTATTTTTTTTACTTACAGAAAAAAATTCTAGATTAAAATGCTAGATTCGATACACCGAACACACTTTTTGCGTTGAGAGGCGTCTTTTTTTAATGATTTACTAACGGCCGTGAGTGTTTTGCGTGCTGCTTATGCACCCTGCGCGCCTCGCATTTTATCTGCTTGCTGTGCTTCCCGTTTTTGTCGTTGCGTGCCGTTGTGCACTCGCAGTTGAAAAGAAAGTTAACTCTGAGCGGAAAAAGCACGATACGTCAGTTTCATTCTCCAATCAAATGAAAGCAGAGGCGGGGTTTCCGTTGTGGCGACAGCAGTGTTTGTGTTGTCAAGACAACTACAGAAAGCTGCAGAAAGCCCTTCATGTGTGAACAGGCCCTTTTTAAATAGCAGTAAATTCATTCCGGCAATTTTCAGGAAAGAGAAGTTGTAACATTACCAGTAATTTGCCGGAATGCTGCGCTGTGTGAATGCAGAAGGAAGATTGCCGGAAAGAGCGCGTTCACGTCTAGAACGCGCTGACGTGAGACGTTTACTCCAGCCAATCAGAACACTCAGACACATTCACATCTGCGCGGTTAATGAAGATAAAAGCCTTTGAATATTTTTCCACACATTTAGCTGCTAGATGTTAGTCAGATAACGTTTCTATGTTCCTTCTGAATGCCAACTGTGTAAATATTTATCGATAAAATGCTTATGATGAACCGCTGTTTGTTTACCTTCAAGCTCTGCTTCAGTTGCTTAACGCGTGTGCACATGAAGGAGTGCTCTGTTGAGCGCCAGCACAGACACAATATGTACATCTTGACATGCAAAAGTGTTCCTCCATGTTTTCAGCGAAGTTGTTCACAATACTTATCCATCCACAGAATTTGTAATGTAGTCAATTGTGTAAACATTTAGCTGTGGTTGGCACATCTGCCTTTGGATGTCTCTGGGACAAAAGCAGCTGCATGAAAGCTAAAGGTGCATTCAGCGTCAACGCTTGACAGAGGGCATGTCTGAAGTTGGGGCTGACGCGATCATCATAGCAGCGTCAGCCAATGAAATTAGTCACCAATTGGCTACTGTCTGAGCTGGTGTATTTGCATACAGCGATCTGATTGGCAGACGCTTCCATCGGCGCTTGAAAACTTGAGAATGTCCCAACTTTTGCAGCGAGCAACGCCACTGAAACGGCGCCGACGGATCCACAATGCAGTTCGGCAACGCCTGACGCCACCCATTCAAAGTGAATGGGAAGCGTTGAAGCTGACGCCCCGTGTGAATTTTTAAACGCCCCAGCGTAAAGCTTTAGATAAAAGTAAAACTTATCAACAAACACCTGACCCCTTCTATGTTTACAAATACAAGCGCAGCCGTTTAGAGCTCATTTCTGATTAATGTTGTCAGAATTTACCGGTATTTTGGAATGTATGTGTGAACGGTCTTTTCCAAAAAATTCTGTAACGTCTTTGCCTGTGTGAACAGCATTTTTTTTATTTACTGGTAAAGTCGTTCCCGTAATTTTCAGGATATTTACCGGTATCACTGTGTGAAAGGGGCTAATATTATTAAATATTTAAATTATACCAATATCAACAGCAACACTCTTGCACAATACACAACTGATTCAGTCGTTTCCTAGCGACATAAAAAGCGCAGTGTGGTGCGCCTCGCGTTTTTGGAACGTAAAAGCCCGTTTGGTGTGATCGGCCTCTTATTCTACTCCACACCAGCTCTAAAATGATTTGAACACTTGTGCCATGCTCAAAAATATTCAAAAGGAAACAGGATAAAAGAAGAAACTACTAGCCAAACCTCTGAATTTAATGTATTTTTTAACTTACGGAATAAAAAAAATAATAATCTAAATTTATTCTGCTCTACACCGGCTATAAAAACAATTTGAACACTGGTGCCATGCTTACAAATGTTCGGAAAGGAAACAGGAAACAGGATAGAGGAAGAGACTACTGGGAAAACTTCTACAACCAACTATTTCAGCCACATCTCATTATATACAGTTGAAGTCAGAATTATTAGCCCTCCTGAATTATTAGCCCCCCTGTATTTTTTCCCCCAATTTCTGTTTAACGGAAAGAAGATTTTACTTAACATAACAGTTTTAATAACTCATTTCTAATAACTGATTTACTTTATCTTTGCCATGATGACAGTACATAATATTTGACTAGATATTTTTCAAGATACTAGTACTCAGCTTAAAGTGACATTTAAAGGCTTAACTAGGTTATTAAGTTAATAAGGCGAGTCATTGTGTAATGATGGTTTGTTCTGTAGACAATCGAAAAAAATATTGCTTAAGGGGGCTAATAATATTGACCTTAAAATGGTTTTTAAAAAATTTTAAACTGCTTTTATTCTAGCTGAAATAAAACAAATAAGGCTTTCTCCAGAAGAAAAAATATTATAGGAAATACTGTAAAAAAATTCCTCGCTCTGTTAAACATAATTTGGGAACTATTTGAAAAAGAAAACAAATATCACAGGAAGGTGAATCATTTTGGCTTCAACTGTAACAGTCAGATGTACCTCAGAGTGTACTGGTCCTTTGTGGCGGCAGCAGGTGACGTAGACGACGAAAGGCCAGTCGTCTGGGTGCATGATGACGCCGGCAGCTTGTGCGCAGGTCGGGTGATATGAGGTGGGACAGCGGCCGTGAGAACACTGCACACAACAGCCCAGCGTTTTCTTCATCCGCCGCTTGCAGTAGTAGCATTTCTAAAAGCACATACAGCAGATAAGATCACAGGAAGTCATTGCACAGGAACCGAGACTCAACGGCAGTGCTGATATAAATAACAACAAAGCACTTCCAGTAAATCAACACCCTGAAGGAAGCTACAAACTGTGCCAAAACATGTCATTGACTTGTGCACTTATTTCACAAGAACAATGTTATTAAAAAGTCAGTGGGATGTTTTGGCACAGTTTGTGTATAAATATAGAATATAAAACATAATATAGTATTTCATTTTTGATATTTTAAATATAAATTAAAAAGTCATCTACAAACAACATCACAAAAATGGAACAATACAATATATGTTATTCACTGTTTGAATTAAATACAGGTCTGGAAACATTATCAGTTCTCCTGACTGGCCATCAAGAGGTTCATGTTTTAATAAACTACTCGGGTCTGTTTTATTGAAAAATCCATAGCAACCTTCCTAAAATGTATTTATTAATGATTGTGGCTGGCGATATGGTGGCGCAGTGGGTAGCACATTCGCCTCACAGCAGGAAGGTCGCTGGTTCGAGCCTCAGCTGGGTCAGTTAGCATTTCTATGTGGAGTTTGCATGTTCTCCCCGTGTTGGCATGGGTTTCCTCCGGGTGCTCCGGTTTCCCCCACAGTCCAAATACATGCACTATAGGTGAATTGGGTATGCTAAAATTGACCATAGTGTATGAGTGTGTGTGAATGAGTGTGTATGGATGTTTCCCAGAGATGGGTTGCGGCTGAATGGGCATCCGCTGCGTAAAACGTTTGCTGGATAAATCGGCGGTTCATTCCGCTGTGGCGACCCCAGATTAATAAAGGGACTAAGCTGAAAAGAAAATGAATGAATGTGGCTTATATAACAATTTAAAAATGGATCTATTATGCCCCTTTTTACAAAATGTAAAATAAATCTCTGATGTCCCTAGAGTGTGTATGTAAAGTTTCAGCTCAAAATACCACACAGATAATGTTTTAAACTGACCCTTTTAGGTTTTGATTCAAATTGTGTTATTTTGGTGACTGTCGCTTTAAAATTCAAATGAGATTGTGCGCTGAGGTGTCGCGGACGAAAGTGAAGAGGGTTGGGGAGACGCGGAACAAAGTGAAAATGAACAGTGGACAGGGGAGGAGGGCGGTTGAGGAGGGAGATCGATAAAATGAGGTGCCGGATCCAGATCCGGTGTGTTCCGGCACAAATTAAGCCCTGGACAGAGACAAGATTAATTAAATATGACGTTTAACAACTATAGTGAGACGCGATCCACTATCATCCTTGATAAACTGTCTGACGTACACTGTTCTCTGGAGCTCAGACGAGCGCATGACAGTGTGTGTGGCTGTGTGTGTGTGGGTGGGTGTGGTCACGTGATGTGCGTTTTCAGTGGACGGAGGGCTGTTCAGAAATGCTAGGTGAAACGCCAGTGTGAACGTGGGTCATTTTCGTTCTAAAATGCCATTTTAAAACTAAGCTGTATTAGTGTAAACGGGGCCCGAGTGTGTATTTTTCACAGCGGGGTTGCGACGGGGGCGGGGCGATGGATCGCGATGCTGGCTCAGCATCGTGATGTCTATCGGCCATCAGCGATGGATGATGGCATCGTCTATCGGCCCAACCCTAATATATATATACCATTTTGAGGGATGTAAATGAAAACAATGGTCCCATTGTATTTCCTGTTTTATATTTTTAATATCATAGCTTCTGAGAATCTAAAAAGAGCCACAAATTGATAAATAATATTATGATAGCTGTTTTAACATTAAGTTATGATTGAATTGCCTCTTGATACAGTTATGAAATTTGATAACATACAGGAAATGTTCATGGGCCAATGACATCACCACATTAAAATGGTCTATATAATGTAATGTAAGAACAGAAAGTCACCAGTTTGAATCTCTGTAAGGGAATGCCGCTGAGATCCACTGGTGATCGTTCAGTGATGTTCACAAAGCGAGCCTCCTGCACCGCCACTGCACACAGCACATGAACCCATCTGCACACAGAGACACCATTTACAGATCCTGAAGAAAACAGCTGGAAAAAACGTCATTTCACTGCAAAAACATGCACGTAAATGCATGGTTTCAAACTATAAATTCAAATGTTCATGCATAGTAGGGCTGCACGATATTGGAAAAACTGAACATTGCGATATTTAGCTTTCCGGTGATATATAGTTTGCAATATGAATACAATTTCACCAGATGACTTAAATATCCCTATTTGGAAAGAATTGATTAATTTAGATTGATTGGGATGATTCTGTAAGGGAGTGCGAGATAGATAAGGATAGATAGATAAATACAATAAGGAAAAAGATACAATTAAAATAAAAGTGTTTATCATTTTCTGAATCTAACAGTATTCAGGTACAGTAATCGAATAATACAAATACAAATAATTCAATAAAATTCATTGTTATTAAAGTTACAAATGGTACGATTTCTTATACATGAATGCTTTTAAAATCATCATACAGTCACTGGCCTCAAAAACACATGCAAATGCTAAAATATAATTTAGATTTAACATTGCATATTCTGCGATGGGACTATTGCGAATGATCACATTGTGATATCTATGCTGAAACCATATATTGCGCAGCCCTAATGCATAGTACTTAAAAAAACTTAATATAAAATGGATCTAAATCATATTTAAATTAAATGTTGTACAAGAAACGTGTGTATATATTGACATATAAATACTTCAACACTTGCATTAGCATTGCCAATGAGATTCTGATAAAACAAAAAATAAAATAAAACAGGAAACATAACAACACTAAGAATAGCTTCTGAGATCAAATTAAACCAGGCATTCTTTGTGGGTTCTGTGAAAATCCCTTGGCACAACACAAGTAGTCTCAGAATTGTGTAATAAGTGAGACTACATGGAAACAAAAGATTCTTTGTCTAATATCTGAGGTAACAGCTAGGTCAGGGTTCACGGCTGTGTTTGATGATACATTAAGTCATGCCTTCCTGCAGACTTTCATTTGCCTTTACTTACTTGCCATTATTGGCTCTGTGCAACGCTCCACCTCTCAACGAACATAAACAGCAACTCTGTAGAGAATCAGATTCAAACATCATTGACTTTCAATACATCCAACTGTGTCAGAGAAAGAAGGGATTAAAGATCATTATGTGCTCTATGCAAGTTTATAGACGCCCAAAAACTATTTAGACACTTAAAAATAATACAGTTGACGTTATAATACAGTTAAATTATAAGCCTCCCTGTATATTTTTTCCCCAATAGACTGATTTCACGCGGCTGCCATTTTAAACAGCGAAATTAAGGCTGCGGTGGGAAGAAACCCAGAAGTATCGCCTGAGTCACACAGGAATGTTGTGTACCTGGCTGTATATCTTATCAGCGAAGAGAAAGTGACACAAATTTAGACTTTCACTGCCTTCTGAGTGACCTGAAGGTCCGTTCTAAATGGAAAGTGAAAATAAAAAGGGATATCAGAGCTCATTTTCAGCTAAGAGAAATGGCACTAGTTAGCTAAGGTTTTCTTTCCCAAGCACATGTTTTAGATGCCATTTATCAAACTCAAGTTAATGAACTGATTCTTTCACTATATTAGACTTGTCATTTCGGTACTGAGATTTACAAAAACGTCCATTTCCTGTTAACATTTAGGGCACTGTTGATGGCTTTCTTAAACACCACTGATTTGCCATTGTGTTCACGTGCTCAACAGAAATGACTGTGATTGGCCGTGAAGGTTATCAGTTCACAGCACTTCACTGATGTTTACAGAGTGCAAATAGGCTGAAGCAGAAAAGCGTCCTCCTCACGGTGTTTACCTGGTGCCATGAACTAAAGCTTAGGAGGACACTTAAGCGTATTACTCTTAAAGAGATTGTGATTTTGTTTGTTTAATGCCTAATATGCTTTTAATTGTTTAAATTACATTTAACTTAATGATGTTAGAGTCATGTTTACATCATTTCTGCATTTTGAAATCGTGGCAACAGCTGGAGGTTTGTAGTACACAGCATGTTGCTGCAATGTTTACAGTGCTGATCCTATACTTCCGGGTTTCTTCCCACCGTGGACTGTCTTTTGTTCTTTAAAATGGCGGCCGAGTGAAATAAGCGCATGTCTGTTTAACGGAAAGAAGATTTCTAAACATAAATTTTAGTAATTAATTTCTTTAGTTAATGTTTTATCCTTGCCATGATGACAGCACATACTATTTGACTAAATATTTTTCAAGATACTAGTATTCAGCTTAAAGTGACATTTAAAGGCTTGACTAGGTTAAATAGGTAAGTTAGGGTGATTAGTCAAGTCATTGTATAACAGTGGTTTGTTCTGTAGAAAATAAAAAAATTGCTTAAAGGGGCTAATAATATTGACCTTAAAATGCTTTTAAAAAATTTAAAACTGCTTTTATTCTAGTCAAAATAAAACAAATAAGACTTTCTCCAGAAGAAAAAATATTATAGGAAATACTGTGAAAAATTCCTTAATCTGTTAAACATCATTTCAAGAGTTCACACTTAGCTCATGATTTATCGCATAGCTTGTTTGGCATGCTGTCCCGGGAGAGAGCCCTGAGCTCAAGGGATCCTCGGGCCCAGGGCTCCCCCCTTTCACATGGCGAGGGGAAATTGAGCTCAGGTCGATCTCAAACTCCCCCGCTGCTGAGGCCAAGGTGAACTTCTTGAGAGTAAGACATTAGAAAAAGATTTAGGCTTATTATAGAGCATATTTGGCCGGTGGGAGGAAACCGGGGAACCCGGGGGAAACCCACGCGGACACGGGGAGAATATGCAAACTCCGCACAGAAATACCAGATGACCCAGCAAGGACCTGACGCCATTGGTATTCTTGCTGTGAGGCAACAGTGCTAGTCACTGGGCCACCGTGCCGCCCATTCTGGATAAAGGTGGAAGAAGGGGAGGAGGGGGGTTTCTTCCAAATGAAGATAGATGTAGAGAGGAAATAAGGATATATATATAGTGACTTGGGGTGCTTTGATTGGAAGATCATGATTAGCTAACGTGGGCCAGCTGGGTCAATCATGAGCACATGCTCCTCTCGAAATTAGTTTAAAATTAAACTTCACTTAGGAAATATTTGAAAAAGAAAAAAATTAACTAATTTAAGTAGGCACAATGAATTTTGTCTATTTTCTCGCTTACAGGAAAAAAAACCATTTTAGTTACACAGGCTTTTAATGACAACGAGAACAGCCTTTTAAAGAGACCTAATTTTTATATGTCCAAATTTTCCTTGGCTCCCTATATAAGAAGAGGTTTTTGTGTACCTCAGCAAAGGCGTTGGCTTTACAGCGGGCACATTTCCAGTCTTTAGAAACTCTTCCTGAGGCCACACCGTAACAACCTAAAACAAACAGAGCAGGTTAAACACAACATTCCCTGATGAGGGCACTAAATTCAGGATGTCGTTTTCTTCTCGGAGTACTCAAAGATATTCTATTATAATCAGTGCTAATCTGTAATCAAGTTAATGCTTTCATATAAACAAATTACACTACTACTAGTGGTGCACAATACTGATAATGATCATTCTAATACTGATGATAACACTGATTATGACATTTAAAGCTCAATCTGTTTCTGATAACCTCCTAGGGCCCGAGTGTCCACATACGTGGACGGCACATTTTTAGCTCTTAAGTCCATATTTAAAATACTTTGAGTGTTTTATATTTTGTTACAGACATACAGTGTCATCCTGCAACTGTTTTGCAGCATATGAAATGCCCCAAACCCTATTTTTAACTGTCCAAAATGGGAAAAAAATGTTGTTTTTACTCTCTGATAGTCAAAGCAAGTAAAAAAAAAAATCTATGTTAAACATGCATAAAAGAAAATTCGGGAAAAAGTGTTTTATGTAAATTGGGACCACGAGTCCACATATATGGACATCATTTTTCTCTAAAAGTACATCATATCAAAAGATGATACTTAGATTTTTTTCTAATTAGGTTCCAATAAGCCCAAATAGCAAAGAGAAATAAAAAATGCATGTAAAAAAACACCTTGGGCCTTATATAAAGCTTCCGTGAAAATTAAAATAAAGTTTTTTTTCTAGAGTTTAGTATCAGTATTGGTAGTTTTAAGGATATCTATTATCTAGTGTGCTCCAAAACAGTGACAAAATTCACATTTAGAAGATATAAACCTGAAATAAACATCCAAAGCTTGCTGTTTGTCACTTCTGCTTAAATGGATCAATGATTTTTTTTAATGTCACCTCATACTTCAGTTTCTCATCAAATCTTGACCAATCAAATGCTCTCTAGTATCTGACATGCCCCGCCCCCTTCAAGACACTTCTCATTGGCTTTTCATGTGATTCGCTTGAGCTCAACCACTCTCACTGGCAGAGCTTTGATAAAAACAAAACGCTGAGAACAATCATAAGCACGTCATCCTCTCGAAATTAGTTTATAAATAAACTTCACGTATTGGTGTCCATGTAAATGTACTCAGTGAAAGTACCAGATGATGTCGCAAGCTGTCATAGACAGTGCATTCTTCTGCCTTAAAGTTGATTCCCTGTGACCTCAAATATTTCATTAAGCTTGACGTGTTACGCGCAACTTTTGTAAAGCATCTGCTTCACGTTGGGGTGTCAGAATCTTTGCTTGTAAATTATAGCCATACTTTAGAGTGTTTAGTTTAAGCAAATTTGATGAATGCAATCATGCGTGTTGATGAAGAGAGTCACTTAACGGATGCACCGTAATGCACGGTTTGCCTTTTATATCCAAGAAACTATAACAAACATCGCCAATGGTGTCCGTATCCCTCAAAGTTGTTTAGAATTAAATGTTTAAAGATGGTGTGACACAACGCGTACTTATGTGTGCTTTGGTGCACCCCTTGATGCTTCTTACATCCTTGTTGCAGCACCAGTGGCACCGAAATTCATATGCTGATTAAGTCCGGTGCATACCGGTTACTTTGGTTCGGTACCTAACCCTATAAGTAGGCACACACAGAATCTGCGCGCGCAGAATACAGCAGATTTTTGACCCATCATTTATTGTGTTTATTTACTTGTGTAAATGTGTGTAATTTTATATTTCTTCAGTTTTTAAATTAATTTCAGTAATAATATTGACTATAATGAAAATGTTCATATGATTTATTTACAATACAGTTTGTAAAGTAATATGTTCTGTCTTTTAGTAAATATATTATATGAGAGACTTGCTTTGTTTACTAAATAAAGTGGATCTAATTGGATTTGCATTGTAAACAGTAAATGAAAGTTAAAAAGGTATTATTTTTTATTTAAGTATTAAGTTTTTAGTAACGATACTCCCAAAATAATTCCGCATAAATTCGCAGATTTTTAACAAAATTCTGCTCAGAAATAGCAAAAAAATGTCCGCAGATTTTGTATGGCCCTACCTATAAGTAAGACTATAGATTTGAATTTTGGAATTTGGACACCCCTGAGTGAATGCATACTTGATGAACAAAACATTTTAAATAGTCCAAACTAAACCTATGATTTTAGTTCCTACTCTATCCTAAAGAGCATAGGAACTAACCAGTAGTTTGAAAAGTATGGACATGTTGATACTAGAATGTCGAAATACTCAATAGGTCCCAAATCGCATACTTATGCACTATTTTACGTAATTTTGTAGTATAAATAGTGCAAGTAGCGCATTCACACTGAAACCCTAAAAGAATAAGACTTTAATTACCCGGACGATGCACTTATTCAACCGTTTAAATGAAGTGTGCAATGTTGGACACTTCACAACCTCAACGGCCGCTGTTTTGCTCACATAGCGGAAGGGGCAGAGCTATCGGGCACGTTGGATTATTTATTTTGGATTGTGAAAGCAATATTCTCCTACGAAAGTGATTATACCGCCTCCTGATGGTGAATGCGGTTATACTCATGGCATGCATTATTTGGTAGTTTGGTCATTAATTTCGCTAATTTGACAACTGATATAATATTGAATTGTTTGTTATGACCTCCAGGGTTCAATACTCGTATGGATATTGGGTTTTTTCGGTTTTCCATTTAAATTTAAAAATTGTATTTTGCATTACTCCCATTTCTTTAATTACTAGCTCTGTGCATGTTAGAATGCATGTCCATGCACCGAAACATGGCCGAGTAAATGTCCAAACAGTGAGTGCTAAATTTAGGGAAGCATTCAACATTCATTCATTGAACGAACTGCCAACTTATCCAGCATACCCAATTCACCTATAGCTCATGTCTTTGGATTGTGGGGGAAACTGCAGGAAACCCACACCAACACAGGGAGAACATGCAAACTCCCCACAGAAATGCCAACTGACCCAGCCGAGACTCGAACCAGCGACCTTCTTGCTGTGAGGCGATCAGCGCCACTGTGAAGCCCCGCTTTCAACATGAAAAATAAAAAATGGCGTGTCCTGCATGTAGCGTGACCCTAAAACTAAACCAAACCACGGAATCTGTAATGTTGCACCCCTAGTGTATACTCACTAGTGTGCACTCGGACACTGCAGAGGGAGCAGCTGATGAGCAAGCTGGTGCCGTCCTCCTCCAGGTGAGCTGTGGATGGCTGGACGTCTGCGCTCTCCTCAGTAGTGATGGTGAAGCATCTCTCAGGAATCAGAGGTTTGGTTCTCATCTGACCTCCACGCAGCACTACAGCCGGCTCGGTCTCTGCTCCTTCAGACTGAACACAAACACAGGAAATGACACCGGAAAGCACAGAAATAAAACACAAATCAGTGTTTCCCACAGACTTAGGCTGGTGTCACAGTGTAAGCGTGAGTGGCATGTGACCAGCGTGTGTTTTTTTTTCTGTGTGCCTAATAACTACTTAGAGCATTCATACCGAGAGCAAGTGTGGGCAACGCTGAGGCGATGGTTTTGGCTCTGATTTTTGCTGCATTGCTGACACTCAATTAAAGTGACAGCACACTTTTTATGGCTAAAATAAATATGATTTCACATAAAAGTTCTATAAATGTGCAAAACAATCCCAAAATGCACAGAAAATTGATCATCCAAAACATGTAGGCAACAGAGAGTAGAAATGTGTTTTTAATGCAAATTAAAGTGCAAATATGGCATATTTAAAAAATGGGCCAAAATTATGAGGCATAAATTGCTTTATGAAGCCACTAAAAAGACGAGGTGGTGAAAAACAATACAGGAGGGGGAGGAAAAATATTTTTCAACAGTTTTGCATAACCTTGCAAAATCTGTTGAGTTTGGCAAACATTTCCTGTTCACTTTTCATCTTGCATTGCTTGAAAGTTCTGTATGTTCACTATATGGAGCAGTTCATAGAGTTTGCATCTAAGCACGTCAGGTTTTTACCAAGTAAGATGCGATCCTGGATTAACATGATCTTAACATGATCATAATCCATACCTATTCCATAAAGTGATATTAAATATACTACATTTTGTAAACATTATAGGTCTATTCTATGAACAGGCAAACATGAACCCAGTATGTAATATATAATACAATTTGTCATAAAATCAATGTCTCCCATTACATTATATATATTATCCTACCAAATTATATTATATTATATTATATTATATTATATTATATTATATTATATTATATTATATTATATTATATTATTTTATATTGGATTATATTATATTATATTATTTTATATTATATTATATTATTTTATATTATATTATATTATATTATATTATATTATATTATATTATATTATATTATATTATATTATATTATATTATATTATATTATATTATTTTATATTGGATTATATTATATTATATTATTTTATATTATATTATATTATATTATTTTATATTATATTATATCATATCATATCATATTATATTATATTATATTATATCATATTACATTATATTATTTTATATTATATTATATTATATCATATTAAATTATATTATATTATATTATATTATATTATATTATATTATATTATATTATATTATATTATTTTATATTATATTATATTATATCATATTATATTATATCACATTATATTATATTATTTTATATTAAATTATATTAGATTATTTTATATTATATTATATTATATTATATTATATTATATTATATTATATTATATTATATTATATTATATTATATTAAATTATTCATTCATTCATTTTCTTGTCTGCTTTGTCCCTTGCGGGGTCGCCACAGCGGAATGAACCGCCAACTTATCCAGCACGATTTTACGCAGCGGATGCCCTTCCAGCCGCAACCCATCTCTGGGAACTTCCACACACGCATTCACACTCATACACTATGGACAATTTAGCTTACCCAATTAACCTGTACTGCATGTCTTTGGACTGTGGGGGAAACCGGAGCACCCGGAGGAAACCCACGCGAATGCAGGGAGAACATGCAAACTCCACACAGAAACGCCAACTGACCCAGCCCAGCCGAGGTTCGAACCTGCGACCCAGCGATGTTCTTGCTGTGAGGCAACAGCACTACCTACTGCGCCACTGCGTTGCCTATATTAAATTATATTATATTATATTATATTATTTTATTTTATATTATATTATTTTATATTATATTATATTATATTATATTATATTATATTATATTATATTATATTATATTATTTTATTTTATATTATATTATTTTATATTATATTATATTATATTAAATTATATTATATTATTTTATATTATAATATATTATATTATAATATATTATATTATATCATATAATATTATATTATGAAGTGCAAGTTTGATAAATTCTTTTAAATCAAAAACTTAATAAAAAACAAAAATCATTAAATTAAAATCATTTCTGAGGGATTACGTGACACTGAACACTGAAGTAATGATGCTAAAATTTCAGCTTTGAATCACAAAAATTACTACTTTTTAAATCCCCTTTAATAAGAACATGGTTATTATAAATTGTAATGATGTTTCAGAATTCGGTGAGCAGAATGGACTTCTTTTAAAAACATTTAAAGTCAAGAATTTGCTAAGACTTTTATTTTAGTATGTTGATGCATTTCCAATGAAATAGAATATTAAGTAGGGGGCGGAGCTATCTTTAGTGCATGATTCCCTCATAACAAACTAATGGTAAGAGGGATGTGGTTAAGAAAATGACTATATACAGGGCCCGAAATTGACCTTTTTGCTTGGTAGCACTGGTGCTCCTAACTTTAAAAATTTAGTCGCACCAGCCAAAATTTGGTCACACCCACAAATTAGCACCATTACTACAAGTTTTATATTCATTTGAAATCAACACTAATCAAAGCTAACAAACAAACGCTGTAGCAAACGCTGTAACCTGCAAACTCCGTCCCACAGGCTTTAAAATGAATGCTTTAGTCGTTTTCATAGCGGACTTTAACCCAATGGAAGTCTTTTATCCACTTTTCGAAAAGTGTAAATGGTGGATTAACATTCACCACTTGATCACTCATCAGATGTTGCATGATTTGTAACTTTAGGTGGTTTCTAAAACTAAATCTGTCATTGTTGTTTCCATTTTCTCACCTTCAGTGCTTTACATTTTTGCGGTTGTAGCTGAAGGCATGATTGACAGCTGATATTAACCAATCCATTGGCGTTCAGTTCTAGAGCTGTGGGCCAATCAAAAGAGCTTAAAAGCGGGGCAAGCATTGCAGGCTTTGTTTACTGCAGCAAGTTGACATGACAACTATTTTAAACTATTCCTGAGAGCTGCGTTTGGCGTTTCAGGTGCAAAGATGCATTCTGTGTGAATGTCTCCTAAAACATTTTGCGGTAAAAACCGGTCAACAATATTATGCACTCGCACAAATGCTCCCAAATATATTTTGAGGTCGCATAGATAAAATTTCGGGTGCATTTTCGAGCCTTGACATAGTAAGCCCTCAAGTTGACGTCAACAGAAGGACCACCACTCCAAATGCGGAAGCAGATGGTCAGACTTTGATTGAAGATTAACAAAACACAATCACAATCAGTGAACTAACTTGCACAGATAATTGTTCACCTTAAGAATATCAATGTGCACTAGCAAAATAAACATTGTATGTTTTTATTTCACACACACACACATTCACATTCACACAAAAAAATAAATAAATAAAATAAAAAAAATCGAACATATCCCAAACTCTTGACCGTTGGTGTAAATGTCGTGTAAGTTCTGTGAAAGCATCCGTACCCTGTGATGTGCCTGGAAGAGCATGCAGATGGAGCAGTATGGAGGCCGCAGACCCATCTCTCTGTTGTACTCTCTCTCTCGATCTGGATTGTACGGTCTATTCTGCCACAGCTGGGTCAGAGGTCGAGCCCAGGCCTCTCCGTCCAGCCCGTCCTCCTCTGATGCCGCCTGATCCTGCAGCTCTGCACATATACAGAACATCATTTAATGATACAAGCCTTAATGTACATTAGTTACTTTATCCCTTGTTAAAGCACTTACATGGTGACTATTTTAAAAGCACATATTGAGTTTTAGGTGACACTATTAGGGAACTTTTCAATATTGCTGTTGAAGTATGACTCAACCAGTGGCCGGAATTTAGTGAAGATGGATTTTGTTCTTGAATTTAGTGGTGCTAGTACATGCATTTCTGATGAAAAGGATGTTCAGTGGAAAATGGTGTGCAACAAATTCTGCTTTAAACCACAGTGGTGATTACTTCATCGTTACACCACCATCAGCAGCCTGAACCGTTGATACAAGGCAGGATGGGTCCATGCTTTCATGTTGTTGACACCAAATTCTGACCCGACCATCTGAATGTTGCAGCAGAAATTGAGACTCATCAGACCAGGCAACGTTTCTCCAATCTTCTATTGTCCAATTTTGATGAGCCTGTGTGAATTGTAGCCTCAGTTTCCTGTTCTTAGCTGACAGGAGTGGCAGCCACTGTGGTCTTCTGCTGTTGTAGCCCATCAGCCTTAAGGTTGGACGTGTTCAGAGATGCTCTTCTGTAGACCTCTGTTGTAACGAGTGGTTATTTGAGTTACTGTTGCCTTTCTATCAGCTGGAACCAGTCTGGCCATTCTCCTCTGACCTCTGACATCAACAAGGCATTTGCGCCCACAGAACTACCGCTTACTGGATAGTTTCTCTTTTTCAGACCATTCTCTGCAAACCCTAGAGATGGTCGTGTGTGAAATACCCAGTAGATCAACAGTTTCTGAAATACTCAGACAAGCCTGTCTGGCACCAACAACCATGCCATGTTCAAAACACTTAAATCACCTTTCTTCCCCCTTCAGAAACTGGCAGTAGGACTGGGAGTTGAGCTTGACTCCATCCTCAACCCGAAAAGTCCCCACAAGCTCATCTTTGATGATACCAGCCCAAACCAGTACTCCACCTCCACCTTGCTGGCGTCTGAGTCGGACTGGAGCTCTCTGCCCTTTACCGATCCAGCCACGGGCCCATCAAGACTCACTCTCATTTCATCAGTCCATAAAACCTTAGAAAAATCAGTCTTGAGATATTTCTTGGCCCAGTCTTGACGTTTCAGCTTGTGTGTCTTGTTCAGTGGTGGTCGTTTTTCAGCCTTTCTTACCTTGGCCATGTCTCTGAGTATTGCACACCTTGTGCTTTTGGGCACTCCAGTGATGTTGCAGCTCTGAAATATGGCAAAACTGGTGGCAAGTGGCATGTTGGCAGCTGCACACTTGACTTTTCTCAGTTCATGGGCAGTTATTTTGCTCCTTGGTTTTTGGTTTGGTTTTTCCACACGCTTGCGACCCTGTTGACTATTTTGAATGAAACGCTTGATTGTTCGATGATCACGCTTCAGAAGCTTGGCAATTTTAAGAGTGCTGCATCCCTCTGCAAGATATCTCACTATTTTTGACTTTTCGGAGCCTGTCAAGTCCGTCTTTTGACCCATTTTGCCAAAGGAAAGGAAGTTGCCTAATAATTATGCACACCTGATATAGGGTGTTGATGTCATTAGACCACACCCCTTCTCATTACAGAGATGCACATCACCTAATATGCTTAATTGGTAGTAGGCTTTTGAGCCTATACAGCTTGGAGTAAGACACCATGCATAAAGAGTATGATGTGCTCAAAATACTCATTTGCCTAATAATTCTGCACTCCCTGTATATATTGCAGAAAAACAAAACATCAGGAAACATTAGATTTTTCCAATATTGTGCAGTCCTCTATCATTAAGTGTATTAGTGTGTATGAGTTAAGTGTAAAAAATAGTTCAATATATTATAAGACAATGAAAGTGTTTTTTCATATCAGCCGGTTGTTGGAGACCCCCAAAACCAAAATATGACCTTTTTAATGCATAATAGGGGCTCTTTAATATTATTATTCTTTTTTTTTAGATGTTATGTTTGTTGTTTTAATTTTCCCTTCAACTTTTCACACGTTTAAGATTCAGAATTTTTTAAAATCTATATTTATTTTAGGAATACACTTCTAATTTAAAATATAGTTTTCTAAATATATTCTAGGTTGTACTGAAAAAATAAATTTTTGTATGAGTTATTTTTAATCTTAATCAGTATTAAACACAGCCACACAAGCTGACCTTCATCACTGATGCTGTCCTTCATCAGAGGGTGGTGTCTGGGGAGTCTGGGAAGTCTGTACTGAGCTTCAGCTGGACGCTCAGCTTCTTTCTGCAGGAATACACAAAGCCACAAACTCATTATTCACAGTAGAGCTCTAAACCCTCTAGTGGTATGCGATGAAACTGCACGGGCTGTGACATGACATAAAAACACCCTAAATGCTTAAAATAATAAGTGTAAATCAAATAACCACAACAAATCCAGAACAGCATCATTTTCGGAGCTAAATGCACTTAATGCAGAGCATTTAAACTGAATTATTATCATTCTTTTCAGCACAAACTTTCCTTTCCATGTAAATTATTATAGTGTAATATTGCCTGGAGAAATGAACATCATGCTACTGAAAAGCAGGTTGTACACAGAACTTTTGCATTAAAAGAGATATTTGTCTTGGCTTGTAATAGATGACAGCAGTTATTCATCACAGGACAAATCCAGAGCCAGCCATTATAATAAAGAGCAATTGCCTCACTTTAGATATCCAGGATTATGGTAATGGAGTGAAGCTGAATAGTTCCAGCACAGTTTGCTAGCAAGAAGTGCTTCTTCCATAATCTAGCTCTCATGCAATGGAAAATGAGAATTACATTCAGAGCTCATTTTGTGGGAATGTAACTGATTTATATTATACAAGAATATGGAGTAAGCTGCAGTTCTGGATCCAAAGTCCAAGTTCTGTAAATGTATTTTTTATCAAAAGCCAATGCAATCTAATGAACTAATGTGATCTTATTAGACTTCTACATGTTTTAAAATGGTGGTTGCTAATAACTGTTAACATTAGACTATATTGAAAGTAACCACCAAACAAGTAAACGTCTACTCACTAGTATTCTTTACTGCCTTTTTGCAAACTATAGTGGTGGACTTAAAGTTACACATATGCGGTGTAATTTGTTTACACCCTAGATTTTTTACTTCTTCTGACTGCATGATGCATTTACATCTGATGCACTGTCAACCAGGGGTGCGTTTCCCAAACAATGACGTAACTTGCGGCTGAACTATCATAGTACGATGCATCCGTTGGGAAAAGAACGATGTAGTGACGAGTGTTTCCCAAAACCCCTAGTTTCTCTGACGCAGATCCATCATTTGAACCAGGTTAGTTATAACATCAAACGCCCATAATGATGCTCTAAACGGGGTGGAGTAACTACTTCTTTAGAGAAGAACCCCATCATTTCTTTGTGCAAATGATATTGTTTTACACATTTAAAATAAAATCCAATATTAGTTTTGGTAAAAACATGCACTCGCTTTCCATATTAATTGAAATATATGTAAATGGCACATATAGAGCCTGTGTTTCCTTTACAAATATTATTGAGAACATTACATATTCTATTCTAATACATAAAATCACTTACAAAAGCTAACATGTATTCTAATATCATATATAAATAATCTAAATAAATAAATAATGAGGCTATTTATTAAGAAATGAAATTTTATATTAGGAAATAAAAAAAATCCTATTTTAATAATAATATTAATGATGATGATTATTATTATTATTATTATTATTATTATTATTAAGTAGGATATTGTTTACTTATTCTTTATTTTTTGAAAAGACCACTTTTACAATTTGACACATGCAATGTACTGCAGAAATGTTCTAACCAACAGGCCCATGTCATATACAATACAGATACTTAATAAATAACCCACTATAAATTAAAAGTATTAATGTATTTTGCTTTCACAAGCTTTGGAGATGTAACATAAATTCCGCTTTAAAATAATAGATCACCTATAGCTTTCGTCATGAGGCTGTGTTCAAAAAACTGAACTGTAAAAATACTTTGAAAGCGAATTACACCTAAGAGAGATGACCTTAATGCTTTTTTATTTTTTAATCATTCCAAGTTTAAATGTTAGAATGTTCTAAATGAATAGGGCATAGGGGGGATAAGTGGGAATAGAATACAGCCAGGAACTATGTTTCTAACTACAGCGCTAGAGGTGTAGTTGCAAGTGCACAAGTTTGCGACGCAATTTGCGAATGTTCGTTGGAAATTTGGGAAACGCCAAATCAGCAAACTATGTTTGTAATGACTGAACTTGTGACCTTAGTTGGCTAACGATAATTTTGGGAAACGCACTCCTGATTTCACCAAGTAGGACATGTTCAACATCTATGTTGATCCTGGAACAACATTCCAATCAGCCAATCAGAATCAAGGGATACGTTTACACTTAATGTTAAGTTTAAGCTTATGGTTAGCTTTATGCACTTCTACATGATTGTTATCCTACCATTATTCCCCTCTGATTTTAAAGCACATTTTAACTAATCTGGCATTATGCTTAGGGTCATGGTCTGTTCGGAAGACCCATTTGTGGCCAAGTTTTATTTCCTGGCTGATGTCTTGAGATGTTGCTTCAGTATTTCTACATAATGTTCTTTCTTCATGATGCCATCTATGCTGTGAAGTGGACCAGTCCCTCCTGCAGCAAAACAGCCACACAACATGATGCTGCCGCCCCCATACTTCACAGTTGGGATGGTGTTCCTAGGCTTGTAAGCTTTCCCCTTTGTCCAAACAGTTCAATCTTAGTTCCATCAGACCACAGGACATGTCTCCGAAAATTATTCTCTTTCCCAGTGTAATTTAGCAAATTGTAATCTGGCTTTTTTGTTGATTCTGGTTTGTTGATTTTCCCATGCTGTCACACAAGGAAGCAGTGTGTTTGAGGTTTTCCTTAAATACTATTCTACAGTTGTGCCTCCAATTAACTCAAATGTTGTCAATTAGCCAATCAGAAACTTTCAAAACCTTGACACCATCATCTGAGCTTTTTCAGAGGCATAATAATCATATTGTATGTAAACTTGACTTTCCAGAAAAGTTATAACAATTTCTCAAAAAAGCTCTCTCTCATTATTCTGCTATTAAACATAACAGAAACAAATGTGATGATCCTAACTTACCTAAAAGAGAAAAAGTTTAGTCACATTAACAGCTGACTTTTTTTAAATGGTTATGTGCCTTTTTATACAGTGTATGTAAACTTCTGCTTTCAACTGTATTATTGAACTTATTTTGGACTGTCAAAAAGATGTTGCCATTGTAAAACTGGATAAGCACATGATAAATTGTACAATAACTTCAACTGGATTGGATTGAAAGAAAGTCACATACACCTAGAGCAGGGATGCCCAAACTCAGTCCTGGAGGTGGGTGTACTGTTGATTTTAGCTCCAACTTATCTAAACACCTGCAGGGATGTTTCTAGAAAGCTTAGTTCATCCGCGACACCCACCCCCTCCCGGTCCTCATTTTCATCCGCAATCGGGTAAGTTTCTATTTCACTTTCGGGTTGAGGGCAACGTGATTGCCGTTCGCCTAGAGCGCCAGTTCAGCTTGCTCCGGCCCTGATTACACTATATACATTACACAAAATAATAAAATAGGGTAAAAGTTTTATTCGTGGCTAGAGCTTAATTCGTTTGACTGACATATAGACAATGAGACTTTTACTTCGCCTGACTGAGCGTGAGTTTATTGCATGCTGAGCTGTATTCGGTAGCACAGATCGCTCTGATCTGGGTGAGAACTTTACCAGCAATACATGCACTGCTGAAAGCTTTTTTTTTCTGCCTCGCATCGAGTCAACAACAACATATATCCATAGGACACGAACTTGCAGACTCTTTGAACAACGAGGAAATAATTGCTCCTAATTCAAAGCCCAGACGTCTGGTTTTGTATTTTATACCTGCGCACCACCTGAAGGACGGTTACGGCGTGTTGTGAATATTGGCCGTCACCACAGATAGTCAAATCTTTCTTTAATTTGGACTTTAGCTTGAAAGCTTTACGGAGTGGCACAGTAGCTGTCCAAGGTACTGTAGCTATGAATTAAATCATAACCCATATATGCACCAATAAACAAGTAAAATGAATGAATAAATAAAATAAATATGGATTCCTATATGTCGGCTTTTACTCCAAAAAAAATCAACACGTTTACACAAATGTTTTATAAAAATAAATTGAGCAATTTTCAACATTTCAGCTATAGGCTGTTATACGATTCAGTTAAATATAAGATAGACATTTAAATATAGATAGATATGTAACAGGTTTCTGTGGGGTTTTTTGTTGTTCACGGTGATCTTTAATATATGCTGGCTGGTGTAGCTACGCACAAATATTTTCTAAAACGTCAAGCAAGAATTTGTCTATAGGAATGTAATAGGCTACACCTTGTTGACCAATTTATGTATGTATGACCATTAAAAATACATGTTCCTTAACCAGATGGTTTTTCAAGTTACTTATAAAGAGATTGTTATTTCAGTCATGTTGTTTTAATGTTTTAAGTTGACTATAGTTTCACAGTAAAAAAAAAAAAAAAAAAAAAAAAAAAAAAAAAAAAAAAAAAAAAAAAAATCGAAATCGTGAATTGGTCAAACTTTATGAAAAAATCTAGATTCTTTTTTTTTTTGCCATATCGCCCAGCCCTACTTTAGTGCATAAACATTGAGAAAGCAGACATTGTACGCACCTTGTTGTCATCTTGAGACTCGCTATCAGAATCACTGTCTCTCTCATGCTGAATGCGTGGCTCAATATCGCTGTAATCTCCTTTAGCGTAGCTGTGGACGTGCAGCACCTCGGCAGGGCTCAGTGTCCTCTGGAAGATGTGTTGAACTGAGCCTTGACTGACGCTCGCTAACACAGAGCTCAAGCCTGACTCTGACACATTTACACTCACACTGCTGCTGGGCTCTGGGATGATCTTATAGGTGGAATCGGGTGTTCGGCTGACCATGAAGTTACTGGATTTCAACTGTACATCATCATACGTTTGAATGGAGTCAATGCTGGGCTTGTGTTTAGAGCTGACAGAGAAGTCGCTGGGTTCTGATTGGACCTCATACATTTGGGCTGAGTTAATGCTGGTCTTCTGTTTATAGCTGATGGTGAGGCCGCTGGGCGCTGATTGGACATCATAAATTTGGGTGGAGTCAATGCTCGGCTTGTGTCTTGAGCTGATAGAGAAATCGCTGGGTTCTGATTGGACATCATAAATTTGGGCGGAGTTAATGCTGGGCTTGTGTTTAGAGCTGATGGAGATGTCGCTGGTTTCTGATTGGACTTCATACGTTTTGGTGGAGTTAATGCTGGGCTTGTGTTTAGAGCTGATAGAGATATCGCTGGGTTCTGATTGGACATCATAAATTTGGGTGGAGTTAATGCTGGTCTCCTGGTTAGAGCTGATGAAGATGTCGCTGGGTTCTGATTGGATATCATCAATTTGGGTGGAGTTAATGCTGGTCTCCTGGTTAGAGCTGATGGGGATGTCGTTGGGTTCTGATTGGATATCATCAATTTGGGTGGAGTTAATGCTGGTCTCCTGGTTAGAGCTGATGGGGATGTCGTTGGGTTCTGATTGGATATCATCAATTTGGGTGGAGTTAATGCTGGTCTCCTGGTTAGAGCTGATGAAGATGTCGTTGGGTTCTGATTGGATATCATCAATTTGGGTGAAGTTAATGCTGGTCTCCTGGTTAGAGCTGATGGAGATGTTGCTGGGTTCTGATTGGACATCATACATTTGGGCGGAGTCAATGCTGGTCTCCTGTTTAGAGCCGATAGATATGTCGCTGGGTTCTGATTGGATATCATCAATTCGGGCCGAGTTAATGCTGGTCTCCTGTTTAGAGCTGATGAAGATGTCGCTGGTTTCTAATTGGACATCATCAATTTGGGCGGAGTTAATGCTGGTCTCCTGTTTAGAGCTGATGAAGATGTCGCTGGTTTCTAATTGGACATCATCAATTTGGGCGGAGTTAATGCTGGTCTCCTGTTTAGAGCTGATGAAGATGTCGCAGGGTTTTGATTGGACATCATCAATTTGGGTGGAGTTAATGCTGGGCTTGTGTTTAGAGCTGACAGAAATGTCACTGGGTTCTGATTGGACATCATCAATTTGGGCGGAGTTAATGCTGGTCTCCTGTTTAGAGCTGATAAAGATGTCGCTGGGTTCTGATTGGACATCATCAATTTGGGCGGAGTTAATGCTGAGCTTGTTTTTAGAGCAGATGGATTTGTCACTGGGTTCTGATTGGACATCATCAATTTGGGCGGAGTTAATGCTGGTCTCCTGTTTAGAGCTGATGGAGATGTCGCTGGGTTCTGATTGGACATCAAACGTTTGGGCGGAGTTAATGTTGAGCTTGTGTTTAGAGCTGACGGAGATGTCACTGGGATCTGATTGGACATCATCAATTTGGGTGGAGTTAATGCTGGTCTCCTGGTTAGAGTAGATGGTGGGGCCGCTGGGTGCTGATTGGATCTCATAGGTCTGGGCAGAGTTAATGGAAAGCTCGTGTTTAGGGCTGCTGTTGGATTCTGATTGGACATCACAGGTGTGGGTGGAGTTAAAATCAGGCTCATATCTATGGCTGTTGGTGATGTCACCAGGTCCTGATTGGACATCAGAAGCACTGGTGGAGCTGATATCAGGTTTATGTGTAAGGCTGACGGTGTTGTCACTGGGCTCTGGTTGGACATCAAAGGCGTGTGCAGAGTTAATGCTGAGCTCATATTTAGAGTTGATGATGATGTCATTGACTTCTGATTGGACATCACAGATGTGGTCTGAGGTCATGCTGGACTCACATTCAGGGCTGACTGTGATATCGCTGGTTTCTGGTTGGGCATCAGATGTGTGGGCGGAATTAATGCCAGGCTTATATTTTGGGCTCACACTGATGTCACTGTGTTCAGGTTTGACATCACAAACATAGGCAGAGTTAGTGCCAGGCTCATACTTAGAGCTGGTTTCTGATTGGACATCGCTCACAGGGCGGGACCAATGCTTGGCTCATGTTCGGAGCTGATGGCGATGTAGCTGGTTTCTGATTGGACATCAATGCTGTGGGTGGAGTTAATGCTGGGCTTGTGTTCAGGGTCGACTGTTATGTTGCTTAGTTCTGATTGGACATCACTGGTATAGGAGGAGTTAGCATTGGAATTCTGTTTAAGGCTAATGATGATGTCACTGGGTTCTGGCTGGACATCAGAAATATGGGCAACATTAATGCTAGGCACACATGGACTAAGGTTGATGCTGTCGCTGGGTTCTGTGGTGCCATCACAAGTGTAAGCGGAGCTAACGCTGTGTTTAGAGGAGTTACTGCTGGTTACAGACACAAGGGAAGTCATGTCAGTAGCAGGGATGTCACTGGTACATGGATGGGACGTGACGTCAGTCGATTGAGCATCATTGTGATCAGGCTTGACTTGGACATCACAGCTTTGAGTGACGTCTTCAGACTGAGAGGCAACATCACTGCTCAGAGCCACATCTTCATCATTGCTGTTTGTGGACTGTGTGGAAGAGGTGACGTCGCTGGGTTCTTCTTCTCTTTGCTGTGTTGTGATGTCACTGCTGGAGGTGGGGTCTGATGTGGAGAGCTCCGCCTCCATGCACTCTTGATGCTCTTGCTGTCGTGGAGGGGGCGTGTCCGTCTCCATGGTCTCCTCAGCTTTCTCGTCATCTGTAGTAATACATACATTGTCTGTTTTAATATTTTCATTTCAAAAAGCATTACACAAGCATTATATGTTCTATATGAAGCTCTACCTGGTTCAGCAGAGACCAACTGTTCGTTGTTGTTGTCTGTTTCATTCTGGCTGAGTTTGGCTTTCTTCTTTTCAACCTCCTCCACTTCTACCTTTACTTGATTGTCGTCTTTTGCTTCACAGTCAGTGCTGGATCTGAGCCTCTTCTGCGCCATGTTCTGCTTTGGACTACTGCTGTATAAAGAGAAGGAACATTACAAAAAGTTACACTAGTGTTTGAACAAGGTACTGCAGGGGAAATTCAAAACATTTGAGAAGGATTTGTTTTTACCCGGCCCCTCCTCTATGACTCTATGCAAACGCAGGTTGCCAGATTGATGACCCCAACAGGAACGAGCCTTAGGGGCGGTTCATACAGAACATGTTTTTCCTTCCCAATGTGCTACTTTTATATTGTTTGTCATATTGTTTGTTTGCGTCTCGCGTCTTTTAAAGCAACGCAAACGTGAACGCTGCGTTTTTTAGATGTCGTGTGAAAATCGCAGTGCAGCTTATCTGTAATGGACCAATCAGGAGAACTTGGAGGTAGGACAACTGTTGCAAGTTTCTGTTTACAGGCACTCAGTGTCCAAATACCCTCTTGCTTTGTGCTGTGTTTTTTTAAAAACTAAGACATGTTCGGTGTGAATGAACCCTTACACTTTAAGCTTCAAAGCTAATGTTTACATTTGTGATGTTTTTATTATTTGCTAGTTAACAACCACCACATGTAACTGAATAAGCATGTCATTTCGGAGGCTGCTACTGTTCTCTGGAGGTTACATCCATACATTAAAGGCTGATTTATACTTCTGCGTCAATCGCACGCGTATGCTCCGGTGCAGCCTTCGCGAGGTCGCATAGCCGACCCCGACGCTAACGCGCACCTCTCAAAAAATGTAATGTCACGTCACAATGACGCTTAATGCAAGCTCTGTGATTGATCAGCTTGGTAGCTGTGACAAGTGTGGGTGAGGCAGAGAGCCGCACGAACCCGTTGGAGCGAGTGTTTACAAGTGTCAAGTCCCATGAAGTAGCTCTAGACGGAAACTGTTGTTTTGTGTTTACCTTATAATAAAAGTTGTTGCACGTCCGGTTCCGGCCTCTGAATGAGCGAGTTTTAGCTACTTGTACATTAGTATAGCATTCAGAAAAATCAAAACACCCGCAAAGAAAATTGATACAGAGGAACATAACATAACCTAGAGCTGTAATCGGGCCATGAAAGTTAGGGCTGATAGGGCCCGAGCCCGACAGAACTTGGCCCAAGCCCGACAAGTACATTTTCATTGACAGCTTTTTAAAAGCCCGAACCCGTTTATAGCCCGACATTATTCAAATGTACTCACTAAGTCACTGAACACCCTTTCACTGCTGCTACTACTGGCCGAGATGTATAGTACTGATCTGGCTAATTTTGCAAGCATTGGGTAGGATTGTTTGTTTATTAATTTAATTTTCCATGACAGCGGTTTCAATGTAGCGAGTGACCTCTTCATCTTCCCCGTCAGCTTGCTGTACGTTGCTGTTTAGTGCTCTACCGTAATAAGCAGTGTATGAGCAAGCTCCAAAATACCTTGCGGCTAGAATGACCGTTCTTTTTTACTTCGCCGTCATCATTTGTTTCACCTTTGCAGGGATGGATTTTAATGTTGTAACAAATGATTTGATTACTTTCTCGCGCTAATCGAAATGCATCACATGACTGTTCATTTACTGCGCAAGCCCGAGCCTGGCCCGACCCCATCTAAAATGATAGAAATTAAGCCCGAACCCACCCGAACCTGTCAGGTCCCGTTGGGTTCCTTCGGGTTCAGGCCAAGATCTTCAGCTCTAACATAACCTACTGCCAGCTAGCATTTCGGAAGTTTCATTACACAGCATGCAGAAATATAAATGCATGACTACGCGCAAGGCTAGCGCCATGAGTCACTGCGATCGCTTGACGCACAAATATAAATTAGCCTTTAGACAGCCTTCATGACTGACACTACACTTTTATTCCGCCACAAGGCAACCTGGGGGCACCAAAATCTCCGCTTGTTAAGTCGTATGGAACACTGTTTCCAGCTCCAAGCCGCTACTCATTTGAATTGAGAAAATATTCATTTATGACCACTTTTTAGCCATATCACACATTCAAGTGAATTTTATATAAAATAATGGAGTGCACAACAGTCTCTGGAGTTGCTGCATCACAGACACCAATATTTTAACAATTTATAAAAAATGTATCACTTTCTGGCCATCAGATATTAGGCATGGATATATATATTGCGATCGTGAATTTCAAAAGTATTGCATCGCTTTGTAAATGTTTATTATTACTATTTGTTGAGTCTCCCCATACAGTTTAATAGAGGGATTGGACCTGAAAGCCGCTTCATGTGACATCACACTTAACAAGCAGATAACTGACAGACATTCTAACACGGAACGCACATTTTCAACGGAGAATGACTGGCTTTAGCATTGTTTTTCAGATAAACATTATGTTCACTTAGCATGTTTTTTTAAATATCTGCAAACATATCATTGCATTTCGATGCTTTAGAAGAGTCAAAATCTTACATAGAGCATCTTTAAAACAAAAAATAAGTTGCTCTGACATCACAGAAACAATCGTGAGAACATCCCATCATGAGCAGAACACATGCTGTTCTACAAACCTGCTGATCTGTTCTGAAGTGCTGCTGGGCTCTTCATCCCTCACAGTCTTCTCTACCTCTGCTTCTGCTTTCTCCTTTCCAGCATCGCTTTCTCTCTTCACCACCTTCTCAGAGAAGGCTTCAGCTTTGTCCTCCTCTCCATCATCTGTGTTTGCCTTCTGCTGTTCTCCTGCCTCTGCTACTCCTCCCTCTTCCAGTGTTTCTGCTCTGCTGCTGTCACTCTTCTCATTCTCCTTCTGGATTTCAGCCACTTCTGGTGTGGGCTTTGAGTGGTCAATAGGCACATTATCCTTTCCTGCTTTCCAAAGTTTGTATCGTTCTGGCTGGAACTTGTGCACAAACACATCCATGGAAATCTTTACCATGTCCTTCCGGCAGGAACACTGTGAAGGAGATGCACATGATCACACAAAAATACTCTAAAAGGTCATAAAAAATTATTTTAAAATTACCTTAAAGGGATAGTTCACCCAAAAACAAATATTTTCTCACCCTTTACTTGTTTCAAACCTTCCAGATTCTCTCTTCTGTTAAACACACAAGAAGATATTTTGAAGAACGCTGATAATCTGTAACCACTAACTTCCATAGTAGTTTTTTTTCCTACTATGGAAGTCAATGGTTGCAGGTTTTCTGCATTCTTCAAAATATCTTCCTTTGTGTTCAACAGAATAAAGAGACTCATAAAGGTTTTGTAATAACACGAGGGTGAGTAAAAAGTGAGTAAATTGTCATTTTTGAGTGAACTATCCCTTTAAACTGCGACCAGAAAAATAACATACTAATGTTGCCAGCTTTCCATAATCGATCCAGCGCTGACTGGCGAAGTTGGTGGATTCTGCGCAGTTGAAGCCGTGGTTAAACCCAGCATGATATCCATACGGGAATGTGACAACGAACTGGCCTGCTTTCTGTGTGACCTGATGAATCAAGCAGAAAGAGGTCAAACCACGCGATGAAACTAGGTATGCGATTAAATGATCAGTATGAAGTAACTAACCTTGTCAAAGGGTATTCCATACTTCCTCAGAATAGACGGCGATATTAAAGTCATTTTGTGTCGCAAGAAGGCTTCACAACTTTGGGCGCTTCCAGGGAAAAATCCTGCATGGAGGAAAATAAGTTGATGAGCTTCTGAAGAGGAGAAACTAATAATGTGCTTTCAGAAAATCACAGTACCTTTAGCAAGACGCTCCAATCTTTTCCCGTGCTCTGGAGGCACAGCATACCTGCAGAAGAACTCATTTTCAATCCAAGACCAAGTAATAATGTTGTATAAATATTTTATTTTTGTAATTGTATTTAAAGTATGTCTTTATCATCAAGACTGTATTTATTTGAAAAAAGTACAGCGTAATTTTAATTTTAAACTAGGCTAAGGAGACCCCCAGAACACTGCAAGGGGGTGTGCAAGGGGGTCCGTGAAGATGTTTGGAGAAAAAGCATTACATTTTTTTTAACTCATTAATAAATAATTTCATTAATAAAAAAAAACATTAATTACAAATAAACAGACTAACTAAACTACATAAAGACAAGTTAGTATAAAAGAAACAAAACAATTGGGGCTAAAGTATTTTAATTATTAATACAAAACCATGATAAATAAAAAATTATAATTTATTATATTTATATTTATGATAATAAATTATTTTTAAGTACAAACTAGATTAATATAAATAATAATAATTTTATTAAAATAAATAACTTTTACATTTTGTAGACTTTTATGAAATTAATAAATAATTTCATCAATAAATCAAAAATGAATTCAAATCAAAAGACAAACTAAAAAAAATAAAGACTAGTATAAATGAAACAAAAAAATTGGGCAAATTTATTAAAAATCAATATAATTATTAATACAAAACCATGATAAATCAATTATTTTTAATTACAAACAAGATTAATATAAATAATAGTATTTTTATTCAAATAAATAACATACATTTTATAGACTTTTAAGAAATTAGTAAATAATTTAATTAATAAAAAAATAAAAAATACAACAAAAAAACAGGCAAACTAAAATAAATAAAGACAAGTTAGTATAAAAGAAACAAAAAATAAATAATAAAAAAAATGGGCTAAAGCTATTTAATTATTAATACAAAATCATGATAAATAATGAATAAATTTTAAGCGCTAACTAGATTAATATAAATAATTGTATTTTTATTCAAATAAATAACACAATTTAAGGACTTTTATGAAATGAATAAATAATTTCATTAATAAATCAAAAATGTATTTAAATAAACAGACAAACAAAAATAAATAAAGACAAGTTAGTATAAAAGAAAATAAATTAATTAATTAATTACTTAATAAATAAATAAATAAATAAATAAAAATTGGGCTAAAGCAAATTAATTATTAATACAAACTTATGATAAATCAATTATTTCATTTTAATTACTAACTAGATTCATATAAATAATAGTACATTTATTCAAATAAAAATCTTCTATATTTAATAGCCTTTTAGATTTTGAAATGGGAATCCCTCATATGACTATAGCTATGTTTCCATCCACCTATTTTTATGCGCATTTTGGATATGCGCATAAAAAAACCGGTTGATGGAAACGCCATGATGCGCACAAATTTTGAAAATGCGCATCAAAAACATATGCGCATAACTGAGTAGGATAAACTTTTTATTCGATAAGAAAAGATGCGCATAAACTACGATGAAAACACTTTTACCGCACAAATTCCAGTATGCGCATTAAAAAAGGTCATGTGATTTTGTTACAAGAGATCATGTGATGATAAAAATGTGTGTGAATGGACAAACCAGCAGGCGGAGCACATTATAAACCATCTGAAATGTTGTTTTCGTCATTCTAAAACGCATTACCGTTTAAGGATTAGTGTTATTATAATATTAATGACATCCAGAATCAACAGCGTCTGTGCTCCGCGTCTCAAGCATTCAAATGTCACCGCGCGTTCACTGCGTGTCAGAATTGCCTTCTGAAGCGCAGGTCAATTATTAGATGAAGAAAAGATTGACGCAGCTTCTCCTACTGCAGCAAATTCAGTTTTTACTGTTGATATTTGGCGCTAGTTAATCAGGAAGTGACGATTTTGTTCGTTTTGACTCGTTGGATGGAAACGCTGCTTTATTCGCACGTCTTTTATGCGACAATCCAGTTTTAAGCATGAAGTTCATTCGTATTTTTGGATGGAAACATAGCTTATGATCATATTTGAGAGTCAGTTTCATCAAGATTGAAAAATGAAATATGACTGCAATTTAATGTAATTGTTGTCTACTTGAATGTTTAAACGGCTACTAATCCCTCTGATTCAAGTTCTTAATGTCACATAATCATACTTGATAATTGTAATATGCTGATTTTCTGCTAAAGAAACATATTTCTAATTTTTGTTGTTGTTTAATCTCACTTAAAAAATAACAAACAAATAAACAAACACTTATTGACCCCAAACTTTGAATGATAGTGTATTTAAACAGATCATTCCTATGGGCTGTTTCTTTTTAAATAATCTGTCAAAAAGTCTCCTGGTTTAAATAAAACACGTATTAAAAAAAAAGTGATTTTTTTTTGTAATGTTCCTCACTATTATGTATAAACACACATATTAAACACAAGCAGTGACAGTACCAGGACTTGGGTTCTCCAAAGTGCAGGTAGTTGATGCTGTAGAGATCCATGTCCTCAGTGTGCCAGGCGAATGTGCTCTTCCACATCCCGAAATACAGATATGGAGTGTTCACCCCTTTGATTGTGATTCCACTCTCTCTCTCCACCATGTCCAATATAGTGTTCAGGCGGCCAATATTCCACTCCATCACATCCTGTCACACATATGTTTGTAATCATCATACAGTCCCATTATGACCTCGTGAACACACTTTCCAACTCAAACATATTTCATTCCCAAAAATGGCAGATTACTCACAGGATCATAGAGGGTTCCACTGACATCTGCCCCATATAATGGAGGATTGAATGTTAAATTCTTCCAAAACTTTCTCTCCAGTTCTTCAAAATCAGCATATCTGGGATTAGAGAACCTGAAGTTGTGTAAAAGCACTGTTATAGTACACATTGACAAAGTCAACATAATAACAGTTCATGAAATGTAAAATCCTGTCTGGATATCATAAGAATTTCTGGTTACAGCTCTGCCTAATAATTCCTGATCATTTTATAATAATCAAAGAACCATGAGAGAAATTCTGAAGTATAAGAAGCCTTCTGTGCTCTACAGGCACAATACATCATTTCAGCATCGATATCGCAATGTGTGTGTCCGCAATAGTCACATTGCAGGATGGGATTATAGTCGATCAACGATTGAGAATACATAAGATTTGTGGAGTCAATGCAATGTATAACTGTAACAGAGTGAAACTTTATCATTTGCATGTGTTTTAAAGGCATTTCAAGGAAGCGTTAAGCATTCAGGCAAAATAACGTAAAGCATTTGTAACTTTAATGAAGAAAAACTGATTGATTTATTAATACAATGAAGACTATACAGGGTTATTTTACATTACATTATTACATTTCTGTATCTGAATACTGTTTGACTCTCTGGAAAACCATAAAGAACTGTTTCATTTTACGTTTTTCCTTGCTCTATTGTAATTTTTCTTGCAATTTTATTAATTTATTTTTTTATACATGAATCACACCCTTACAAAATCAACCCAACTAATCTAAACTAAAGATTTTTTTCTCACAAATAGAGCTATTCAAGCCATCTGATGAAATAGTATTCATATCGCTATATATATATTTATATATATATATATATATATATATATATATATATATATATATATATATTATTTATTTATTTATTTATTTATATATATATATATATATATATATATATATATATATATATATATATATATATATATATATATATATATATATATATATATATATATATATATATCGCAGCAAAACAAAATATTGCAATGTCAGATTTTTTCAATATCGTGCAGCCCTACCTCTTATTGTCTTCCAGATCTTATTGTCATCATTTTTAGAATGAAAGCTAATAATTTCCTTTTTAAAACTCAAGCTTATGCAATAGAGATGTCATTTGGACAGCATTTGCTTTTATTATGCATCAAGATTTTAAAAGTAGCCATATGTATTAGTTATTAGTTACTAATATTATATTTACCTGTTTAATCAGATTAAACGTTTAGAGTAATTACTTAACCCTTGTGATTTGTTTAAATATATGAAAACATTCAATGAATTAAAACTGCTGTAAAAATGTATCAGATCATTTATTTAGATTTTTTGCATAAATCTGTTAAATCAACCTCAGTCCTGATCAAAACTCTAGCATCCAGGATTTAGACTCTTTAATTGGCATGTTCACAATGTCACTGATTTGGGGGAAAAAAACACACACAAAATGACTTATTTCAATATAAAAGGTAATCGTATACCGGATATATTTCAGCTTTTTATCACAGTCTTGGACATGTGACATTAGTAACAGCATTGGCTTTAATGCATTGATAGTTATTGTTCGGCATCAGATTTAAATGGATTCTCTCTCAGTTACTGTTTTGGCTGTTTTTGAGGGGAGTCAATGTGTCAAAATAAGATTTGTCATCAAAAATCATTCCATTTGCTGGAAGTTATGACCAAATAAAAACTCAACAGCACCCCATAGTGGATGAAAACACCCCCAACATAAGTAAAAAAAAAAAAGATTTCTATTCTAAATAAGTGCTGTTTTTATGTAATTTTCCTTTTATTTTATGGCTGGGCGATATGGCAAAAATGCAATCTCGATAATTATTTTCCATATTGAATGATAACGATATATATTTCCATGTAAGTTGTTAATGCTTCCAGATTTAAAAGAGTACCCCAACAATGACTAAACCCACAACAATTTGAGGGTGGATTAAGTAGCATAACATGTTTTCGGCTGATAAATTTTCATCTCTAAATATCATCTCTAACATCATCTCTAATATCAACACACTTTTAGATTCCCATTGTTGCACATGTCTGCTGGCTCATAGATCAATATAGAGTAAAAAAGTCCAGAGCTTATCATTGTTATTCACAGAAATTTTATAGCGATTCGATATAATATCGTTTATTGGCCCAGCCCTAATTTATTGTGTCATATAATTTAGAAAAATGTATCAGTTTCCACAACGTTCTTAACTGATTTGAACTTTGATAATAATAACAAATTTATTTTATTCATTCATTTTCTTTTGGCTTAGTCCCTTTACTCATCAGGGGTCGCCACAGTGGAATGAACCGCCAACTTATCCAGCATCCGTTTTACACAGCAGATGCCCTTCCAGCTGCAAGCCAGTACTGGGAAACATCCATACACACTCATTCACACTCTTACACTAAGGCCAATTTAGTTTATTCAATTCACGGCGGAAACCGGAGCACCCGGAGGAAACCCACGCCAACATGTGGAGAACATGCAAACTCCACACAGAAAGCCCAACTGGCCCAGCCGGGATTCGAACCAGTGGTCTTCTTGCTGTGAGGCGTCAGTGCTAACCCCTCAGCAACCGTGTTGCCACTCCAGAGACTATCATTGTTATTGACAAATTTTATTGCGATTCTTAACTGATTTGAACTTTGATAATAATAACAAATGTATTTATTTTTTTTTAATTTCAGAAAACTAGTCTAATCACCATTTGCAAACTTTTAAATGGCAGTGTAGTTACCTCAGCAAAACGTATCTTTATAAGTGGAGAATTTTTTTATATTTTGATTAAAGATTGTAGAGACGAACACTTTTTTATTTAAAATAATGTACAATAATTAACAATAATCCTGCATGATGTCTCCAGGAACATTTTGAATGAACCCCATTTTGAAAATGAATATTTTTATTTATTTCTCATTGAATATAGGTCATATATTCTGGTGCATTTGAACAAAACAGATTTATTAAACAGATATATTTATTTAAATATTATTTTAGTCACCAAAGATCTTTAGAAATTGAAAGTTTATACATTTAAATTCATGCGAAATTTTGGGAAAAAATTACAAACTACCAAAGTTTAACAACATTTTATACATATTTTGTTTCTTTTGAATTTGCTCTTTTTTAAAAAAATTTTTATTTAATATTTTTCCCTAACAAATAAATTTGGGTGTACTAATTTTGGACCGTTATCGTGAGTTATTTTAAGTTATAGATGGAACATCCTGGATCTGTTTCTACGCTCTTCTTTATTCTTTTTTTAATGTATTATAGAAGTATCGGATCGGTTTTGGTATCAGTAGACACTCAAAATCAAATGACTCAGACTTTAAGCTTTAAGAAGCTAATTATTTTCAGTATGTACTGTAATAAACATAACTGAGTACACCACATTTTGAAAATGAATATTTTTATTTATTTCTCAATGAATATAGGTCATATATTTTGGTGCATTTGAACAAAACAGATTTATTAAACGGATATATTTATTAAAATAATATTATAGTCACCGAACGCCTTTAGAAATAGAAAGATAATACATTTAAATTCATGCAAGATATTAGAAAAAAATTACAAACCACAAGATTTCACCAAAATTTTATACATTTTTTGATTCTCTTGAAATTTGCTCTTTTTACAATTTTTTCTTTAATATTTTAATATTTGGGTGAACTAATTTTGGACTGTTATCATAAGTTATTTTGTTAGATACGCTCCAGATTTGGCTTCAGTACTGACTAATCTAATGTATATGCACAAATATAATATTGTAAAGCTTCCTATAGAAAATAGTAATTTAAATGAGAGATTTGTGAGGGGTGTACTCATATATGCTGAGCACTGTATATTTATGAGTGTGTTTTGCTCACTTGTCTGTGTTGGCGGTTTTGCGGAACTCGCGGACTGTCATTGGCTTCTTCTGGATGTTGTACTGAGTGAAGAGACCTGATTGGCCAGTGACCACTTGCTGAATAGGAGTGGGAATCACCAGATCGTCAATGTCATCATATGTGCGCCGGGGCTTCCAGTCCTTCGGTGGCACCACCTGACGGACAGACACACCAATGAGCCGATCATACACAACTGATCATACACAACACTGCAAATTAGAGCTGCACGATATTGGAAAAATCTGATATTGCGATATTTTATTTTCTGTGATAAATATTGCAATATGGATACGGTTTCATAAGATATTTTTAATAACACTGGTTTTCTAACAGTATTCAGTTACAACAATTGAATAATCACAATGAACAAAAAACGCTTTTCTTACTTTGTTTTGTCTCGTTTCTAGTCCAAATATCAAAAATTTCTTAGAGCAAGTAAAATATTGTTTAGTTGTTACCATCAGAAGAAATAAGTGAAAATTAAGAGCTTTTCCTTAAAACAAGCTAAATTATCTGCCTGTGGGGTACGTGAAATAATCTTGTTTTTGCTTTAAAATGTAGATATTTGGACTAGAATCAAGACAAAAACTGTAATAAAACTTTTTTTTTTCCATAAATCATATAAATTCCATATAAATACAGTGATTGAATACAATTCTGTAGCTCCCGGTCAACTATAATTCACTCAACATTGACTATCTTTGCGATGTGACTATTGCGGTTGTGCACATTGCAATATCGATGCTGAAACGATATACAGTTGAAGTCAGAATTATTAGCCCCCCTGAATTATTAGACCGCTTGTTTATTTTTTCCCCAATTTCTGTTTAACGGAGAGAAGATTTTTTCAACACATTTCTAAACATAATAGTTTTAATAACTCATCTCTAATAACTGATTTATTTTATCTTTGCCATGATGACAGTAAATAATATTTTACTAGATATTTTTCACGACACTTCTATACAGCTTAAAGTGACATTTAAAGGCTTAACTAGGTTAATTAGGTTAACTAGGCAGGTTTGGATAATTAGGCAAGTTATTGTATAACAATGGTTTGTTTTGTAGACTATCAAGAAAAAATATAGCTTAAAGGGGCTAATAATTTTGACCTTAAAATTATGTTTAAAAAATCTAAAACTACTTTTATTCTAGCCGAAATAAAACAAATAAGACTTTCTCCAGAAGAAGAAATATTTTCAGACACACTGTGAAAATGTCCTTGCTCTGTTAAACATCATTAGCAAAATTCAAAGGGGGCTAATAATTCTGACTTCAACTGTATATTGTTGAGCCCTACTATAAATGTTTCTCACAGTAATCTGAGCTGAATGAATATATAAAGTTCGACAAATAGCGGGCTCACCATTGCCACCCCGGCCCTGTGCGCCCCCTGCGACTCCATATATGCAATGTATCTGTTGAAGTCTTTAAACTCCTCTTTTGTGGGATGAAAGGTCATGATCCTGGTGGCAGGACTCTGGGAGCTTTGAGAGACTGAGTCCGAAGCCATTCTGACACTTGGACTGTAAGAGAAATGTAAAAAAATATGAAAGAAACACAATAACAAGAATAGAAAAAAAAAGAATAAAAGAAAAAAAAAAAAGCTAATTCATGCAACAACAAAAAACTACTTTATAGCTAATAAGGCATAGGCATGGGGTGATAACCGGCTTCAAGGTTTACCATGGTTTGGAAAAGTCAAGGTTTTTAAAACTGCTAGAATTTTCTGATATACCGTTCCTATGATATATGGGTTTTTATCCAACTATTTTATTTAGTTTTTAGGGCAACAGTATCTCCAGCAAAAAAGGACCCTCCACATCAAAGGCTACTGTTCCAAAATATATCAAATGTTTTTTTTATATAAAATATACTGTGTTTACCTAGACATTTAAAAAAATATTATATTTTTAAATTTGTAAATAATTAAAAAAAATTTAAATAACATATTTAAGAGTAGTACAATATCATGAAACCGTGATATTTTTATCCATGGTTATCATATCGTCACAATCTTATACCGGCCTATGTCTAATTAGGCATGGGCCAGTATAAGTTTCTGATGGTATGATAACCTTGGATGAAAATATCATGGTTTCATGATACTGTGATTGCTGTAATTAGCTATTACTATTAATATATGCTCTTTTTAAATGTTTGGGTAAAAAACAAAAATTTTTGAGAAATATTTATAATACTTTGGAGCAGTAAACATGTCAGGCTGAGTAATTTAAATGAATCATTGACTTTTGTTGTCTTTATTAGTTTTAAAAACACTGATTTCTTTACAATTTAAAACAGCGTCTTTAGAGATCTTTTCTGCTGGAAATACTGTTGTCCTTAAAAACAAAACAAAAAAAAACGTAAATAAAGAAATCGTACACATACCTTAGGCATACCTGTCAACCCTCCCGTTTTTCTCGGGGTTCTCCTGTATTTTACAGTTCTATCCCGCTATCATCCCGTAAAGGTATTTTCCCGTATTTCTCCTGTATTTTCAGTCTTTCTCTGAAGGGTGGCAATAAACATTAAAGAGCCTATCCTCCCTATACTCAACCCATGCCGCCGAACCACCAGGGGCCGCCCCTTGCTCTTAAATGTGAGCCTGTTCTGTGCTTTCGTTTTATTTAGGCATGAAAACACTTTGAAATAAATATAAAAACGGTGGGATTCCCTTCCTTTTCATTACAGGTGCCGTCGCTTCTCCTATGCAATCCTTAAAACAGTCATATAGCGGTGCGTGACTGTCAGCTGACGAGCTTCATAGTGATAAATAGACACTGTTTAACAAACGGATTCTGCACACGCGATTTGAAGCGAAGTGAAAGTCTGGGTTTTGGGTGCGTGTTTGAACAGACATATACACATAATTAATAATAATAAAGATGTCGATCTCGGTGGTGTTTTTTTCAGACACAACTAATTTTGTCCTACATGAGCATAAACAGTTAGGAAAGCAATCGAATGCTTTCATTATAACGTTAGATGTGGGCATTTTTAAAGTGATTTGTTATTTCATGTGATCAAATGAAAAAACATTATTTGCAGCTCTTTAATCAGAATGTGTAAGTTATACAGTGGATGGGGGTTGGAGGAAGGGGGTGGTAGTCCCTTATTATGGTGGGCATATCCCTTATTTTCACATCCCAATGTTGACAGGTATGATGACCTTAGGAACGGTATAGCATAACATTTCGGTGGTATTAAAACCGTGGCTGCGTCCGAAACCGCCTACTACTCAGTAGGTACTGCATTTGAATTTAAACGTACTACTTGGCCGTTAGAAATGTACGTTCTATACAGTATGAATGTAAGAAGTATGAATGGAATTCGGACGTACTACATCCGCCATTTTGTCATGGTCACGAGACCTACCTGCGTCAGTTGCGTCGATTTACTTCCATTCATGAATTCTCTCGCGGAGCATCATGGGATAGCGCAGCATGCATGGGATGCGCACTTCAGAATCTTGCCGGAAGTAGTAAGTCATCCGGGTACTTCTCGCATACTGATTTTCGAATTCTATGAATTCGGACATACTACTCGGCTCTCATACTGATTTTAGCGTACTGTATAGTATGGAAGTATGCGGTTTCGGACGCAGCCCTTGACTTTTTCAAACCGCGGTATACCTTGAAAATGGTTATCGTCCCATGCCAATAGCTAATATATAACTAATGATTAATTCTAATCATATATCAATTTATATACAATAATTTAATGTCATTAATTGTGTAATTAGACTTGCAATTAAAACTATAATCAATTTTATTAACTAAAAAAATGTGACAATTGACAACATGCTCATAATCTTTACCGGCAGAAATAAACTTAAAATAAAATAAGTTTTATTCAAAATAACATTATGCAATAAATAAAAATGACTTAAAATGCAAAAATATACCCTCTCTGTTCACCAGTCTATAAAATAATATTAATGAATTGTAGTAATTAATAACGGTTATTAATATGAACGTTGGAGCACCTGAAAACTCATATTAGCATGCTAGCTGGCGTTAGCCTAATAAACATATCATATCTGTTCATATGTAGTGTTTAACAGGCAACCATCGTATCTTCGAATCTGTCATGATCTCAAGATAAGGTTTTGCTCAGGAATATTTTAATTTCTGACATTGAAATCTGTCAAAGTGACAGCTAAAAAACAACAACAAACACACACTGACGGCTAAAGCCGCTCAAATGAACACAAACTTACTCCTGTCAGACAAACACGCCTCTTCAGCTCAACACACACACGCTCGTATCTATCCACATAGTGTAATTACACTTTTTATGGAGTGTATAACTGTGTTATTACATGAATTATTGATCCGCTCCAAACTTTGACGAGCCTATTGGCTAACTATTGTAAACACAGACGTCCACACACTAAAACACACACGAAATCTGTACATACACATAAATACCCGATCGTATGTGTCAGGAGAGGAGGAGAGGAGTTTACTCACGGCTGTCTCGGACTCAGCTGAGTGATGTTGAGGGCGCAAACTCAGAAAAACGGCGCAGAAAAAGACGATTGCAGATCAGACATGTCCTCCATTAGAGTGCAGCGCAGGAGACGGCGCATGCGCACTCACTGTTTACAAAGATGGAAGAAGGCGTTCCCCTGCGCGCGCCCCCTAATCAACACACTCCACATGAGGCCATGCAGATAATACGGAAAATTTGTATATAACTTCCCCCATATGAACCAGAGAAAGCCTCCATATGGGTCAGAGAATATGTAGATAATATAGATAAGGATTACTGTATACTATAACGATATAATCCATTCAGTGCATCCGGAAAGTATTCATAGCGCTTCACTTTTTCCACATTTTTTTTGTTATAGTCTTATTCCAAAATGGATTAAATTAAATTATTTCCTCAACATTCTACACACAATCCCTCATAATGACAATGTGAAAAAAGAGTTTTTAAAATTGTTGCAAATTTATTAAAAATAAAAAAGCTGAAAGTCACATGTACATCAGTATTCACAGCCTTTGCTCAATACTTTGTTGATGCACCTTTGGCAGCAATTACAGCCTCAAGTCTTTTTGAATATGATGCCACAAGCTTGGCACACCTGTCTCTGGGAATTTTTGCTCGTTCCTCTTTGCAGTACCTCTCAAGCTCTATCAGGTTGGATGGGAAGCAATGGTGTACAGCCATTTTCAGATCTCTCCAGAGATGTTCAATAGGATTTAGGTCTGGGCTCTGGCTGGGCCACTCAAGGACATTCACCGAGTTGTTGTGAAGACACTCCATTGATATTTTGGGGTTTGCTTTGGGTCATTGTCCTGCTGGAAGATGAACCGTCGCCTCAGTCTGAGGTCAAGAGCACTCTGAAGCAGGTTTTCATTCAGGATGTCTCTGTACATTGCTGCATTCATCTTTCCCTCTATCCTGACTAGTCTTCCAGTTCCTGCTGCTGAAAAACATCCCCACAGCATGATGCTGCCACCACTATTCTTCACTGTAGAGATGATATTAGCCTGGTGATGAGCGGTGCCTGGTTTTCTCCAAAAGTAACGCCTGGCATTCACTCCAAAGAGTTCAATTTTAGTCTCATCAGACCATAGGATTTTGTTTCTTATGGTCTGAGAGTCCTTCAGATGCCTTTTGGCAAATTCCAGGCGGGGAGTGGCTTCCGTCTGGCCACTCTACCATACAGGCCTGATTGGTGGATTGCTGCACAGATGGTTGTACTTCTGTAAGGTTCTCCTCTCTCCACAAAAGAATGCTGGAGCTCAGACAGAGTGACCATCGGGTTATTGATCACCGCCCTGCCTAAGGCCCTTCTCCCCTGCTCACTCAATTTAAATGGCCGGCCAGCTATAGGAAGAGTCCTGGTGGTTCCAAACATCTTCCACTTACGGATGGAACTTTCAGAGCAGCAGAATTTTTCTGTAACCTTCACCAATCCTGTCTCGAAGGTCTACAGACAATTCCTTTGTCTTCATGCTTGGTTTGTGCTTTGACATGCACTGTCAACCCTGGGACCTTATATATATATATGTACCTAGGCTCAATTTAGAGCTTCACGCCAAAAGCTGTGGATACTGATGTACATGTGATTTTTCAGCTTTTTTATTTGTAAAAAAATTGCAACAATTTCAAAAACTCGTTTTTCACATCGTCATTATGGGGGATTGTGTGTAGAATGTTGAGGAAATAAATAAATTTAATGCATTTTGGAATAAGGCTGTAACATAAATAAATGTGGGAAAAGTGAAGCGCTATGAATACTTTACGGATGCACTGTATGAGGCCTATTTACATCCCACATAGAACTGTAGATAATGTTTCAAACATTTAATACATATATAACTCGGTATATAGGCTAGTTATACTTATATAAATATAAAATAAAACCTTTAGATTGTCAGTCTAATTTATAAACAGCTAAAATATGTATGTATAAAAATATGTCTTATGGAGGTAAGCATAAAGAAAAACTAAATGAATTGAAGTACAGTTTATATGTGAATAATGCTTATTATTAATCCCAGCCTCAATTATTAGCGGTTTCAAGACCACCCGTTAAAGAAATATGCAATTAAACGATTTGTGTCTGTCCAGTGATAAACAGAGACATCGATAATATTCGACCAACTGGTAATAGGGCTTAATTATTTGTTAATTACTATCTACTATGGGAAACAACAACTCTGACCCAAGACCAAAGCAACAATTTGTATCTAATTACTGAGATAATTAGCTTTCAATACAATTAGTAAACTTTCCTGTGGGGTTGTTGGGATTTTGGGAGGATGCCTAATATCTCCAGGTGTTGGAGAACTAATGAATCATGTAGAAGAGGCAGAATCCAGTCCGCATGCCTTCACATGAATCTGCAATGGCCGCTAGGCTGACTAGCTTTGGCCACAGAGCTCTGGCTAACGTCCTGGCAAAGAAACACTGGAGAGAAACCAGCCATCTGCTCCCTGAAATGTGCTGAAGAAACAGCGATACAGCAGCAAAGTCCCACAGTAAACATGTACAAAACTCAATTAAGCATTTTATTAACACATATTCCTCTCCTGTTTTATTAACAAATAGAAAACAGACGGCCTGTACAACAGATTGAATGGCGGTATTTTTGTGAACACAAAGTGAAATGAATTCTTCCCATGTCCGCATTTCTCATCTTACTTTGTGCTCGGGCCATAGGAGGAGAGAAACACTTGAGTATGCACATATTTTCAGTCCAGAGATGCTGTTTTGGGAGATTTGTCTTCACAAGCCACGGTGAGAAATGATTGGATGGCTGTTGACACCACATGGGAGAGATTTTTTGGATCCTCTGCCGGTGAAGTGAGTTGTCTGTTATTTTTTCATTTCCATTTTCCATTTGACGAATGGCGAGGGTCTGCCGGAGGTACGGGACGGCTGTACATGTGAATGCAGGTCGAGGCCTGAGCTGACCTTTGACCTTAGCTGAACCTGCATGGAATAAAGACTCTGCTGCGGCAGCAGGAATGCATTTCTCTAGTCTTTATTTCCCTTCAGAATGGAGAGTTTCCAGAAAAGCACTGCTATTCAGAGCAGAACGGCTCTGCGCTCTCTCGTTTCATTGGTTTATTCAGTGTCCTTAATGACAGCAGGTTCATTAAGGTCACCAACTCAGGTAAGCTTTTCACCTCTTTTTAATCACGATTATACTGTTTTATAAAGTACCAGGAGGTGAAAAGGTTGTTTTTTTGTGTGTTTTTTATCTATAAAAGTTCCCCTTTCCCACCAAATAAAAGTAGATCATTAAAATATAATAATGATACAAAGTAAGAAATCATCAGCAGCTCTTAGTACACCTCTTACAGTATTAGTAACCTGGGTCATGTGAAAATACATGTCCACATGTATGTGCTAAAAGTAATATACCAAAAATGATAATATAAGACAAAATAAGAACCCCTTAGATATGCAATGATCAGCATAAATGATACAAATATTGTATTTTCTGACAAATATACCAATCATATTGATGATACAATAAAAATAATGATGATAATAATAATGATAATAATAAAAACAAGGATCGATATGGAAGAAATGATCATGATGATGAAGCAGTAATAGAGAGCTGTGCATTAAGAGAGCAGAATGAAGCTGCTTTTGTGGCTGTATGTTTTCAGAGAGAGGACAAACAGGATTGCAGTGAAGTTCCAGTGAAGATGTCCTGTGGTGTCTCCTCTCCTCTGATATATTCTCATTCTTTCTGTCTCTCTATCTCTTTCTCTCTCCAGCAGTGTGAACGAACAGGTAGAATGACTATGGCTCAGAAATAAGCGGCGGCTCTCCGGAAGTGACGTGCTGAGGCATTCTGGGAGTGGTTACGTTGCATAGTGATCGAAGCTGCCCAGGTACTCCAGAGCTGCTCTGTAGCACAGCTGGTACTGGTCCTGTACACACAAGACACACAACGGTCAGATATAAAACACAACCAACAGCTTGAACTAAAGGCTTCTATATACTGTAAGAGTTAATGAGAAACAAACTGCTGGAATGTAATCTGTAACACATTTAAAATACCATTGGTCTGCAGCAATGATGTAATAAGTAGGTGTGGCTTATTTTATATGGAAATCCTCTGGTTCATTTTTATATATTTTAGCTACAGCGTGAAGGCACTATAGCCTCATTAATAAAATATATACTGTCAGGACAGACTGAACTAAAACACTTTTTCATGCAGAGGGTGCTCTAGGCTAGTTTTTAACAGTAGAAATGGTGCTCTAAGTTAATTTTTACCAGTAGATGGTGCTCTAGGCTAGTTTTTAACAACAGATGGTGATCTAGGATAGTTTTTAACAGTAGATGGTGCTCTAGGTTAGTTTTTAACAGTAGATGGCGCTCTAGCTTAGTTTTTAACAATAGATGGTGCTCTAGAGTAGGCTAGTTTTTAATAGTAGAGATGGTGCTCTAGGCTTGTTTTTAACAGCAGATGGAGCTCTAGGCTCGTTTTTAACAATAGCGATGGTGCTCTAGGCTAGTTTTAAACAGCAGACGGAGCTTTAGGCTAGTTTTAAACAGCAGACGGAGCTTGAGGCTAGTTTTAAACAGCAGACGGAGCTTTAGGCTAGTTTTAAACAGCAGATGGTGCTCTAGGCTAGTTTTTAACAGCAGACGGTGCCCTAGGCTAGTTATTAACAGTAGAGATGGTGCTCTAGGTTAGTTTTTAACAGCAGATGGTGCTCTAGGCTAGTTTTCAACAATAGATGGTGCACTAGGCTAGTTTTTAACACTAGAGATGGAGCTCTAAGCTAGTTTTTAACGGCAGATGCTGCTCTAGGCTAGTTTTTAACAGTAGCAATGGTGCTCTAAGCTAGTTTTTAACAGCAGATGGTGCTCTAGGCTAGGCTAGTTTTTAACAGAAGATGGCGTTTTAGGCTAGTTTTTAACAGCAGACGGTGCTCTAGGCTAGTTTTTAACAGTAGATGGCCTCTGGGATAGTTCTTTTAACAGTAGATGGTGCTCTGGGCTAGTTGTTAACAGCAGATGGCGATCTATGATAGTGATCTAGGCTAGTTTTTACCAGTAGATGGTGCTCTAGGCTAGTTTTTAACAGTAGCGATGGTGCTCTAGGCTAGTTTTTAACAGCATGCTGCTTTAGGCTAATTTTTAGTAGTAGAGATGGTGCTCTAGGCTAGCTTTTAACAGTAGCGATGGCGCTCTAGGCTAGTTTTTAACAGCATGCAGCTTTACGCTAATTTTTAGTAGTAGAGATGGTGCTCTAGGCTAGTTTTTAACAGTAGATGGCACTCTAGGCTCGTTTTTTTTAACAGCAGATGGTGCTCTAGGCTAGTTTTTAACAGTACATGGCACTCTAGGCTCGTTTTTTTTAACAGCACATGGTGCTCTAGGCTAGTTTCTAACAGCAGATGGCAAGCTAGGCTTGTTTTACCAGCAGATGGTGCTCTAGGCTAGGTTTTAACAGCAGATGGCAATCTAGGCTAGTTTTTAACAGTAGATGGCGCTCTAGGCTAGTTTTTTTTAACAGTAGATGGTGCTCTAGGCTAGTTTTAACAGTAGATGGTGCTCTAGGCTAGTTTTAACAGTAGATGGAAATCTAGGAAAGTGATCTAAGCTACGTTTTAACAGCAGATGGTGCTCTAGGCTAGTTTTTAACAGCAGATGGCAATCTAGGAAAGTGATCTAAGCTACTTTTTAACAGCAGATGGTGCTCTAGGCTAGTTTTAACAGTAGATGGTGCTCTAGGCTAGTTTTTAACAGTAGATGGCGGTCTAGGCTAGTTTTAACAGTAGATGGAAATCTAGGAAAGTGATCTAAGCTACTTTTTAACAGCAGATGGTGCTCTAGGCTAGTTTTAACAGTAGATGGTGCTCTAGGCTAGTTTTAACAGTAGATGGTGCTCTAGGCTAGTTTTAACAGTAGATGGTGCTCTAGGCTAGTTTTAACAGTAGATGGAAATCTAGGAAAGTGATCTAAGCCACTTTTTAACAGCAGATGGTGCTCTAGGCTAGTTTTTAACAGCAGATGGCAATCTAGGCTAGTTTTTAACAGTAGATGGCGGTCTAGGCTAGTTTTTTTAACAGCAGATGGTGCTCTATGCTTGTTTTAACAGCAGATGGTGCTCTAGGCTAGTTTCTAACAGCAGATGGCAATCTAGGCTAGTTTTTAACAGTAGATGACGCTCTAGGCTAGTTTTTTCACAGTAGATGGTGCTCTAGGCTAGTTTTAACAGTAGATGGTGCTCTAGGCTAGTTTTTAACAGCAGATGTGCTCTAGGCTAGTTTCTAACAGCAGATGGCAAGCTAGGCTAATTTTTAACAGCAGATGGTGCTCTAGGCTAGGTTTTAACAGTAGATGGCGCTCTAGGCTAGTTTTTTTTAACAGTAGATGGTGCTCTAGGCTAGTTTTAACAGTAGATGGTGCTCTAGGGTAGTTTCTAACAGCAGATGGTGATCTAGGCTAGTTTTAACAGCAGATGGTGCTCTAGGCTAGTTTTTAACAGCAGATGGCGATCTAGGATAGTGGTCAGGCTAGTTTTTAACAGTAGATGGTGATCTAGGCTAGTTCTTAACAGTAGATCGTGCTCTAGGCTAGTTTCTAACAGCAGATGGTGATCTAGGCTAGTTTTAACAACAGATGGTGCTCTTGGCAAATTTTTGACAGCAGATGGTGCTCTTAAAGCTGTTTTCTTACTGCTATCATCTTTATATTTTGATTATTCTGTTTACATATTCAACTAAATGTTGCTTCCAGCTGCATCTAACAGTATATTGCTGAAAAGTTATTTTGAACTTACTTTTACTTCTTAATAAAGAAACAATTTTATTCTCAGTATACTTCATGCTTTAGCTAAAAAAGAAAAGTCTTCCATCATGTTGTCGCTCTCATTATTCACTGATTTGCAGCAGCATGCGGCTGAGTAAATAATGGCAGGGCTGCACATTTCAGGTTGTGAGAGTATCAGGTTTACCTCAGTCTGTACCATGGCAGGTCTCTGCGTGCGGAGTGTTTTTATGGTCTGGAACATGTCCACCACTCCTTCATACCTCATCCGCTCCAGAACAATACTTAAAGTGATGAAGACGCCTGTTCTGCCCACACCGGCACTGAGACAGAGAGAAGAAAGAGCAGTTCAGCACATATTCACTACATCAACAGTTGGAGTTGGATTTCTGAAGTCTTTTACAATCAGCAAACTGCATTTATGTGGTCAGAAATATGATGTCAAAGATTTTGAATTGCTGTTTTCTATGCAAATATATTTTAAAATGTAATTATTTCTGTACATTTTTAGCATCATTATTTAGAAATCGTTGATGCTCTGTAAACATTTAACATTTCAACTCTTAACAACAAAAAAAGTGCTTTATATTTAAGTAAAAAACTGTGACGCAGCTTATTTTTCATCCGTCTTTGCAACATTTGAAACACTTTTACTGTGGCAATTTAATGCAAACTTGATTAATAAACATGTATTTCTTAAAAAAAAATCATACACAGACAATGTAATGCTGGCATCTGAACAGATATAAAGTGAGCTCTTGGATTCAAGGGAAACATTTGAAGAGTTCAGATGCAAAAACCTCTAAGTGCCATCTGAAATTTTCTTCTAAAATGAGCATTTTTCTCAGCCTCCAATATTTTTGTTCAGTTATTTCACTTTAAATGCAATGCAAAGAACCTATTTGCTTCCCATAATAGTGAATTTACTGAATATACACACAGAAGCTTGCGAAAAAATCTCATTTTAGAAGAAAATTTCAGATGGCACTTAGAGGTTTTTGCATCTGAAGTCTTCATTTGTATTTATTTAACAATAATTAATATTTAATATATCCAACAGTGCTGTATGCTATAATGTGCTCCTTCATTCTTCTTCTCACCTGCAGTGAACAGTAATTGGTCCATCCTGTCCGAACTGCTCCTTGGTTTTGTGGACTTGGCCAATGAAATCAATAAAGCCCTCTCCTGTCTTTGGCACACCTTGTTCCGGCCAATCGGTAAACTGAAACTGTCGGATCGTCCTAGACTGGCCATCCTGAGAGAAAGAGAGAGTGTTTTGAGTGTGCAATTAAAGACAAATCACAATTAAAAACATAGATTCTCATCTGATCAACTCACTCTGGCGTCTGTGACTTTAAACTCCCGTAAGATGTACTGCGGCATGTTATATTCAGCCATAGGATCCACAACGAAATACTGGTAGCGCGCAGATCTCTCTGCAGGCCAGTACTGATGACATTTCTCCTGTTGAAAGCAATATACACGGTTATAAAAGCAGTTTCTTTTTTGTTGTTTTAATTTCTTGCCTTGACACTTTGGTGTTTTAATGCAGCCTAAGGCCAGCGTACAACTAGCTGATTTTCAGCATCATTAACATTTCCCTATTTATTTGAAATCAGAGTCTAAACTTTCTTTCCTAATAATTGAATCGAGTATTCTGACTTTCTTTATTCAGCAAAAGAACTTGCACTTTGCCTGCTTAAGCCCCGTGCACACGGAGATGTTTTTTGCTCGCGTTTTCCATCGACGTTTAGCGCCTCGTGACTAAATAAAGGGCACCAATGGGATCGTTCACACCAACGAGCAAAACGGCAGGCGCAAAAGTGTCATTTAAAAAAAAAAAAAACGCCTCATGCTCGTTTTTTTATTTTGACACGCCACGTCAAAACAGTGATTGGTTGCAGCTGGAAGGGCATTCGCTGCGTAAGACATATGCTGGATAAGTTGGCGGTTCATTCCACTGTGGAGACCCCAAATTAATAAAGGGACTAAGCCGAAAAGAAAATGAATGAATGAATGACTTTGAATTCATTTTTTGTTTGACTTATTGACTTTGAATGTGTTGACACTGATGTTCACAGGAATGTGAGAGTCTGAACTCACCCGTCCCATCTCTCTGAGCTTCGTCAGCATCACCACGATGGTGGAGTTGTGCTCCCAAAGCATCCTCCAGAAGTCCTCTGTGGTTTCAGACAGTGGGCCTTGAGTGGCGATATATGCCTTCTGCTGCCTGTAGACACAGTTTATAACACAACGATGAAACACTATGCCAGTAGACAAGCATTACAGCTTCAAGCAAGGAATTGTGGCAAAAAAACACCAAAATGCATGAATTAGCTCAATATAAAGTGGTAAAAAATGTCACTGCGCAATAAAGATAAACTATTAAGGACGTCGCAATTAAAGTGAAATGTGAAAATGAACGAAGAGGTCTGCAGATGTTGCATCAGATCTTCTTTCAGCTTACACAACACACTGCTGAAATGCTCAAAGAGATTCATTCTGCTGCTTCAGTGATTAGAATAAGTGTTTTTGCAAAACACCATGAACTGACATATTTTTGTAAAGCCAAATTATGATAAGAAGCTCCAGCCATAAAACATTTGATATGCATTTAATTTATTGACATTAATAATCATTAATACAATATCAAGAGCATAATCGACTAACCCTACCCTATAGTTACCTACTTTAAAAAAAAATGCACAATTTATATACAATTTAAGTAATATGATGTTGTACTTAGTAGCAGTTTAAATTATTTTGAACTCAATTAAAGGGATAGTTCACCCAAAAATACAAAATCTGTCATCATTTACTCATTCTTCACTTGTTCCAAACCTGTTTGAGTTTCTTTCTTCAGCTGAGCACAAAGGAAACTTTTTTTATTCGCTTTTTAATATGGATGTCAATGGCTGGCAGTTTCTAATATTCTTCAAAATATCTTCCTTTGTGTTCAACAGAAGAAAAAACTCTGTACCCACTCGAGTGAGAATAAATAATGAGTACATTTTCATTCTTGTATGAACTATCCCTTTAAGTATTTGGCTACATTCATCTGGCAAAAAAAAACTGTCCTTATAAAAGTAAAATAAATAAATAACAATAAAAATCCACTAAAAAAATGCACACTGTAATGACAAAATTCATGGCAACAAATGATTGCATGTTACTTTAATTTGAATCAATCAGGTTTCAACTAAACAGTTTTAGTTATACATAGTTTAGCTCAATATTTTAAGTCAGTTTGACTGATTCGATGACTAGAAGAGTTCAGTTGATTCAACTAAACATTTTTAGGTAACAAGAAGTCTTTAAGGTCCAGGGGGCAAACACTGACTCTTAAAGGGAAAGCTCACCCATCATTTACTCATTCTTCACTTGTTCCAAACCTGTTTGAGTTTCTTTCTTCAGCTGAGCACAAAGGAAACTTTTTTATTCGCTTTTTAATATGGATGTCAATGGCTGCCCGTTTTTAACATTCCTTAAAATATCTTCCTTTGTGTTCAACAGAAGAAAAAAAACCCTGTATGTACTCGAGTGAGTAAATGATGTGTACATTTTCATTCTTGTATGAACTATCCCTTTAAGTATTTCAACTAAAAAATTTTAGGTAACAAGAAGTCCTTAAGGTGCAGGGGGCAAACACTGACTCTTAAAGGGAAAGCTCACCCATCATTTACTCATTCTTCACTTGTTCTAAACCTGTTTGAGTTTTTTTTCTCCTGTTGAACACAAAGGAAGATATAATGAAGAATGCTGAACACTTTTTTACTCACTTTTTAATATGGAAGTTGATGGCTACCAGTTTCTAACAATCCTCAAACTATCTTCCCTTCTGTTCAGCAGAAGAAAGAAACTCGAACAGGTTTAGAACAAGTGAAGGATGAGTAAATGACAGAGTTTTTGGATGAACTATGCCTTTAAGTGATTGGCTACATTTATCTAGCACAGTGGTTCTCAAAGTGGGGGTCGTGGGACAATCAAAGGGGGTCGCTTGCGCTTGGTGATTTCCAAAAGTCAAATAAATGTTATTAAGCTATTAGAATTGCCATATTTTATCCATAACCTTCAGACGATAAAATAGTAGTTAAGTTACATTAAAAAGCAACAACATACAAATAAAAAGCCATCAACCTTTTGATTTACTTTCATAGGATTGCGTGTTTACATTAGATTAACAACACAGCAATAGCGTCAGAAGATTTTATAGCACAAGGTTAAACTTTCTGACACCTTTATGGCAATCAGGCAATCAAATACATTAAAATGTTGGTGGTGGTCTCCAAAATTAAACCAAGAATAGACTTGCACTGAAAACATTGTGACCACCAGTATCATTAGGTGAGGTTAAAATTACATTAAACACATTAATAAATGACTATATAAATTACAGCCTATGGTTGTTACACGTGCACTTTTTTGTGATGTCAATATGCTTGTGTGTATGTAGGCCTATTGTTGTGTGCGCAACATTTGCATGTTAAAAACCACCTCAGAGAAATGTGGGGGTCGCGAGTCACTGGGATTGTTATGTTGGGGGTTGCGGGCTGAAAAATTTGAGAACCCCTGATCTAGCAGACAGAATGAAACATTTAATAAGGTAACTATAACAAAATACCCTTATAAAAGTAAAATAAATAACGATAAAAAAGAAATCCAGGGAGCAAACATTGACTCTTAAAGGGATAGTTCACCCAAAAATGCCCCTGATATGACGTGTGTGTGTGTGTGTATGTGTGTGTAGATTAGAGTAGTGAATCCTCTCATCTAACAGCAGGAGGCGCTGCAGCTACATGACTGTGATCATAAATGCTGAAGATGCAGTGAAAGAGAGAGATAGAGATAGAGAGAGAGAGATGCTGGATGTGAAGAGAGAGACAGACAGATATGATAGTGTTGTGAAGACAGCAGAGCTTCAGATCCCTCAAACACTGACGTTTAGCAGCGTGAGGATGTGAGAAGCTTCCCGCACTCAGGCTGATGTCCTGCTGAGATCCCCAGGTCTCCGCTGAGGATTTTTCTCAGAAAAAAAATGAGCAAATGTGTCTTTGAGGAGGGTGAACGAGTGGAGAAAATGTCTATTCCACCTTGTGCAAGCCTCATTATTCTCTCGCAGTGATTTTATCTAAATGCCACGCTTTCCTGCTGCCGGATTACTAACATTATTGGTGGGCTCTAACTGGACATATTGGTGATGAAATCTCGTTTTTCTAGAGAGGAAGGTGTTTTGTGTACGTTCCAGCAATGCATAATGTATCAAATCGTCAACTAGATGATCACAGCGAGTCAAACTCCCACAGAATACTGACATGCTTTCCATATGTAATCATCTTGGCTTGAGAAATCACCATATTCAGGCAATCATCCAGAACACCATGGCAACCTCTGCACAGACACCCTGATCATACATCCTCAATTAGAACATCCTAGAGACAACCCAGAATACCTTATCAGACCTGGGAACACTGTAGCAACACCAAAGCAACAACTCAAAGCTCAGATGGACCATTTTCACATTTCTGGGTTTCTCAGCAGCGGAAGTCGTCATCAACCGTCATCAACCGCTTTCTCAGAGGATGACAAGCTGACAAAACATTGCTGTCACTCTGATACAAGTTTTATCTATGAAGAAAATTACAAAGCACTGCAGTGTTGGAGTGTCCAGAGATAATTAGTCTAGCGAAATGTCTGTATTCCATACAAAGTATGAAGCTGATCGGTCAGCTCTTGTCACATGAGTCGTGGTGCGCTCACGGCGTTCATTCAACTGGGTGTGTCTGGAAGGCGCGAGCGTGTTACCTCCATTGGAAATAACAAACTTGTGCTAACTCTACAAAAGATGCGATATGCGAATGGCCCCTAAAAGGCCACCGTAATTTGCGATCTCCAGCAGTTGAACTTCTTGCACAGCCATGCTGGATTCACCTGATTTTGTTGACAAATGGGTTGCGGATCCATTCCTTGGCAGTTCACTGGTCCTTGCGATGGTGCGCGTGAACTGAAGAGCGGGGTGGTGGTGGTGGTGGTGGGGGGGGGGGGGGGTGTACAGAGGTGCGCGCGAACTGTAGAGCGGGGAGGGTGTGCACGCTGACTGAAGAGCACGCGCACAAGTACCAGGCTTCAGGTCGGACTGTAAGGCCTAAAAGCTGGAGCGGGGGAGTGGAATTCCGGGAGTTTTCCAGGAGACAAAACAATACGGGAGATGGGTCTGAAATATGGGAGACTCCCGAGAAAAACGGGAGTGTTGGCAGGTATGACCGGTCTGCGGCCTGGTGGTTGAGGACCACTGATATAACACATACGTAAATACATAAATGTTTTTTCATTGATTCATTCATTTTCCTTCGGCTTAGCCCCTTATTTATCAGGGGTCACCACAGCGGAATGAACCACCAACTATTCCACCATATGTTTTAGGCAGTGGATGCCCTTCCAGCCGCAACAAAGTACAGGGAAACCCCTATACACTCTCACATTCACACACAAGGCCAATTTAGTTCATGCAATTCACCTACAGCGCATGTGTTTGGACTGTGGGGGAAACCAGAGCACCAGGAGGAAACCCACGCCAACACGAGGAGAACATGCAAACTTAACACATTTTAACTGGATTGAACATAAAACAATCAAGTTGTCTCGAAAAATCTCAAGAATTGTGTTGTTTCTGCTCATTTTAAACAAGTAGTGTGAACAAGCAGCAAACATTATATTTTGAGTGTAGACATGCTCCGTATACACATGCATAACACATGCAGTCTCTCTTTCTCTCACAAAGTCATTCAAATAAATGCTTTTCTTATGCAGTACTACTACTACTTTGATTGTTTTAGAGGCAGAATGCTATATCTAAAAGTCAATACTCATTTGCATAACATGCATTATTACTAGACACACCCACATTGCCATTAGCTATGTTTCCATCCACCTATTTTAATGTTATTTTAGTGCTTAATGGAAATACCGAGGTGGCACGGTGGCTCAGTGGTTAGCACTGTCGCTTTACAGCAAGAAGGTCGCTGGTTAGAGTCCCGGCAGGGTCAGCTGGCATTTCTGTGTGGAGTTTGCATGTTCTCCCCGTGTTGGCGTGAGTTTCCTCCGGCTTCTCCGGTTTCCCCCACAGTCCAAACACATGTGGTATAGGTGAATTGAATAAACTAAATTGTCCGTAGTGTATGTGTGTGAATGAGAGAGTGTATGGGTGTTTTTCAGTACTGGGTTGCAGCTGGAAGGGCATCCACCATGCAAAGCATATGCTGGAATAGTTGGCGGTTCATTCCGCTGTGGCAACCCCTGATAATAGGGACTAAGCTGAAGCAAAATTGATGAATGGAAATACCAAGATGCACATTTTGAAAATGCAAAGCAAAAACTTTTAGGCTCATTGGATAAAAATGGTGCTCTAATTCACATTATTGGCTGAAAACATAGCTAGTTATTACTTTTGCTGACTTTGGTCATGGCAAACCCTATATGAGCAAATCACTATAAGGAAAAACCTAAATTCATCCAACATATGCTGAAGAAAAACCTCTGCCAGGCTTTAGAGACCAAGAAAGAGAAAACACACACAGACACAAACACACACAGGTGTGATAGAGCCTCATTTGCTCCCTAAATGACAAGAAACAAAATTGCTGCCCCTCCACCCATCACACACTCACACACACACATACACACACTGAAAGCTCATCAAGCTAAAAGCATGTGAAAGCCCTTCTCCCTCTGTCCTTCATTACAAACGCGATTACTGCCAATTACGCTGTTTACACTTCAGCACGGCGGCAGATGCAGTGGGAGCTCTTTGATTGGACGTTAATTTGATTAAGGGCCAATAATGAGCCCAGATTCTTGACACACCTCCATGGCTCCACCTCACATGACCCTCAGAAGCAGTGGAAGCAATTCACATTTAATTCTGGATGTTAGTAAAGGAACAGTCATTTGTTTTTGCAGCAAGTGCTTGAAAGTTGCACAGAATTAAAGCAACTCAAAGAATATAGACACAGCAAATGGGATATTAATAATAGGGGCGACACGGTGGCGCAGTAGGTAGTGCTGTCGCCTCACAGCAAGAAGGTCGCTGGTTCAAGCCTCGGTTGGGTCAGTTGGCATTTCTGTGTGGAGTTTGCATGTTCTCCCCGCGTTCGCGTGGGTTTCCTCCGGGTGCTCCGGTTTCCCCCACAAGTCCAAAGACATGCGGTACAGGTGAATTGGGTAAGCTAAATTGTCTGTACTGTATTGTGTGTGAATGAGAGTGTATGGGTGCTTCCCAGTGATGGGTTGCAGCTGGAAGGGCATCCGCTGCGTAGAACATGTGCTGGATAAGTTGGCGGTTCGTTTCACTGTGGCGACCCCATATTAATAAAGGGACTAAGCCGAAATGAAAATTAATACATGAATGAATAATAATAACAAAAATATATAATAATATGTACTATTATTAATTAATACAAATCAATAATATTACATTTATTAATATAAACATTGCAGAAATAGTTTTGAATAGTAAATAAAATGTATTAATAATAATAATATTTATTAATATTGTTTTTATTATTATTATTATTTTACTATTACAAATTAATTAAATCAATAAATATTAATTTATTAATGGTTTTGCATGTAAATAAATTGTATTAATATACTATCACTACTACTAACAGTAAAAATAATAATAATAATAATAAAAATGTTAATAATAAGAAGAAAATGTTAATATTAATAATAATAATAATAATAAAAATGTTAATAATAATAATAATAATATGTATTATTATTTTATTATTACAAATTAATTCAAAAATCAATAAATATTACATTTATTATTAATATAAACATTGCAGTAACAGTATTGCATAGTAAATAAATGTACTAATAATAATAAAAATTATTATTATTATGGTTATTATCATTATTTTGTTAATACAAATTAATTAAATCAATAAATATTTATTTATGAATGGTTTTGCATGTAAATAAATTGTATTAATATACTACCATTACTACTAACAGTAATAATAATATTATTAATAATAATAATATGTATTATTGCTTTATCATTACAAATGAATATTTAAATTCAATAAATAATACATTTATCAATATAAACATTGCAGTTATAGTTTTGCCTAGTAAATAAAATGTATTAATAATAATTATTATTATTATTATGGTTATCATCATTATTATTACAAATTAATTAAATCAATAAATATTTATTTATTAATAGTTTAGTATGTAAATAAATTGTATTAATACACTTCTACTTTTACTACTACTACTACTAATAATAATATGTTTAATTTTGTTTTTAATTTTATCAATACATATTAATTCAAATTCAATAAATACAGTTTAATAGACATTTATTGATATAAATATTGCAGTAATAGTTTTGCAAAGTAAATGTAATAATAATAGAAATAATAATAATAATAATAATAATAATAATAATAATAATAATAATAATAATAATGGTTGTTATTATTAATATAATTTTATCAATACAAATTATTTCAATCTATAAATATTTATTATTAATAGTTTTGCATGTACATAAATAAAAAGTACAAAAAGTATAATTGTTATAATTAAATAAATAAATTAAATATTAATATACTACTGATAATAATAATAATAATAATAATAATAATAATAATAATAATAATAATAATAATAATAATAATAATAATTCTTATCATGTTATTTTTATTATAATTTTTTATTACTATTATTATCCTTTTGTTGGTAATGTTATTTTTTTAATAGCTGTCATGTGTAAATGAATAAAAGCATTACTCTGAAACAGAACATATTACATTATATATTAATTGCCTCTGTGATTCATGTGGGTAATACAGTAATTCAGGTCAGACAATCTGGAAACATATATAAACAAACAAAAACAATAACAATCCTACTCCTGTGAATGATCCCTTCAGATCTCAGTAAAGAGCTTGACTGTAACCCTGTGCAGGCTGAGCGTTTATCAGTGTGTGTGTCTGTGTGTGTGTGATAGATTGAGCGCTTCATGGAGACCGGACTCCTCATGACGGCTAATCCTTTTATTTGTCCGCTGAAGTGTGTTCATAAGCTGTCAGCTCGTGGCCGCAGGACCGCACTGATTCCCCAGTGCTGATAGAGCTCCGCTTATGGACAGTCCTGCCAATAAGAACAATTTGTCCTGACAAGCAGTGGCACAAAAGCAGCAGACATGCAGACGCAGACTTCCCAGACGCTCATGACTCTGAGCTGTCACATCCAGCAGCGCGGGACAGTGACGGAGAGACCCACGCCACACACACACACACAAACTTTATCTCTTTACTCCACAGCAGGATTCTGGTCAAGATCTGGTCAAAAGTCTGGGTTTAATATGATGTTGTTTTAACTTGAGGTCATTTTTATATTTTAATACTCATTTTCCACAGATTTCTTTCACAGGAAGTGCTTCTTTTATGTATTTTAAATTGATAAAACATTATATGATAATTGATTTGAGAACTGCTTCTAAAAGCATTAATAATAATTGCTTTGCAATGCATTATTCTGATTGGTTAGTCACATTTGTATTTGCATAGTTTGCATTGTAAACATACACTCACCGGCCACTTTATTAGGTACAACCTACTAATACCGGGTTGAACCCCTTTTGCCTTCAGAACTGCCTTAATCCTTCTTGGCATAGATTCAACAAGCTACTGGAAATATTCTTCAGAGATTTTGCTCCATATTGACATGATAGCATCACGCAGTTGCTGCAGATTTGTAGGCTGGACATCCATGATGCGAATCTCCCGTTCCACCACATCCCAAATGTGCTCTATTGGATTGAGCTCTGGTGACTGTGGAGGCCATTTGAGTACAGTGAACTCATTGTCATGTTCAAGAGACCCGTCTGAGATGATTCACGCTTTATGACATGGTGCGTTATCCTGCTGGAAGTAGCTATCAGAAGATGGGTATACTGTGGTCATAAAGGGATGGACATGGTCAGCAACAATACTCAGGTAGGTTGTGGGGTTCAGTTGGTACTAATGGGCCCAAAGTGGGCTAAGAAAATATCCCCCACACCATTACATTACACCACCACTATCCTGAAACGTTGATACAAGGCAGGACGGATCCATGCAAAGCCACTTAAATCACCTTTCTTCCCCATTCTGATGCTCGGTTTGAACTGCAGCAGATCGTCTTGACCATGTCTACATGCCTAAATGCACATGCAGTTGCTGCCATGTGATTGGCTGATTAGAAATTTTCATTAACGAGCAGTTGGACAGGTGTACCTAATAAAGTCGGTGAGTGTAATGCCTTAATATAATAATATACTATAATACAAATTAATTAAATCTATAAATATTACATTTATTAATATAAACAATGCAGTAATAGCTTTGCATAATAGATAACATGTATTACGAATAATAATAATAGTAGTAGTAAAAATAATAATTTTGTATTATTAATTTAAAAACATTTATGTATTATTATTACAAAAATATGAAGCAACCCAACAGTTTTTAATTCTAACACTAAGGGTGCTTTCACACCTGCCTTATTTAGTTCGGTTGAATCGCACTAGAGTTCGTTTTCCCTCTTGGTGCGGTTCGTTTGGGCAGGTGAGAACGTAGCAATCGCACTCGGGTGCGCACCAAAAGCGCACCAAAAAAGCGTACCGAGACCTGCTTGAAGAGGTGGTCTCGGTACGCTTTCAAACGGACCCTGGAGCGGTCCTAATGCTTTCGCCGATTGAAATGCATTAAAACATTGTTTTCCAGCCTCAGCCGCCCTTCATTCTCGAAAAGTATAGTTTGTCTAAAGTGATGCATACAAACTATAGTATACTATGACCAGGGATACTGCGTCAGCCAGCGCAGCGACATTGTGTGTCTGCCGGTTTGTTTATTTGCGGTAGTTCCACGTGAATTCTGACCAATTGAAAAGCAGTTTAGGAAATGTGTTCAATAACATCTGGCCAGTGAGTGATGTAGATTTTGTCACATGACTGCATTTTGGTTCGTTTCAACTGGTTCGGACCAAAGCAATCAGTGTGGTGTGAAAGGGACCCAAAACGGCAGAAAAATGCTACAATGTATCATGTGTTGCCTTTGGTCCAGACCAAATGAACCGAACCACATATGTGAAAGCACCCTAATAATAATAAAGGTTTTTGGAACAACAAATCATCATATGATGATGTCTGGAGGATCACATGGCACCGCAGACTGAATTTCAGTTTAAAATCACAGGAATAAACAATTTTAAACTACATTCAATAAGAAAACAGTTAATTTAAATTGCTATAATATTTCCAACTCAGGCTCATTCTGAAAATGTACCCCAATATACATTTCTGGAGAGTGGCAATTACGTCCTAGGAGGTATTTATTTGCAGTTTTGCTGTGTATGCATTTTGAGATCTCAAATTTCTCTCGCGAGTGCCATTTGTGCCTGCTGTTCTCGCATAAATCCACCAGAGGCAGCTGTCGATTGACTGACTGACTGACTGACCCACCCTCCTCCTTCCCTAAACCCAACCAATATTGTTTTCAAAGCACAGATTGACCCGCCAACTCACTTCCCTAAACCCAACCGACAGTTTTAAAAAGCAATCCAGAAAAAGAAAAGCCCTCGCCTGATTTTTACCATGTTTTCAGATTTTACCACATTCTCACCCTGTTATTTACTTGTTTATTTTATTTTTTTGGCTTCTGTTTTTGTCTTACCTGCTTTATGCAACTGTTATTCGCCAGACTCGAACCCTGTCGTCATGGTCAACTCCTCTCTGAGTCTCAAGTTCGCAGACATACATGGTGAGCTACTGGACAAACTGGTAACAGTGGGAAAGCTGTCCATATGGAGGTAAGCGATCAGCTGGTAAAAGTGAAAAGGAACGGCATCATACCGCCCTGTAGCGTTCGTTTTAAAGACAAAATGCAGCCATGCGTACTTCTGGCTACATAATTCACGATCTCTAGAAATGTATATAGGGCTACGTTTTCAGAATGAGCCTATGTTGAATATTTCACAATTTTGACTGTATTTTCGGCCATAATAATTGAAATAGGCTTCTTTGAAAAGCTTTTTTGGGGGGAAAGTTCTTGAGTGTGAGTTTATGTTTGCTGCACTAAGGAATGTCGAGTTGAAATGACAGAATGAGAAATGTACTGAATAGCAGTTCAGATATACACACAAACACATACACACCTGTATCCGTCGATAAAGCTGGCGTTGATGTAGTCGGAGCCCTCCACGCCTCTGATTGGCTGCAGACACACGCGGCTGGACTCGAAGGGCATGATGTTCACCAGCCGGTTCTTGAATTTGTTGCAGGGCAGACTAGCGCTGATGAATCTGGAGGTGTGTGCTTTAGAGTTGGCCAGTTTCTGAAGAGAGAAAACAAAAACAACTCATTACTCAGTCCACCTGAACCGGAAGCTGTGATTTTTTATTTCCATATTGTGATGCAGAGAAACAGAATATTAAATGAGTAAACAGTGGGCGTGGCTTGTTTTTCCTAATCGCAGCTGATTGGATGTAAAGTAGGCATTTCCTTCAGATAGACGAGGAAAAGGGTTTGGGGAGAGTTATTACAGCAGGGGTGCTCAACCCTATTCCTGGCGATCGACCTTCCTGCAGTTTTCAGTTGTAGCCCTTATCAAACACACCTGCCTGTAATTATCAAGTGCTCCTCACGTTCTAAATAATTGGTTCAGGTGTGTTTGATCAGGGTTGGAGCTGAAATCAGCTGGAAGGTCGATCGCCAGGAACAGGGTTGAGCACCCCTGTATTACAGCCTAACAGACTCCTCCTCCTCTCCATTTCTGTTTGTTGTCAAAACTAACAGCTGGAGGGGTGTGATTAAGTATAATAGCCACGCCCAATACCTAAAATATACATAATCTGAGAATTTAACTAAAAAAAAAAACAGGACGTGCATTTTCAGATTTCAGTTTTACATTACAAGAGAAAAGATTTTTTTTTTCAGATGAATTGTTCACCACAAAACTAGCAATGTGAGCTGTAAAAATCAATATAGTTAGTTTTGATTTCATTTGCACTTTAATGTTGCTTTGAAAATGTGAAGCAGATTAATACACAACACATACTGTTTTTAACATGGATAATTAGAAGATTTGTTTCATGGCTCCATGATTAAAATACAATGAAAGATCATGTGACAGAGAGGACTGGAGAAATGATGCTGAAAATCCAGCATTCGATCATAGAAATAAATAGAATTTTACAACATATTCACATAGAAAATGGTTATTTAAAAGTGGAACAATTTAATAATAATAATAATAATAATAATAATAATAATAATAATGCGATGCAGTGGCACAGTAGGTAGTGCTGTCGCATTACAGCAAGAAGGTTGCTGGTTCGAGCCTCGGCTGGGTCAGTTGGCGTTTCTGTGTGGAGTTTGCATGCTCTCCCTGCATTCGCCTGGGTTTCCTCCGGGTGCTCCGGTTTCCCCCACAGTCCAAAGACATGCGGTACAGGTGAATTGGGTAAGCTAAATTGTCCGTAGTGTTTGAGTGTGAATGAGTGTGCATGGATGTTTCCCACAGATGGGTTGCGGCTGGAAGGGCATCCGCTGCGTAAAACAAATGCTGGATAAGTTGGCGGTTCATTCCGCTGTGGCAACCCCAGATTAATAATGGGATTAAGCCGAAAAGAAAATGATAATAATAATAATAATAATAATAATTTATTAAACTATTTAAACTGTAATAATAATAGTTCACAATTTTACTATTTTTAATTTTGATTTACATGCAACACTTTCAAAAATATTAATAATAAAAATGTTAACTTCTTACTGACCTCTAAGCCCAATATATATAAAAATTATTATTATTATTATTATTATTATTATTATTATTATTATTATAACCTTTGTTTTACCAGAAAAGACACATTGAGATATTTATTTAAAATTGAACAAGCTTAAGAAATACCAGCTGTACGTATATAGCAATATATGCAAATTACATTTATCATACAATTATTATTGTTATTATTATTATTATTATAGGTTATTACATACAAGTTCCTATTTGGATTTCACATATGTCATATATACAACATATCATTAAAATAAATATATAAACATTTATAAAATATAAATCAAATATGCAACATATATTTCAAAGTACTGCAAAAATGGCCCTTGACATATATATTCCTTCAACCATTGAAATTACCAAAATGTATATATCTTTAAATATATTAGCTATACTATAGACTAGCTATACACTCACCGTCCACTTTATTAGGTACACCTTACTAGTACCAGGTTGGACCCCTTAAGCCTTCAGAAGAACTGCCTTAATCCTTTGTGGCATAGATTCAACAAGGTACCGGAAATATTATTCAGAGATTTTCCTCCATATTGACATGATAGCATCATGCAGTTGCTGCAGATTTGTCGGCTGCACATCCATGATGCCAATCCCCCGTTCCACTACATCCCAAAGGTGCTCTATTGAATTGGGCTCTGGTGACTGTGGAGGCCATTTGAGTACAGTGAACTCATTGTCATGTTCAAGAAACCAGTCTGAGATGATTCACGCTTTATGACATGGTGCGTTATCCTGCTGGAAGTAGCCATCAGTAGATGGGTACACTGTGGTCATAAAGGGATGGACATGGTCAGCAACAATACTCAGGTAGGCTGTGGCGCTGACTCGATGCTCAATTGGTACTAATGGACCCAAAGTGTGCCAAGAAAATATCTCCCACACTATTACACCACCACCACCAGCCTGAACCGTTTATACAAGGCAGGATGGATCCATGCTTTCATGTTGTTGACGCCATATTCTAACCCTACCATCCGAATGTCGCAGCAGAAATCGAGACTCATTAGACCAGGCAATGTTTCTCCAATCTTCTATTGTCCAATTTTGGTGAGCCTGTGCCAATTGTAGCCTCAGTTTCCTGTTCTTAGCTGACACCCACTGTGGTCTTCTGCTGCTGTAGCCCATCCGCCTCAAGGTTGGACGTGTTGTGTGTTCAGAGATGCTCTTCTGCAGACCTCGATTATAACGAGTGGTTATTTGAGTTACTGTTGCCTTTCTATCAGCTGGAACCAGTCTGGCCATTCTCCTCTGACATCAACAAGGCATTTGCACCCACAGAACTGCCCCTCACTGGATTTTTTTAATTTATTTTTTGGATCATTCTCTGTAAACCCTAGAGATGGTTGTGCGTGAAAATCCCAGTAGATCAGCAGTTTCTGAAATACTCAGACCACCCCGTCTGGCACCAACAACCATGCCAAGTCCTTTAAATCCCCTTTCTTCCCCATTCTGATGCTCGGTTTGAACTGCAGCAGATCGTCTTGACCATGTCTACATGCCTAAATGCATTGAGTTGCTGCCATGTGATTGGCTGATTAGAAATTTGCGTTAACGAGCAGTTGGACAGGTGTACCTAATAAAGTGGCCGGTTAGTGTATATGACCATATGTAAAATTATAGCTAATATATTTGCATATTTTTAATTCCAATGATTAAAAAAAAAAAAAGGCAACGCTTACCCAATTCACCTATACCACATGTTTTTGGACTTGTGGGGAAAACCAGAGCACCCGGAGGAAACCCACGCCAACATGGGGAGAACATGCAAACTCCACAGAGAAATGCCAACTGACACAGCCGGGGCTCGAACCAGTGACCTTCTTGCTGTGAGGCGATTGTGCTACCTACTGCGCCACAGTGCTGCCATGACATATATTATATATGTTAAATCCAAATTATATGTAATATATGTAATCTGCATATGATTCCATGCATCATACTTCTATATAGGTTTTGTCAATGTATATACAATCCATAGTTTTCAATTCATTCATTCATTCATTTTCTTGTCAGCTTTGTCCCTTGCGGGGTCGCCACAGTGGAATGAACCACCAACTTATCCAGCACGATTTTACGCAGCGGATGCCCTTCCAGCCGCAACCCATCTCTGGGAATTTCCACACACACACATGCACACTCATACACTACGGACAATTTAGCTTACCCAATTCACCTGTACCGCATGTCTTTGGACTGTGGGGGAAACCGGAGCACCCGGAGGAAACCCACGCGAACGCAGGGAGAACATGCAAACTCCACACAGAAACGCCAACTGACCCAGCCCAGCCGAGGTTCGAACCTGCGACCCAGCGACGTTCTTGCTGTGAGGCAACAGCACTACCTACTGCACCACTGCGTTGCCTGTTTTCAATTCATATTTCATAATTTTATTTTTAAATACCACATTTTGGAGGCAACATCATATTTGGTGTATTATAACCTGCACTATATATTAGATTCAACATTTTTGGTTAATTTAATAAATGAAATGAAAGGAAAACTGCTGATTCAAGTTAACTATTAATGGCATAGCACAGTATAAACCGCAGAACAGATTTGATCTCACGAAGTTTTCCACTGTCAACATTTGATATCTTTCTTTTTGTCAGAGTGTTTTGAGAGGCTTTGTTCCCAAACTCGAAATGATCCGATCTCTTTGAATCTCAGCGTGTCACCAGGATGCATCATGGGAGAAAAGCAGCCCATTAAAGTCATTCATGTTGTGCAGAGAAAACTGGCGACTGCACATACGAAACAACAGCAAGCATTAAAATCCTGATTCCATCCTCAGCGCTTGTGTAATGATCTGCACATGGAGCCTCATCATTCAGGCTGTGGAGCGGCTCTCGGGACAGATGTTATATGTTCAAGACAGATGTGCAGGAAGGTTTTCATGCATAAAACTCTCACTAGTCACAGATACCACAGTCTGTCAGCTTCTCACAAATCTACACTTTTGCTTTGGTAAGAATGTCTCCAAAATTCAACATGAATGTGTCTGTTTGTTTGCTTTTTTCCCTACAGAATGTTTCATGCTCCTCTGTTTAATTAAGGAAAAAAACAGATTGCATAAAGTTGGATTGAAATCAGAAGTTACTCTTATTTCTACATACTGTATGTAGTGCTTGTAATTACCAATGTGTCTGTGCACGTCATTATTTTGTAGAAAATGAATTTGCCCTCAGAATCTGTAATTAAATATCATAAGCTTCTATCCCTCAAAATGACTTTGCTTCACTTCGTCACATGGAATGCCTTTAGGGCGGGGCTATCAGTCAATTAGGGAGGGTCTATCCGTCATTTGGGGCAGGACTATCAGTGCTTAGGGCGGGGCTATCAGTCATTTAGGGAGGGTCTATCAGTCATTTGGGGCAGGACTATCAGTGCTTTAGGGCGGGGCTATCAGTCATTTAGGGAGGGTCTATCAGTCATTTGGGGCAGGACTATCAGTGCTTTAGGGCGGGGCTATCAGTCATTTAGGGAGGGTCTATCAGTCATTTGGGGCAGGACTATCAGTGCTTTAGGGCGGGGCTATCAGTCATTTAGGGAGGGTCTATCAGTCATTTGGGGCACGACTATCAGTGCTTTAGGGCGGGGCTATCAGTCATTTAGGGAGGGTCTATCAGTCATTTGGGGCAGGACTATCAGTGCTTTAGGGCGGGGCTATCAGTCATTTAGGGAGGGTCTATCAGTCATTTGGGGCAGGACTATCAGTGCTTTAGGGCGGGGCTATCAGTCATTTAGGGAGGGTCTATCAGTCATTTGGGGCAGGACTATCAGTGCTTTAGGGCGGGGCTATCAGTCATTTAGGGAGGGTCTATCAGTCATTTGGGGCACGACTATCAGTGCTTTAGGGCGGGGCTATCAGTCATTTAGGGAGGGTCTATCAGTCATTTGGGGCAGGACTATCAGTGCTTTAGGGTGGGGCTATCAGTCATTTAGGATGGGTCTATCAGTCATTTGGGGCAGGACTATCAGTGCTTTAGGGCGGGGCTATCAGTCATTTAGGGAGGGTCTATCAGTCATTTGGGGCAGGGCTATCAATTATTTAGGGAAGGTCTATCAGTCATTTGGGGCAGGTCTATCAGTCTTTAAGGGTGAGTCTATAAGTCATTTGGGGCGGGGCTATGAGTCCTTTAGGGGAGGGTCTATCAGTCATTTGGGGTGGGGTTTTCAGTCATTTAGGGCAGGTCTATCAATCCTTTAGGGCGGGTCTATAAGTCATTTGAGGCGTGACTATCAGTCCTTTAGGGCAGATCTATCAATCCTTTAAGGCAGGGGTATCAGTTATTTGGGGCAGGTCTATCAGTCTTTTAGGGTGAGCCTATAAATTGTTTGGGGGGGGGGACTATCACTCCTTTAGGGGAGGGTCTATCAGTCATTTGGGGCGGGGTTATCAGTCATTTAGGGCAGGTCTATCAATCCTTTAGGGCGGGTCTATAAGTTATTTGAGGCGGGACTATCAGTCCTTTAGAGGAGGGTCTATCAGTCATTTGGGGCGAGACTATCAGTCCTTTAGAGGAGGGTCTATCAGTCATTTGGGGCGGGTCTATCAGTCATTTAGGGAGGGCCTATCAGTCGTTTAGGTTGGGACTATCAGTCCTTTAGGGGAGGTACTATCAGTCATTTAGGACGGGTCTATCAGTCATTTAGGGAGGGTCTATCAGTCATTTAGGGAGAGTTTATAAGTCATTTTGGGGTGAGGCTATATTTAGGGCATGTTTATCAGTCATTTGGGCAGGTCTATCTGACATTTGGGCAGGTCTATCAGTCATTTGGGGTGGGACTATCAGTCCTTCAGGGCGGACAATCAGTCCTTTAGGGCGTGTCTATCAGTCATTTGGGTCTGGTCTATTATCTCATTTGGGCCAGGACTATCAGTCCTTTAGGGTCTGTCAGTCATTTGGGGCTGGGCTAAAAGTTTTTTAGGGTGGGTCTATAAGTCATTTGGGGTGAGACTATCAATCTTTTAGGGTGAGTCTTAAGGGCGGGGATATCAGTCCTTTAGTGCATGGCTATCAGTCCATTGGGGCGGGTCTATCAGTCATTTGGGGCGGGACTATCAGTCCTTTAGGGCGAGTCTTTAGGGCAGGGATATCAGAGCATGTCTAATTTCTGCTCTGCCTTCATCCATTTGTCAGTCTTCTTTCCATTTTTTGGCAACGCCCATCTTCCAGCAATCTCATTGGATCCCAAAGAGCGAAATCATGCACCGTCCTACATCTTTTTTCTCATTTTAGGGCCATTTGAAGTGGATGTAGAGGTAAAGATAGAGGAAAAAAGAACAATCATAGCTTCCTTCCATTTATAATTTACATAAAATATTCATTCATTTAATATTCATATTTTAGCATTTAAATAATTAAAATTTTAAATATTATTTTGCTTAAGCTAATTAGTATTAACATTAATAATTGACATGTCATTTTGTTATTAATTTGTTTAATATTTATAATTTATTGTGGTTTAGCATTCATTTAATGAACTAGAAAATTACTACAGTAAAACACATTATACAATAAATTAAATACAACATTAATAAAGCTCTAATTACAAAATAAAATAAAACTAGTAAGTGAAAGACTGCACATGTGACAATGTGACAATGTCATTGTTTTAAAATTCATTTCCACACACTCCGATTTTGTGTTGTTTTAAGAATTTTAATTTAGTATTCTAAATTTCATCTTAAATTTATCTCACTTTACTCATGTTTTTAAAAGTAAAGTAACTAATCACTTTTTTTACAGTGTGGTAAGCAGAAGACTGCAGATGAGCGATGTGACAATGTCATTGGTTCAAAACTCACACATTCTGATACTGTGTTGTTTTGAGAAAGCAGGACTCTGTTGTGTCATGTTAGGTCAGGATGATACATGAGAATATGTGTGTGTGTGTGTGTGTGTTTTCTGACCTTAAACTCGAGCTCCATGGCGGTGACGGTGTCTCCAGGCGGCGCCTGTGTGAGTTTCTGGATGTGTGTGTAGAGGCTCCGCGCTGGCACCTCTGTGTTCCCGCAGGTGGCAGCCTCCAGCAGGGCCTCGTGGATGAAGATGTACTGATCCTCCGTCTGCACCATATAGTTCCTCTGAGAGCGCATGCAGGTCACATGACCGTAGATGTCCACTGACTTCTCATGCTTCATCCGCTCCAGCATGGCATCTATTACGATGAAACAGCCCGTGCGACCCACGCCAGCGCTTTCATGGTGAAACACAAGAAAAACAATCGAGTAAATTCAGAAATCTATATGATTCAGCTACACTTAAAATATATATTTTTTGCTGCTTGTTCGACAACTTATTTAAAATCTTAGATATATACACTAGATATTGCATACGGACCCTGAGCATGCGTCAATAGCGCTGCCACATTTGTACAGTGCACCCAGGACAAATACCATTCAACTGCACTAGTCAAGACTAAAGCCAATGAGAAGATGCTGGACTTCAGTGTGTAGTAACGAGCAAACAAAGAAAACAAAGCATAAAGGCATAACATTAGGTAAGATTTAATTTTTTACATTGTTGTATGTTACAAACTTTTGCGGTAAATAAGTAACGTTACTGATGATAATACAGTCACGTACTGCACTGACCATGAAGCAAAGTAGCACCAACTCGCACTAAATCCTAGGCTTATGCTACTTTTGTTAAATAAAATAAGCAAACAATTTAGATGAAATATGACAACAAGATGCTGCGCTGCTAGAAACTTGCATCATTGTCAGCTAAGTGAACGAGTCGTTCATAACAGAGATTCATTCACAAACGAATCCCTCCCTCAGTTAGAATGAGAAGTGAAAGCAGGGGAGGGGGTGTGTTTCAGGACATGGATTAGACCAAATTTAACAGGGAGGGAGGATAATACACTTCCATGCACACAAACACATGCTTTTTGTCAGGAATGCCTGTGCGCTCATTTATCCATCAATGTAGAAAAGTTATGTAAAATTATAATTTTCGTAATTAAAAGAATACTGACCACCGGGAAAACTCCCGATCATGGATATATGGCTCTGGATGGCCAGTCCTCCACTGCACCTTGGTCCCACATTCATTTCAAAGGAGCGCTACCTTTTACTAAAATGGCTCTATTGACGCATTCCTTCCAATAGACAACAATAGCGTAGGCGACATCTAATGTAAATATCTATGATTTAAAATGAGTTGAAACAACACAACTCTAAGTTTTTTTGGGTGGACAACTTAATGGTTTATGCTCAATCCACTTAAATAAGCAAAAACGATTAAGTTAACTCTAAGGAATTATTTAGGGACAACATGAAGGAAATTTTTTTAACAGTCTATGGAGGTCACTGAGGCTCAAAAATGTTCAAAAATAAAGTGTGGGTTCTATTGATGAATAAATTGCTCTTATTTACCATGTTGCCAGATCTTGCTATTAAGAAACTTTTAAGAGTTTCTTCTGTTGAATCCAAAATAAGAATGTTGGGAAAAAAATAGCCACTGACATCCATAGCAGTGAACAAACAAGCAAAAAATAAATAAAAAAAAACTATGGAGGTCAATGGCTGCTTTTTCCCAGCATTCTTCAGCATATTTTCCTTTGTGTTCAACAGAAGAAAGAAACTCAAACAGGTTTGGAACAAGCAGAGGATGAGTAAATGATGACAGAATTTTCAAAATGCAATAGCTTTCATGGAGAAAAATCTGAAAATATAAGACAGCTATGAGGTCACTGAGGCCCATCAATGTCCAAAAATAAAGTGAGAAGATTTATGAATGGAAAATTATTTCAAAAAAAGTAGATGAATTAATTGCTCCTCTTCACCATGTTGCCAGATCTTGTTATTCTGAGTGTTCCTAGACTTTTTAAAGGACATTTTTAAAGGGATAGTTCACCCAAAAAATAAAAAAAAAATTCTCACTATTTAGTCATACTTAAGTGGTTCTACACCTTTAAGAATTTATTTCCTCTGTTGAACACAAAACAAGATATTCAGAAGAATGTTGGAAAAAAACAACAACCACTGACATCCATAGTAGGAATAAAAATCAAAAATCACTATGGAAGTCAATGGCTGCTTTTTTCAAGCATTCTTCAGTATACGCTACCTGACAAAAGTCTTGTCGCCTATCCAAGTTTTAGGAACAACAAATAATAACTTGACTTCTAGTTGATCATTTGGTATCAGGAGTGGCTTATATGAAAGGCAAAGGCCTCTAGATTACGCTTATTTTACCAAAATAAAATATGATCATGCCTTGATTTTTAATTATTTAATCAGGACAGTAAAGGTCTATAATAATATATAATTTATAATAATATAAATATATAATATAAAGTCATGGTGCAGTGGAAAAAGAATGAATATTGTGTCTGACTCCATCATGAGCTTGGAGGACTGCATCCATACATCTCTGCAATGACTCAAATCACTTATTAATAAAGTCATCTGGAATGGCAAAGAAAGCGTTCCTGCAGGACTCCCAGAGTTCATCAAGATTCATTGGATTCATCTTTAATGCCTCCTCCTTCATCTTACCCTAGGCATGCTCAATAATGTTCATGTCTGGTGACTAGGCTGGCCAATCCTGGAACACCTTGACCTTCTTTGCTTTCAGGATCTTTGATGTGGAGGCTGAAGTATGAGAAGGAGCGCTATCCTGCTGAAGAATTGTCCCTCTCCTGTGGTTTGTAATGTAATGGGGAGCACAAATGTCTTGATTCCTCAGGCTGTTGATGTTGTCATCCACTATGCAGATCTGTCGCACGCCCCCATACTGAATGTAACCCCAAACCATGATTTTTCCTTTACCAAACTTGACTGATATCTGTGAGAATCTTGGGTCCATGCAGGTTCCAGTAGGTCTTCTGCAGTATTTGTGATGATTGGGATGCAGTTCAACAGATGATTCATCTGAAAAATCGACCTTCTGACACTTCCAAATGATCAACTAGAAGTCAAGTTATTTGTTGCTCTTACAACTGGGATCGACGACAAGACTTTTGGCAAGATTTGGCAACCCTACACCAGCTCTTAAACTGACAGACAGCAACAAACCATAATAAAGAAGAGAATGAGGTCATGCTGTACCTGCAGTGCACAACCATGGGTCCCGCGTCAGGTGGGTTGCAGGCTTTGACCCTGCGTAAGAAGGCTAAAATGGGTGTGGGATATTCGGGAACACCGTGATCCGGCCACGCCATGAACTGGAACTGCCGAACCTCCCGTTTCTCACTGGATCCATTCTGCCAGAATACATTAAGAGAAATAAATCATTGGGAAAAAACAACCTTATTAAACAAATTCACGTGCAGTCATTATTAAAGACTTAAAGTCTTTTCAACTTTCCCACCAAACCCTTTTTTTCTAATTGGGAAACTTTTTCAATTGTTCTTAACTCATATTCTAGCCGACTGCAAGTTAACAAGAGGAAGTTTGTCTCCTACTATTAATTAATCGAGGGTGCTTTTGTGCAAATATTTCTATGTTCATTTATTCAGTTCTGCCGTGCGACGCCTCCACATCACAGCAACACTTTATTAATGAGCAGAAAAAGTTAAAGCTTTATTCATTCGTGCGATTGCAGCGTCTCAGACTAAGAAATGTGTCAAACTAGCTGGATATATGAAACTGTGCTTTGTTTGTAAATGTTTTTAGAGAGACTGAACTGAAAGTAAGTCTCAGGTGGTCTCTGCTCGGTTGAAACGAACTCTGGAGCGGTTGTAGTGAGAAAGCAATACGATCCAATGAACTAACAAACCAGGATATAGCACAGTGTATAATGTTTACTTTATGTAATAGTTATATATATATCGTTGTAAAAAGAGAGAATGATGAGTAGGAAGGGATATTATTCAATATCTCGTCTATCAAATCTGATCTTTATTTTGTATTTTCTATTGGATTAAAGTCAGGTGATTGGCTGGGCCATTCTACAGCTTGATTTTCTTTCTCTGAAAGCATTTGAGAGTTTCCTGGGCTGTGTTTTGGATCATAGTCTTGCTGAAGTTTCATCTTCATCCTCCTGCTAATGTAGATGTTGGACTGAAGCAGCTGATATTCCAGCCTGATCTCACGAGGAAACGTAAGTATTTTACGTTTTGTCAGTTTAGCGGCTTATTCGTACAAAGTTGAGTCGTATGAAAATGTACGATTTTAAAAAGGAGGCGTGGCACCCAAACCCGCCCCTAAACCCAACTGTCATAGGGTGATGAGCAAATCGTACTAAATCGTACGAATTAGATCGTACAAATTCATACGAATTAGCCACTAAATCAAAAAGTTACGAATTGCCGTGAGATTGTGGTGGATATTCAGTTACACTGAGGAAGGGCAGAGGGTTGCTGAAGAACTACTGAGAGATTTCAGCTTCTGTCTGGACTTTCACTGCCTTTCTACACCTTCCTTTCTTCATGTGTTCAATACTTTTCCCCTGCCTCATTTCATTTTATTACACAAACCTGTACCTTAATTTGTAAATTAACTAGTTTAGTTTTCTTTGCATATATATTGATTTCTTTGGTTGTTACCAACATCAGGTGAAAAATTCAAGTCAGCAGCACCTTTAGTAATATGTTTTCTGAGGAAAACGGTGACGTGTTCCATACTCATTTCCCCCGCTGTATATAATACCAATGCAACTTCTGATATAGAATACATATTAGAGGTGTGAACCTACACTGGTCTCACGGTTCGGTTACAATTATCATGCCATCGATTCGGTTCAATTCGATATCTCGGTGCATCACGCTGCATTGACTATTCTTTCCATACACAGTTTTATATTTTCTTCACAGCACAGCAATTCTTGTATTAAAATGTATAAATAAATTTATATTTACTATTTGTAAAACAATTTTGTCCTTTAATACAAACAGTCAGATATATAAACTGTACCTTTAAACAACACGAGCATTTATAGCAAATAAACAAATATAAATATCCCACTCGCTCTCTGAGCCTTGTCTACCAAGTTATTTCTTACACCCCTTTGATTGGTCACGCACTCAACAGAAAGGGCTGCGATTGGCTCTTACACACTGGCGCTCTTCACAGATGAGTGACACTGATAAACGGCAGTGGCGATCACAGCTGATTCATGATAGACACGGTAGAGAAAACTCTGCAGACACGCGCTCGTGTCTGTATCCAGAACTGTCGCTGTTACAGCTGAGAGGAGAGGAAAAGTCACGCCAGCAGGTCAAATGGGCCACAGTGAGAGAGAGAGAGAAATGGAGTTTACTTTCATTCTCTCAATGGCAGTGAAATAGGGGCTTCTGCTATAAGTGTCAGTGAAAGAGTGTCCAGTAGAGGTGTGAACCTACACTGGTCTCACGGTTCGGTTCGGTTACGATTATCATGCCATCGATTCGGTTCAATTCGATATCTCGGTGCATTGACGATTCTTTCCATACACAGTTTTATATTTTCTTCACAGCACAGCAATTCTTGTATTAAAATGTATAAATATATTTATATACTATTTGTAAAACAATTTTGTCCTTTAATACAAAGTCAGATATATAAACTGTACCTTTAAACAACACCATTTTGAGGGATGTAAACAAAAAAAATGGTCCTAACGTATTTCCTGTTTTACATTTTTAATTTCCATTGCTTCTGAGAATCCAAAAAGGTCCACTTATTGATAAATAGTGTTATGACGGCTGATTTAAAATCAAGTTATGATTGAATTGCCTCTTGTTACAGTTAGGAAATAGTTTAACGTCAAGCAGGAAATGTTGATGGGCCAATGACATGACCACATTGAAATGGTCTATAGCAAATAAACAAATATAAATATCCCGCTCGCTTTCTACCAAGTTCTTTCTTACACCCCTTTGATTGGTCACGCGCTCAACAGAAAGGGCTGCGATTGGCTCTTACACGCTGACGCTCTTCACAGATGCACTCATGGGCCACAGTGAGAGAGAAATGGATATTACTTTCATTCTCTTAATCGCCGTGAAATAGGGGCTTCTGCTGTAAGTGTCAGTGAAACCGAGTTCAGCAAACCCACACGAAGTAAAATTGTGCACAGTTTCAGAGTTTTTACGTAGTTAGAGCGTTGTATATACTCGCGCTCGCCTCCCTCGCCATAGTAAGCTACGGCGACATAGCGCATGTGAGATAAATGACGTCAGTAAATAATAACCGGTTATGATTATTACTGAACCGATACCGAATTGTCCGCGCCTGAATCGCGGTGCACCTAAGAAACGATTAATTTTGACACCCCTAGTGTCCAGCAAACACACACGCAGTGAAATTGTGCAGTTTCTGAGTTTTTAAGTAGTTGGAGCGTTGTAAATACTCGCGCTCGCCTCCCTCGCTATAGTATGCTACGGCAACATAGCGCATATGAGATAAATTATGTCAGTACGTAATAACCGGTTATGATTATTACTGAACAGATACCGAATTGTCTGCATCTGCATCGCGGTCCACAGAAGAAACAATTAATTTTGACACCCTTAATACATATATATTTTACAACCCTTGAAGTTATGTATGAGAAAGTCTTATCTCTGATTTACATTTGGTGATTATGTCTCTGGGTGCCACCATTCAAAATAAAAGCGCACCTTTTTGTTTATAATGACTTATTTCTCATCATCATAAATTAAAATAATGACGTATAACAGCTGAGCAGAATCCCGAAAAATAAACCAAACTCTGATCAACGTTAGGAGAGTTTACTCTCACGTGACTTGTTTTAATCATTTTGATTCGTTGAGAAACTTTGCCGTGTGAAAGCGAACCGCACCAAGAACAAAATGCAAACGCTGTTATAATTTGATCTCCTGTTTCAGAACAAAACAATCGATTAAAAGATGTGAAAGCACCCTTAAACAGATCCAAACGTGCCTGAAAGTGGTGTAAACCTGTAGTTTGAACACACACACCTTGTAGAGAGCGAAGGTTCGGACACTGTATGTGGCCAGCTCCACCGTATCCAGCATGGACACTTGAATCATTCCGTATGTCTCTGTTCCTCGGCTTGGCCAGTACTGATCACACTTCACCTACGATCACAAACACACACACACACACACACACCAGGGTGAGACCAGCTGAAGAGAATACTGATTGTGTATGTGTGTGTGTCCAGCCGTAGGGTCTCTCTCTGGCTGTTTGGGCAGATGGATGCATCACGCACCACAGACTGACCAGAACTGTGGCTGAACCTCAGGCTCTGAAAACACACTCATGGTCATATACTGCCTGCATACATACACACACATGAGTCACGCACACACATTTGGTATCCACAAGATAAGGAAAACAAGGTACACACACGCACACAGAGACATGTCCCCAAAACATAATGATAAGACCAACCCAGGCTCATTCTGAAAACGTACCACTACATACATTTCTGGAGAGCGCTAAATACGTCCCAGGAGCTACTTTTTTTGCAGTTTTTGTTTTCGCGAATCCACCAGAGGCCGCTGTGCATGCTTTTTCAGATCTCAAATTTCTCTCGAGAGTGCCATTCATACCTGCTGTTCTGGCGTAAATCCACCAGAGGCCACTGTCGACTGACTGATTGACCGACCAACCCTCCTTCCCTAAACCCAAACAATAGTGTTTTCAAAAGCACCGATTGACCCGCCCACCCACTTCCCTAAATCCAATCGACAGTTTTAAAAAGTAATCCAGAAAAAGAAAAGCCCTCACCTGATTTTTACCACATTTCAGATTTTACCACATTCTCACCCCGTTATTTACTTGTTTATTTTATTTTTGGTTTCTGTTTTTGTCTTTGCCAGACTCAAATCCCGTCCTCATGGTCAACTCTCTGCGTCTCAAGTCCGCCGACGTACATAGAGAACTACTGGACAAACTGGTACCGCCATCCATACGGAGGTAAGCGCTCAGCAGGTAAGCGCAGAAGGAACGGCGTCATACCACACTGTAGCGTTCGTTTTAAAGACGAAATGCAGCCATACGCACTCCTGGCTACATAATTTGAAATCTCCAGAAATGTATATAGGGCTACGTTTTCAGAATGAGCCTATTTTGACATGCACACACACAAACACACTTGTACAGCTGTCTTTATGGGGACTTCCTATATATGTAATGAGGTTTCTACCGTACAGACTGTATATTCTATCCCACTACCCCAACCCTCACAGGAAACAATTTGCATTCTTACCTTTTCAAAATACCTCATTCTGTGTAATTAATGAGCCCTTTTCCTCATGGTGACCCCAAAAAAATGTTCTGATGTTAACATTTACTGGTATTGCTATACTTGTGGGGACATGAGAATGATGTTGTCCCCCCATAAGAAGTGAATTAGAAGATACACACTCAAATGCATGCACACACATAATTCATACTGCAAATTAATACAATTTTATTGTGTTTTGGGGTGCAAAATAGTGGTGTAACGGATCACAAATGTCACGGTTCTGATCATATAATGGCTTTTTAGTCACAAATCGGACCGTTTTTCGGGTCAGCTAAAAAGGAAGGAGACAAATGTCATTTGTCTTCTATTTATTACAAAAACAGTCCTGCAGGACACTTTTGGTTTTAACAAACAGAACTTAGAACATGTAATTTTATTAAAAATAAAATGAAGAAATAATCATCTGAATAAAAATAAATTGTAAAATATCCAGTACTGTGAAAAATTCACTATTACTACTACTGTTGCTGATAAGGCTAAATGTATAACGTGTATATTTAGTATAAAATGTATATTTAAATCTATATTTAGTCTCATTTTAAATAAATGATTCAGCGATTCACTCATAAAACTTCATGTTTCATTGATAGATTAATCATTTTTGAAGAATTATTCAGTGACATATTTTTGATAGCTGGTTGTCGCCGCCTATTGGTTAAATAATGTAATTGCTGCCTACTACTTTCATTGTTGAGCGTCAAGTTAAATGCATTTGATGGTGATTTTAATCTTTACCATAAACATCAGTGGCTTTATCTAAACTATAAACTGTTATTCCAGTAATTCTCTGTTATTTGACTGTTTGTAACTTCATAACTCACTCAAAAGACTAAAGAATGAATCTCTTTCTTGATATTTGTGTTTCTCAAACACAGATTTGAATGCAGCGATTCAAAAGGATTAATAAACATGCAAATCACCATCATTTATAATTTATGTTGCGTGGGTGTTGAGATCCCGATCTTTTAATGATTAATTGTGCAGCTTACAGTGAATGCATTAATGCAGACTAAACAAGTAGTGACAGAAAACGCCTTTAATAACCTAAGAAACCCACCACATCCCCAATAACCCACAACAACCTCTTCCGCCATCATTATATTTTGCAGGAAAGCTTAAATGCTTTCATACATGTGTTTTGTATGCCGCGAGAGGTGATCACTCTGTGATCGTTACAAATTTAAGATTAATTTACTAGTAAAAAAAGTATTGATCCACTGTTCACATGTGTTCCGAACCATGGGTTGTGATCTGTACGAATCACGGATCAACCGTGATCCGTTACAGCTCTAGCGCAAAATAAAGAACACCCTTTCTACTTTTATTTATTTTGCTGTTTTTTTTTATATCACTCGTATTTTTCACGTTTTATCCTAATGTAAGCTTTACATTTTAAATAATTAGATGTCTTAAAATGAATTTTTAACTAAAAAATAATAATATTAATTTTTATAAATCTGCAGGACTGTTCCATACAGAGACCCGGAAGGGACGTGATGGTGGAAAAAAAACTGAGTGGGAGAAAAAAAAAAAAGGGTGGGAGAAAAAAAAACAGTGATAGGAAAATATATATTTTTTTAAGTTTTTGCGTTCCCTCGCAAAGATTGCGTTCCCTCGCAAAGATGTTTTTCCACAAACGCTTCCTGTTCACCTCATACATGTCAACCCTCCCGTTTTTGCCTGCATTATCCCGTATTTTACAATTCTATCCTGCTATCATCACATCATTCAGTATTTTCCCATATTTCTCATGTATTTTTAATCTTAAAAACACGCTGAAATGAATATAAAAATGTCTGCATTCACTTTCTTTCCATTAAAGCTGTGCGTCGATCATCAACCTTCATATGCAACCTCTGAATCAGCCAATGACTGGTATAAGCGCTGACTGACAGATGCGCTCCGTATAATAAACTGATCCCAGATCAGCTTCTGTACACACCACCTAAAGAGGAGCGAAAGTGTAGGGCATTTTGTTATATTCGGGTGTATGTTTAGACAAGACAAATACTCTTAATAATTTGTAAACATGTCCGTACTGCGTGTTTTATTTTAAACACACCTACAAACTAATGCACAAACAGTTACGAAAGTAATGGAATACTTTCATTATAGATCTGTGCATTATACAGTGACACAACTGTGATCAAATAAAAAACGAGAGATTAATTTGCTGCTCTTCACTTGTTTGATAACAGAGGTGTCACTTTGGTGTGTACAGAAGCTGATATGGGATCAGTTTATCATACGGAGCGCTTGTCAGTCAGCGCTTATACCAGTCGTTGGCTCATACATTCGCTGATACTGAATGATATGATGATAGCAGGATAGAATAGTAAAATACGAGATGATCCCGTCAAAAACGGGAGAGTTGACATGTATGAATTCATTAATGAATTCACTTAAGTGAACAGGAAGTGTTTGTGGAAAAACATCTTTGCGAGGGAACGCAATCTTTGCGAGGGAACGCAAAAAACTTTAAAAATATATATATTTTCCTATCACTCTTTTTTTTTCTCCCACCCATTTTTTTTTTCCACCATCACGTCCCTTCCGGGTCTCCGTAGTACGAAGATTGAGGATGGTGTACATTTTTTTTCATAATATTATTATTACATAACAGTACGTTATTATAATAATATTATATTTTATTGTATATTAAATAATATTTAATTGTGTAAAAAAGTATTTGTTTGACTCTCACTATACAAATTATAATAGAAAAAGATGTTATAGTTAGTTTATAGGTATAATTTATACTTCTAGATATTATTGGGGCCCCCAGTAGTCCTGGGGCTCTAAGCGGCCACTTACCTAGCTTATTGGTTAAATCCGCCTCTGCATGTGATTACAGGGATCAGAGGACTTTCATTTTGTACATAAATTGTAAAAAAGAATGCTCTGTTAAATAAATATATTATTAAATAAATATATTTTGCATATAAAAAAAGAAGTAAATCCCAGTGAAATAAAATATAAACTTACTTTAGATCATGTTTATGTGCATGTACAGTGCAGTATATTAAAACTGACCATGTGGAGGAAAGAAAGAATGACCATCTGGTCACACGGCAGGTGAGGGAACATGTAACACATCCCTCTCTCCTTTATCTCTCGCTCAAACACACACACACACACACACACACACACACACACACACACACACACAAACACCACTTCCATTTCACTAAACCTATTGGGACATGTATGGTCACTTCCTTTTCCATGCACATCACAGACAGCCCACGTGTTTGTGTATGTCAGCAAGGCAGGCAGATATTATATATATAATCTCACCCTGCTCTTCTCCTCCAGTCGGGTCATCATGACGATAGTGCTGGTTCTCTGTTCCCACACCATCCTCCAGAAGTCACTGAGCGTCTCAGGCAGCGGACCCTGCGTGGCGATGTAGGCGTTCTGCTTACGGTAGCCATCGATGTAGTTTCCATTGATGTAGTCACTTCCAGGAACACCTGCGGTTCAGCGGAGCCACGTTAACACACGTGCAGGCTGATAACTGCGACTAGATTGTGCTGTTTCCTTTTGTTTGAATTATTTACTGAGTTTTGCTTAGTTTTTCCTTGTGAACTACACAGGTTTAGATTTTGAGATGTCAAGCTACTTTTGGGGAAAGAATTGATTTAAAAGAAAAGAACGAGGATGCATTTAAGTGGTTAAAAGTGACTGTAAATATTTATAATAATACAAATTATGTTCATTCAAATAGGCGGTTCATTTCGCTGTGGTGACCTCTGATAAATCAGAGACTAAGCAGAAATGAATGAATGTATTTCAAATCAATTCAAAACTGTCTGAAATAAGTTTTGAAGTAAAGTTTTTGGTCTTACCATCCACAGGAGTCAGCACAACCCTGGAGTGATCGTAGGCGATGACGTTTGCGTAGCGGTTCTTAGGCTTGTTGACCTCTAAGTTGGAGTTTTCCCAGGTGAACTGCTGGCCAGGGTCAATAGACTGCAAAAAACAGATGAGCAAAATGAGTTACAGAACTAAACCATCAACAGTGACACAAAAACACAGACAATAAAGTCATGTTCTGTCTTTGAAATGCTCCATATTAATGAATAACAACAAAAACATCTAAATCAGTTTCCGGTAACACTTCAGTTAAATTCACAGTATTTACTGCTGGCTTATTTCCTGCCTATTATTAAGATATTAACTGTTCATTAGCACTTATAAAGCATGATCTTATTTTACATCCCTAATCTCTAATCCCAACACCTAAACTCAACTACTACCTTACTAACAATTAATAAGCAGCTAATTAGTAGTTTATTGTGCTAAAAGTCTTAGTTAATGGTTTTTAATGATTTGTTAATAGCATGAATTGTACATTAAAATAAAGTGTTTCCTTTCAAATCAAACCCTGTCAAATTATTAAACAATAGTTTGAAGGAATTTTGGCCCATTCCTACTGACAGAATTGGTGTAACTGAGTCAGATTTGTAGGCTGTCTCGCTCTCACAAGCTTTTTCAACTCTGCCCACAAATTTTCTATAGGATTAGCATCAGGGCTTTGTGATGGCCACTCCAAAACATTCACTCTGTTGTCCTTAAAGCACATTTTAAATAATTTGGCAGTATGCTTAGGGTCCTGGTCTGTTTGGAACACCCATTTGTGGCCAAGTTTTAATTTCCTGGCTGATGTCTTGAGATTTTGCTTCAGTATTTCTACATAATGTCCTTTCTTCATGATGCCATCTATGCTGTGAGGTGGACCAGTCCCCCTTGCAGCAAAACAGCCCCACAACATGATGCTGCCACCCCCAAACTTCACAGTTGGGATGGTGTTCCTAGTCTTGTAAGCTTTCCCCTTTGTCCTCCAAATGTAACACTGGCCATTATGGTCAAACAGTTCAATCTTAGTTCCATCAGACCACAGGACATGTCTAGAAACATTTGCACTTTTTCTCAGTGTAATTTATCAAATTGTAATCTGGCTTTTTGTTGATTTTGTCTTGTTGATTTTTCCATGTTGTCACACCTTGACACCATCATCTGAGCTTTTTCAGAGGCATAATAATCTTATTGTATGTAAACTTGACTTTCAAGGAAAGTTATAACAATTTCTTAAAAAAATCTCTCTCATTATTCTGCTATTAAGCAGAACAGAAACACATTTGATAATCCTAACTTACCTAAAAAAGAAAAAGTTTAGTCACATTAACATCTGACTTTTTTTAAATTGTTATGTGCCTTTTTATACAGTGTATGTAAACTTCTGGTTTCAACTGTTTATATAGATCTGTTTTTAAACTTTTACAGAAATAACAGGATAGTTTTACAGAAAAATAAAAATAAGGACTATTCTCAGACAAAAAAAAAAAAAAAAAAAAAAAAAAAGATATTGTGGAAATACATAAAAATAAATAACCATTAAAAAAGTATAGTTAGTGTCAATTATGTATTGAATTGTTTACATTTAGAAATAACCCATGTACAAACTACACATGTACATCAAAAAGCTAAAATTATAAACTTTATCCACAAAAACTCTGCAATTGAAAACCCCTAAGGCTTAGACTGACAGTCTGCAGAAGCCATTTATTGTAAACCTAATTTTTTTTCCAAATGAATAAAAGTTTTAATAACTTTTCAAGCAGGTTTCTCAAACAGCTCTTAATCCAATAAGTCCTGTTTACAGATTTAAGTTGCTTGTTGAGCCAGATGATATTGACTTAAAAGTGTTTTATTACAACGTAACTAGAAATAATGAGATATTTAATGAGAAAATATCTACGAGGGAACCGATTAGAAGTACCACAGGTACTACAGGTTTTAGTGACATCAGCTGAAAACTAAAGCTATTTCAGATGCAGTTTCATTTCATTTTGATCACAAGTTGGCAAATAAATAAATGAATTAATTCTCACTTAAATCATTAAAAAATTGCTTAATAATAACCGTTTTCAAACAGGTTTCTCAAACAGCTCTTAATCCATTAAGTCCTGTTTCAAGAATTAAGTAGTTTTTTTGAGCTAGATGATATTGACCTAAAAAATGTTTTATTACTGGAAATAACCAAATATTAAATGCGAATTGATTAGAAGTACTACACGTACCACAGGCAACTACAAGAAACAAGTTTTAGTGACATCCGCAGAAAGTTTGCAAAAAAGAAAAAAAAAAAGTTTAACTTTCGCTTAAATCCAGCAGAATTGCTAAATATTAACTGTTTTAAACAGGTTTCTTAAACAGCCCTTAATTCATTAAGTCCTGTTTCCAGATGTATGTTGCTTGTTAATTCAGATGATATTGGCCAATCTTTGTTTTTTTTTTTTACAATGAACCTAGAAATAACCCAACCCAAGCTCATTCTGAAAACGTAATCCCGTGGACGTTTCTGGAGACCGCGAAATACGTCCCGGGAGGTACTGTACGTATTTTTGCAGTTTTTGTTTTTTGCGAATCCGCGAGAGGCCGCTGAGTGGGCTTTCCTCTTTCCACTCTCCTCCTTCCCTAAACCCAACCAATTTTACCGATTGACCTGCTCACCCACATACTTCCCTAAACCCAACCAACGGTTTACAAAAGCTGTCTAGAAAAAAGAAAAGCCCTCGTCTGATTTTTACCACGTTTTCGGATTTTACCACATTCTCAGCCTGTTGTTCACTCGTTCATTTTATTTTTTTGGATTCTGTTTTTGTCTTATCTGATTTCTGGAACCGCTCTTCCCCGGACTCGAACCCGGTCGCCGTCGTTGTAGTCAACTCCTCTCTGCGTCTCAAGTCCGCCGACGTACACGACGAGCTAAAGGGACAAACTGGTTGCGGTGGGAAAGCCCTGCACACGGATGTAAGCGGTCAGCCGGTAAGCCTCAAAAGGAACGACGTCATACCGCCCCATAGCATTCGCTTAAAAAATGAAACGCAGCCATATGTACCTCCGGCTACATATTTCGCGGTCTCCAGAAACGTCCACAGGACTGCGTTTTCAGAATGAGTCTGGGTTGCAACAACCAGATATTTAATAAGAATATATTTACCAGGGAACTGATTAGAAGTACCACAGGTGGTTACAAGAAAGAGGTTTTAGTGACATCAGTTGAAAACTCAAGCTATTTCAGATGCAGTTTCATTTCATTTTGACCAAAGTTTGTGAAGGCATTGAAAAATGTGCACACACTGAATCATTCATAATAAGAGCGGGGTCAGGTCTGCTTTCTGGATGAGTCTGGAGCTGAATTTTCACCTGCAGTGCAAAACCAAGCGAATGCACCACAACTGTGTAAATCTCCACCTTGACCTGCACGTCCACAACTGGATGAATCCTAATCCTCCCCTGCTGTTACCATAGTGACGAGATAGCGGGTCACTGGGGTGAGGTTTAGACGCCTGCTCTTCCGAACAGAACGATCTACACAACAATACTCTCACTGAATGAAGAAATCATATCAAACATTCACCCGCATTCCACCATTTATGGCCAATAAGTGAGGATTGGTTATTTCATTAACTAGCATTAGAAATATATACAAATTTGCTTGTGTTACACTGTAAAAAAATACCTGTTTATATGCTTATTTCACGCTGCTGCCATTTTAAAACACGAAAGCGAAGCTGCGGTGGGAAGAAACCCGGAAGTATAGGATCAGCACTGTAATCATTGCAACAACATGCTGTGTACTACAAACCTCCAGCTGTTGCTGCGATTTAAAAATGCAGATATGGTGTAAACATCACTTTAATATCATTCAGTTCAGTTTAATTTAATTTAAACAATTAAAAGCATATTAGGCATCAAACAACATCACAATCTCTTTAAGAGTGATACGCTTAAGTGTCCTCCTAAGCTTCAGTTCATGGCACCAGGTAAACACCGTGGGGACGCTTCCCTGCTTCAGCTTATGTAACTCGATGAGCAATAAAACAATACAGTCATCTGTAGCACACCCTTGTGTTGTCTTTAATAGTGCTGTCGCAGTAATAACATTTTATAAACGTCTATTTCCTGCTAACATTTAAGTGCCGCCGCTGATTTGCCATAGTATTCAACCAGTGCTCAACAGAAATGACTATGATTGGCCATGAAGGACATCAGTTCACAGCACTTCACCGATGTTTACCGAGTGCAAACACAGACGAGCGATCGACTGATCTTCACGGCTTTAAAACGCTTCAGTGTCCCTGTATTTGGACTCGGTGAAGTGTGGTGAACTGATGACCTTCACGGCCAATCACAGTCATTTCTGTTGAGCACTGGTGAACACTATGGCAGATCAGCGATATTTAAGAATGCGCTCAACAGCGCTTAAATGTTTGCGAGAAATTGATGTTTTTTATACATTTCAGTACCGAGATTATGTATCGTGACAGATCCAATATAGTGAAAGAATCAGTTCATTAACTTGAGTTTGATAAATGGCATCTAAAACGTGTGTTTGGGAAAGAAAACGTTAGCCAACTAGTGCCATTTCCCTTAACTTAGCTGAAAATGAGGTCCGATATCCCTTTTTATTTTCACTATCCATTCAGAACAGACATTCAGGTCACTCGGAAGGCGGTGAAATTATAAAATTTTGTCACTTTCTCTTCGCTGATAAGATATACAGCCAGGTACACAACGTTCCTGTGTGACTCTGGTGATACTTCAGGTTTCTTCCCACCGAAGCCTCGATTTAGGTTTTAAAATGGCGGCCACGTGAAATCAGTCTATTAACAGTTTCTGTATTTAGTGTGTGTTTTTCGTTTATTTACGGTTGTGAATTGCATTATGGGATGTTGATCTCTGCTCTGTCTCTTAAACTTGACAGATTAACAAAGCGACTTTTATTGACATTTTAGTGGTTTGAAATAATATAAGGTTAAAGAAATAAAGAAATAAGTCTGTAAAATAACAGGAAATGTACTGGCAGTTTATTACAAGGTTTTTATAGCGTAATATACAACACCAACCCAAACAATATATCACTTTAAACTATTAAAAATGTTAATAAAACTCATTTCATGAATAGCTCAATTCATAAGCATAAACAATAAAAACATGAACCACAAAACACTGAACACAGCTAATTTACAGGTATTTTGTATAGTGTAGTTAACAACATTACAGCAGTTCCTTGAAATTTGTGTTAGTTTTGTTGCATTTAATATTATTACACGGCTGTCTGGAATACCCGATTCTGATTGGTCAGTCGCAACATTTTAAGGTTTGTTATACGCAGATAACAACCTTCTGGATGTACTTTATCCCTAACTTAACAAACAGCTAAAAGGAATAATTTAACATTTACTCACAATTTAATCACCCTTTCTGATGAACAAAACTGAATGTTAGAAATGAGTATAGCCATCGACATACTAAATACTAGTTAATGCACTGTATAAAGTGATTTATATATATATTAACTTTTTAAAAAGTGAGCAAACTCATTGTAATTTATGTTCACTTAACTCATTCATTCAGTTTCCTTCAGCTTAGTCCCTTTATTTATCAGGGGTCGCCACAGCGGAATGAACCACCAACTATTTCAGCATATGTTTTACACAGCGGATGCCCTTCCAGCCTCAACCCAGTACTGAGAAACACTCATACACTCTCGCATTGACACATATACACTATGGCCAATTAGCTTACCCAATTCACCTATAGCGAATGTGTTTGGACTGTGGGGGAAACCGGAGCACCGTGAAGAAACCCACGCGAACACAGGGAGAACATGCAAACTCCACACAGAAATGCCAACTGACCCAGCCGGGACTCAAACCAGTGACCTTCTTGCTGTGAGGCGACTGTGCTAACCACCGTCACCTTGTCGCCCTGAATAAAAGTATCAATTTCATAATAATGTTCAATTCATTCTAATGGCAATGACATTTCTTTTCTAAATTTATATGAGATGTAGAGAAACCAAAGGCTGAAATACTGTCTAACAGATGGATTATGAAGAACTATCATAGAATAATCATAAAACACTGCACCATATCACAGCTTTCGAGTTGTAATTAGATTTTGTGCATTTGTCTGTGCAGGTTTGTTTACGTGTTGTGATGAGGAACGTATTGATTGCTGGCAAAGGTGCAATAATGCAAATAAACAATTCAAAGCTGTGTGTATTGTCTGAGTTTCCCACAATAACACTGTGTGCTAACCTGACACAATAAAATTCCCAATGAGCAACTTGCCTGTCCTCAGTCAAGGGCACAATGCAACACACATAGCTAATCAGAAGAGTGTGTGACAAGTTCTGTCTTTTTTGTGTGCACCGCACCCGGCTCAGCGAGAACAGTTTGCAAACATTCCCATTAATCTATCAAAAATACTGTTTCTGAACGTTCCATTCAGAGGACATTTAGAAATATCAGTTTTCAGAAATTGAACATTTTTGAAATGCTGGTTTTCCCTCTTGGTTATACAAATGTTAAAGGAATAGTTCAGATAAAAATGAAAGTTGTGTTCTCAGTTATGATAAGTGGATGACAAATAAGTAATTTTTTTATTTTGGGTGAACAATTGCTTTACAAGAACATTGTGTTTTGTAAATACTGTGTTTTTAGAATCTTATTTATGCGTTCTGAACATTCTGAAAGACTATTTTAAAATGTTCCAAATGGAATAGTTGGTGGTTCATTCCGCTGTGGCGACCGCTGATAAACAAGGGACTAAACTGAAGGAAAATGAATGAATGATAATCTCTGAGATTCAAGGTGCAGGGCTCTATTTTAACGATCTAGGCACAAAGTCTAAAGCGCATGGCGCAAAAGCATTACGGGCGTGTCTGAATCCTCTTTTGCTTTTTTAAAGGACGAAAAAATAAGGTGTGTGTCCAGCGCATAGTCTAACAGGGTTGTGTTATTCTCTTAATGAGTTCTGGGTGTGTTTTGAGCATAACGTGCATTAAACCAATCAGAGTCTCATCTCTCATTCCCTTTAAGAGTCAGTTGCATCGCACCATGGCGCATTTGCTATTTACAATGCAGACTTTGTACGTGGAAAACTGAACACTTCACTAAAGAGAAAACAGTTAAACAGAGCATCTGCAGCGCGAGGATAAAGAACGAGCCTCCTTCATTTGGCCTCTTTACTTTCTTTTTACTTTACTCCTTTACTTTGGTGGAGTAAGGAAACGGTGCTGTACTCACTCCACTGAAGACATCTATTAGCCTACATATTTAATTTAGCTTGTTAAGCGCAAAGATTTGTTTCAAAACTATTTCTAAATTCAGTTCTAATTTCCAGCAAACAAATAAATGAACAATAATTATGATAATGAGTTACATCCAAACACACGTCCTGTTCTTATGCCCCATATGGTGATTCATACGTCTCTAAAACCCGTCAGGTGGACAAATCTAAACTTGTTTTTATTAAAACACATAAATATACATATAATAAATAATACTGCTAATAATAATAACATTATACAAAAGTAAATTGTCATGAATAAACAAAAAAAAAAAAAACCCAGACATGAAGGCAGGTAGTGGTTTTTATATTTATGTAGAAAATAATACTTTTTGTAACATTTTAACCCTTTTGTTTATATGTATAAAGATATTTGTGTATTGCTGTACATCCTGTGTGTATTAAGCAATGTGTAAGCATTTGGACCTGCATATGCGCATAACTAACGAGCTCTGTGCTGGACTTTAGACCAGGTTTTAGTTGGTCAATGGTGCAATGGCACATTTGACGCGCCAACAATGCGCCTTAACACACCTCTATTTTTACCCATGAGTCCACAAAGTGGCACAAATGAATTTGCTATTTAAACGACGTGGCGCAAAATGTGAAAATTAGGGTTGCGCTGATCTGAATATAGCAACAAATCACGTCAAACATATCTTGCACTGTAGGTGGCGAGAACGAGTCTTTGAACTTGTGTGCATTCCTACTGTGAAATTACCACATCAAACGTGACATGCTAACATGGATGCAGTTCACTAGAGTGAATCTGATTAATGTTAGCTCCACATCTAACTATCAGGCAGCAGTAGAGTTTATGTGTTCCAGCAAAACATACAAATAAAATGGACTGGGTGCTTTTTAACATGAATGACGGTGAACATATGGACCTGTAATGGACATATGGATATGTAATCTAGTTATTTGCCTTAATAGACAATAACATAATTAAGGTGTTTACTTGAAGTGCTTTCATGTCAGAGTTTCCTGTAATTTTGGGTGACTTTAACTGCAGTTCGGCAGTTTCACATTCACTCAAACATTTCATTCATGCCCCCGTGACAAACTGGGGTATTAGACGGAAATAAGGAGTAAGGACTGGTGAGAGTGTTATGGAATTTAATAACGCACGCCGAATGGAAAGAAAAAAAAACTTCCGCATTTCGCGATGTGTGTGTGTGTGTGTGGTCCTTTACTGACAGCCGCGTGTGTGGATCTTGTCGGAAAATATGGCGAAAAGACCTACATGACGGTAATAGTTTGATTGCGGTGCTTACTTCAATAACTCCACTAATATTTACATACTCCACATGTCTTAATTCCATTTCTGTTTAGTTCAGTTATGACTTTAACCGGACTAAGGTCATCAAAATTCTGAATGCCTTCAGCAGAATTCAAAGGAGCCATTTTAATCTAGATTAATTCCAAGATTACAGTTAGATTTATCTAGATTAAAAAAATTAATCTATGCCCATCTATATTCAAAACACATGCAAGCGCAGGTTGCCAGATTGAGGACACCAACAGAAGCATGCCTGACTATCGAACCTAAAGGCTGATTTAAGTCTGATTTAAATTGTGCTCTAAATCAGTGGTTCTCAAAGTGGGGGTCGGGACCCCCTGAGGGGTCGCAGGACAATGAAGGGGGGGGTCGCCTGGTGATTTCCAAAAATCTATTTATTTGTATTAAACCATAAGAATTACCATATACATATATTTTTTTATATTTTATATTTTTTTATATTTTATAGTTTCTATATACTATATAGTAACTTATAGTTAATAGTTCTATTGAATTGCGACCCCTGGGATAATTACATTATATTAAAGACCCAACAATAGCGTCAGATGCAGCAGATTGATTTTATAACACCAGGTTAAACTTTCTGGCACATATACAGAACTGACATACATTAAAAAAAATTAAACGAAGAATAGACTTGGGTCTATTGGTGTGTGTGCGCCATTGCATGCAAGGTTTCTGTATTTATAACAACCTTAGAGGATATTGGGGGTCGCGAGTCACTGGCATTGTTATTTTGGGGGTCGCGGGCTGAAAAGTTTGGGAACCCCTGCTCTAAATAAAAGAAACGGCACATAATAGAAGGAATATTTTCCATATTAAAGGGAGTTTTTGTCCTGATCAACACCTGAAATTTATATATATATTAGAAACGGCTTCTATATTATTGCAGCTGAACATCAGGATAAACTGACAGTGACTACGTTTACATGGACACCAGCAATCGAATTATTTGCTTTAATCTAATTAAGAGAATAATAAGACTAAGGTGTTTACATGAGTTGCTTTTCGAATGTTCCTTTCATGATCCCGTTTTACATGTTACAGCACATAATTCGATTAATAACATTGTGTCACCACGCAATGCGCATTTCCTCCGGAGTTTCATGTAATTTCGGGTGTTTCATTTTTAATTTGTCGACATAACTGCAGTTTGCCACTTTCACTTTCATTCACGAAGATTTTATGCAAGCCCACCGTGACAAACAAGATATTGGATGCAACTATGAACTGCTAGAAGAGTTGTTTTAATGGAAGTTTAATGGAAGAAAAAAAAACTCTGCATTTCACGATGTAGGTGTCTGTGGTCTGCACTGACTTGGTAGGTGCAAAAAGTGTCAATCAGCCGTGCGTGTGTGTCTGGGTGTGTGCGTCTAGGTGTGTGTGTGTGTGTGTGTGTGTGTGTGTGTGTGTGTGGACTACCCTGTCGCAAAAAGCGGCTTAAAGTCCTACATGACGATAATAGTTTGATTAAGGTGTTTACATGTCTGTACTGCACTTCAATAATGAGACTAAAATCGGCATACTCCACATGTCTTAATTCGATTTCTCTTTAGTTCGATTATGACCTTAGTCTGATTAAATTAATCAAAAATCACTGTTTACATGGTCGACTCTTAATCAGAGTATTGTCTTAATCGCATTAAAATCGAATTATTGGTGTCCATGTAAACGTAGTCAGTGATCACTTCAGGTACGCCTCATGTTCTTTATTCAGTGTTAAATGCGAACAATGTGAGCCATTTATTGCCATACTACTGAAAGCAGCAGTAGATAATTCACCTCAGATCTTGAAAATAAAATAAACCTTTTGAAATTGAACTTCAGAACTGTGACCAACACATATCAGTGATTCAGCATCTACATTTATTTATATTAAAGATGTTTAATATGTATTAATTAGATTAGAAACCTTACCATTTCGTTGGAGTGCAGTGAGTGCACTATTCTATTCTGAATGGCTGCATTTAAATTTCTGTCGTGTTTCGTCTGGCTCCAACTTGCCTATCACTGCAAATCTCATCAAGTAGCATGTTGTTAAAGGGTCACGAAACACCAAAACACATTTTTTGAGCTGTTGACAGTCATATATGTGTCCCACGCTGCTATAAACACTATGAGGACACATATATTGCACTAAAAGTGAAAATTGGTTGTTTTTGCGTTATTTTGAGCAAATTCGTTCTTCCGGTTTGAAACGAATTTTTGAAGCTGCGTCACGGCCATGAGATACTTGGGTGTAAATCCAGCTGGAGAGTGGCTGTCTGTCTTTTCTAGTACGTTCTTATGTATCTGAGTGTGCAGTATTAATTCATGAGAAAGACGTGCTTCAAACCAATTAGCGCGCTCTATTGTGTATGACGTGAATATTCATTAATATGCATGATAGCTCCGGAGACTGTTTACCTGTTTACACTGTTCAGACGGCAGAGAGACGCCACGTTGTGTTGCCAAAACAAGTGAAAGTACAAGAATTTCAAGACAAAATTCGTAGGTGTTATTAGTGTGTTGCAACGAAGGTTTTGTTTTCATTTTCCCTTTGTGAGAGAGCAGCTGGACTCACGTGTGGATTACAGTGCACGCGACAGAAACGCGTTTGTAAGGAACATTTTTACCCGAGAGCTTTTTCTCATCTGGAAATGGTGAATACCGGATTTGCCGCTCATCTACTTTTAATAAAAAGACACAGCTCCAGTTTGATTGTCTGTCTACAGATTTGGTAAGTGTTTGCAGTGGACTGCCCTTTGTTTAAATGCTGCTCTCCGAGTGTAAACATATAAACACAAACTATTCACGTCGTGCAGGATTTTCGCTGCAATTTGTGACAGGATAGTCTATACACACACGGCTTTCTGACGCTACCTACCGAGTACATAAGTTACAGAGAAATGCGGAGGATTTTTTTCTCTTATTCGCCGTATCAAATCAGCCTCTCTGTGTTTGTTTTTTCTGTCAAACTTAGCGCGCGCCCAAATGTTAACTCCCTTCTATGCAAAATCTTATCCTCTTTCCCTCCCCCGACACTCCCACACTCCCAGAGCTGGACACGCACAACTTTCCTGACTTTTTTTAAAACAGAGGTGTGAAAACACCCTGCTGAGACAGGGGGTTTCGTGGCCCTTTAAGACACAGGGTTACAATGTAACCTGCTCATCCAATGTTTACGCTTATGATATTTATATTATTTGCTAATTAATAAACTCATGTGGAGCTCATGTCTCATTTCGGAGGCTGCTACTGTCCACCGAAGGTCGCTTTTAATTAAAAGCCTACACTTTTAAACAGTAAACGTAACGCATGCACAATTCCCTCCCCATAAGTCCGTCTTTATCTGTTTATCCTCTTAGCTTCTTCTATATTGCAGTTTAATGTGAGTGATTTGCCGTTTGATTAGATCACTGTTGCTCCCTCAGTATTTGATGTCTTTATTAAGCCCTTGATTGTTTAAGTACTCAGAAGAGCTGCTCACCATACAATAACAAGTCAAGCAGGAAGAAGAGCCCCACCCCCACACACACACACACACATACACACACTTCAGGATTAGCTGTCTAATAAAGCAGGTGACTCTCACACTCACTACACTCCTAATAGAGTCGTTTCCCAGCTTTAATTTCAAGCTCCGGCGATCTGGGCACTGCCTGAGATGCTGACGTGAATGTGTGTGTCTGTGTGTGCCTGTAAGCTGTAGTGTTGAGTAGATGTAGTTTTTTTTCTGTCATTTCAGCACATTTGAATAATGCACGGCAGTATTTGCTGAACAAGGGATGTTTCGCATTGGTATAATCTTTCAGAGATTGTAAAGTGGACGCATTCAGCTGTTTGTCTGTGATGGAGTGGTCAGAGCATCAGGCCTTTCCTGACTCTCTGATTCACTCTGCACGCACGCACGCACACGCACACGCACACACACACACACACACACACACACACACACACATACACACACACACACACACACAAGATCTGGCTAAAGAAGTAGCAGTTCAATCTTATTGTCTTGGCTTTAGTTTAGAGAACTTGGGGGAACATCAGTCTGGCTGAAAATCAAATAAGCACTTCTTTTCGTTAAGACTAAATCTACTTTTATTTATTTTTCTCGCTTTTCCCTTTGTATTTGATTTGATGACATGTAATTTGTGTATCTCTTTGCATAAATAAAAAGGTTTACTATTATCTATTAACTACTATTCCTAATATTCTGGCACTGCAACAGTAAATTACAGCCTGGGCTCTTTGTAAATATGTGCCTCAGACTACATTTTTCAAATACGTTGCTCTGGGTACATTTCATTGCACGTTTTGGATGACAAATCCACTAGAGGGCGCTGTTTACATTTTTAATAATCTGAAATATGTCGCTTAGGACAGGTTTTGTTGTACTTTTCAGATGAACTTCCTTCTTTTAGCGAACACTGACCTGAACCCTTCCTCAAACCCAACCAATAGTGTTTTCAGAAGCAAACCTAAGAGAAATGTGCACTGCGAGCCCTCAGTTTTACCTTGATTTTACATTGATTGTATCTCTTTTGTGGAAGAGTGATTCAATGATTTATGCTAAGCTAAGCTAAAAGTGTAGAATGGATTAAAAAAGGGTAAAATTAATCAAATAAGACAGTTTTTAAAAAAAGTAAAGTAATCTAATCTAATCAAATCAAATCTAATCTAATCTAATCTAATCTAATCTAATCTAATCTAATCTAATCTAATCTGATTCAATGATTTATGCTAAGCTAAGCTAAAAGTGATCCCGCCAGACCTGGAGCTCGGCTGAATGAATTCAAAAATGAGTGACATTCATCTCTTTAACTCTAGGGAAGTTTTTTAACAGAAGGACAGAATAAGAGTAGTTCCTAGTCATATCGACTTAGAAAATAGCAACTTTTCATTTTCGATTGACTTTAGTACATGATGTTTGCTTTAAATAGAAAATATGGTAAAATTCATCAAATGAGCCTATTTATTTATTTTTTTTTAAGTGAAGTGATCTTTTAACAGAAGGACAGATCGGCCGAAGGTTTAGATGGACTCTCTGATGTGACTCTGGCTGGTCTTAGTACACAATATAAATACAGAAGAGTCAAGCTTTAAACAGAAAAAAAAATATCAAAACTATTTTTTTGAAATTTTTGAGCGAGACGCTAATGGTCTAATCCGATTCAATGATTTATGCTAAGCTAAGCTAAAAGTGCTCCTACCAGACTCAGAGATCAGCTGAATGGATTAAAAAATTATCAAATTAATCAAATTAGCCTATTTTTTAAAAAGTGAAATGATCTTTTCACAGAACAGAACAGCTCTGCAGAAGGTTTAGATGGACTCTGGGTGGTCTTAGTACACGATGTAAATACAGAAGAGTCAAGCTTTAAACAGAAAACTGATCAAAACTATTTTTTTTTTGTTTTTTTTTTTTAAACGAGATGCTATTGGTCTAATCCAGTTCAATGAATTATGCTAAGATAATCTAAAAGTGATCCCGCCAGACCTGGAGATCAGCTAAATGGATTTAAAAATGGTAAAAATGATCAAATGCGCCTATTTAAAGAAAAGGGAAGTGATCTTTAAACAGAAGGACAGCTCGGCAGAAGGTTTAGACAGACTCTCTGACATGACTCTGGCTGGTCTTAGTACACAATGTAACTACAGAACAGTCAAGCTTTAAATAGAAAAAATATCAAAACTCTATTATTTTTAACTTTTTGAGATGCTAATGGTCTAATCCAATTCAATGATTTATGCTAAGCTAAGCTAAAAGTGCTCCCGCCAGACCTGGAGCTCGGCTGAATGGATTCAAAAATAGTGAAATTCATCTCTTTAACTCTAGGGGAGGTTTTTTTTTAACAGAAGGACAGAAGAAGAGTATAGTTCCTGGCCATATCGGACTAGAAAATAGCAACTTTTAAGTGATCTTATAACAGAAGGACAGCCCGGCAAAAGGTATGGATGGACTCTCTGACGTGACTCTGGCTGGTACACAATGTAAATACAGAAGAGTCAAGCTTTAAACAGAAAAAAAATATCAAAACTATTTTTTTGAAGTTTTTGAGCGAGACGCTAATGGTCTAATCCGATTCAATGATTTATGCTAAGCTAAGCTAAAAGTGCTCCCACCAGACTCAGAGATCAGCTGAATGGATTAAAAAATGATCAAATTAATCAAATTAGCCTATTTTTTAAAAAGTGAAATGATCTTTTCACAGAACAGAAAAGCTCTGCAGAAGGTTTAGATGGACTCTGGCTGGTCTTAGTACACAATGTAAATACAGAAGAGTCAAGCTTTAAACAGAAAACTGATCAAAACTATATATATTTTTTTTTTTTTTTAAACAAGATGCTATTGGTCTAATCCAGTTCAATGAATTATGCTAAGCTAATCTAAAAGTGATCCCGCCAGACCTGGAGATCAGCTGAATGGATTCAAAAATGGTAAAAATGATCAAATGCGCCTATTTAAAGAAAAGTGAAGTGATCTTTAAACAGAAGGACAGCTCGGCAGAAGGTTTAGACAGACTCTCTGACATGACTCTGGCTGGTCTTAGTACACAATGTAACTACAGAACAGTCAAGCTTTAAATAGAAAAAATATCAAAACTACTATTTTTAACTTTTTGAGATGCTAATGGTCTAATCCAATTCAATGATTTATGCTAAGCTAAGCTAAAAGTGCTCCTACCAGACTCAGAGATCAGCTGAATGGATTAAAAAATGATCAAATTAATCAAATTAGCCTATTTTTTTAAAAAGTGAAATGATCTTTTAACAGAACAGAACAGCTCTGCAGAAGGTTTAGATGGACTCTGGCTGATCTTAGTACACAATATAAATACAGAAGAGTCAAGCTTTAAATAGAAAAGTGATTGAATAGGGTTTTTTTTAACGAGATGCTAATGGTCTAATCCGATTCAATGATTTATGCTAAGCTAAGCTAAAAGTGATCCCGCCAGACCTGAAACTCGGCTGAATGGATTCAAAAATAGTGAAACTCATCTCTTTAACTCTAGGGGAGTGTTTTTTAACAGAAGGACAGCTGGTTTAGAGTTTGGACTGTCTGACGTGACTCTGGCTGGTTTACCTCATACTCCTGCGAGAAGCGGAGGCTGTCGTTGGCTCTCAGCCGCTCGATGTGGTCAGCCAAAGCACACACAGACACTGGAGGGTGTTCCCGCATTCCTGCAGACAAAAACAGAGCATGAACTGATAGCAGAGATCTCTATTGGCTTTCTTTGTTTTGCTTGGCTGAACTGTGGGGAACAAACACACTTTCCTTGATACAGTTTTTAGGAAGATGGACATACATGAAAACAACCCAAAGAATGAGAGTAGTAGGTGCAAAAAGCTTGTAGCACCATGCTATGTGCTAAGAATAGCGGCAGTGATGTAAGCAGTGAACGGACATGCTTATTTGCTGAATTATATGAACCGCTTCCGGAAGGTGGCTTAAGCTGTCCTGTACATTAAAAATGGCATGTAAATGACATCAGCAAGGGACTACAACCTGAGCGCACATTAAAAAAACACTTATTGCTTTCCCTCCCATCCCGTGTTTGAGACGGACGGACGGCCTGTGGAGAAGGACGTGAGACATGGTGAAGCTTTAACTGACAGCAGCCAGAGTGGTGGAGGGGGCGTGGCTTTGGTTCTTAATGGACAGGTGGGAGGAACTTAGAGATGGAGGAAGTGAAACGCAAGAGCAAAAACTAACTTGAAGTGCTGGGACAGCTGAAGACACTGGAACCTGCAGAAAAAAGATGAGCAGCGACTGTGATAAATATATATATATATATATGTCACTTACACAAGAAAGAGGAGAGAAGATGTGTAAAGAGCAAAAGAGAAACCCATGAGGAGCACATTAAATAGTTTCCCTGATAAAATGTAACACGACATATTTAGTGACAAAGGGTATTATAAATAATATAATGATAAAAAATGGTGCATAATAAAAAAAGTTAGCACAGAAATGACTGGTTAATTCCATGCAACTTGATCAAATTAGCAAAAAATATACAATTGAAGTCAGAATTATTAGCCCCCCTCTATAGTTTTTTCTCCAAATTCTGTTTAATGGAACAAAGATTTTTTCAACACATTTCTAGTTTTAATAACTCATTTCTAGGGCCAGACGGAATCTGCGGACGTGTTTTGCAATTTCTGCAGAGAATTTTGGTAAAAATCGGTGGATTTCTGCGGAATTATTTTGGGAGTCTCATAACTAAAACCTTAATATGTGAAATATGTGTTATTTAAAAACTGAAAAAATTCAGTTTACACACATTTACTCAAGTAAATAAACAGAATTAATGATGGGCTAAAAATCTGCGGAAATCTGCGGAATTCTGCGGAAAATCTGCAGAGTTCTGCACGCGCAGATTCCGTGTGGGCCTACTCATCTCTAATAACTGATTTATTTTATCTTTGCCATGATGACAGCACATAATATTTGATTAGACATTTTTCAAGATACTAGTTTTCAGCTTAAAGTGACATTTAAAGGCTTAACTAGGTTAACTAGGCAGGTTAGGGTAATTAGGCAAGTCATTGTATAATGATGATTTGTTCTGTAGACAATCAAAAACAAATAATGCTTTAGGGGGCAAATAATATTGATGTTAAAATGGTATTAAAAAATTAAAAACTGCTTTTATTCTAGCCGAAATAAAACAAATGAGATCTTCAGAAGAAGAAAAAAATATTATAGGAAATACTGTGAAAAAAATCCTTGCTCTGTTAAACATAATTTGGGAAATATTGTAAATAAAAATAAATAAATAAATAAAATCACAGGAGGGCTAATGATTTTGACTTAATAATGAAAATATATATTAAAAAATCATACAGAATGTGACGAAATTTATTAAGTGAAGACATTACCAATCAAAGGTTTGGCATAAGTAAGAGCTTGTCTGCATTTATTTGATCAAAAAGACACGTAACACATAAGTGACACGTGACTGCAATTTCAAATCAATGTTCTCTGGACGTGTAATATGAAAATGTTTTGTAATAATTTATGTAATTTTGTAAGATCTTTAAAATTAATTCAATAACTTTAATAATAAAAAACAAGCCAACACAATAAACATACTAAAATGATAGCAAACAAGTGGAGAGGTGCCATTCTACCAGTGTTGCCACTATTGCAGTAGCACTATTGGAAGCAACACATATACTACTGTACATAGAAATGAATGGGATTCATAGCGCAGCACTTTCCGTGTCCGGTGTGAAAGCTGCTTCACACTGCACAGTGACTAAAGCTGAAGAGAAGTCAAGCACAGCCTTTTTTTTTTTTGGCTCATATATTTGTCCGGAACCCAAAAATGTCCCTTTTGGCCGATAATTTATCATAACCAAATATTAAGTTCATTCATAAGATCTACCATTTTTTTCAAAATGTTTATAAATCAAACATTAAAAAAATAGCATTTATTTCAAATAAAACTCTTTATTATCATTCCAAATATCTTTAATGCACTTTTGAACAGTTTATTGCAACTCTGCAGAACAAATGTAAAGCTATGTAACTGCAATTTCAAATCAATGTTCTCTGGATGAGTAATATGAAAATGTTTTGTAATAATTTATGTAATCTTGTAAGACTTTTTAAATTTAATTTAATAACTTTAATAATAAAAAACACAAACCAATACAATAAACACATTAAATTGAACAAGCGAAGAGGTGTCATTTTACCAGTATTGCCATAGCAGCACAGTAGCATTATTGCAAGCAACACGTATACTACATAGAAATGAATGGGATTCATAGTGCAGCACTTTCCGTGTCCGGTGTGAAAGCTGCTTTACACTGCACAGTGACTTAAGCTGGAGAGAAGTCAAGCATAGCCTTTTTTCAGCTCATATATTTGTCCGATACCAAAACAATTATTTTCAATAACTTTAAGTGAATGCCTTTCCAGCTGTAACCCAGTACTGGGAAACATCCGTACACACACATACATTCAGCCAATTTAGTTTATTTAAGTGTTTGAACTGTGGAGTAATCCGGAGCACCCAGAGGAAACCCAGGCCAACACGGGGATAACATGCAGACTCCACACAGAAATGCCAACTGACTTAGCAGGGACTCGAACCAGCAACCTTCTTCCAGTGAGGCGACAGTGCTAACCACTGAGCCACCGTGTCGCCTTATGTATCATAATATTTACTGTTAAAAATCCAAAGCAAGAATAACTTGAATTGAGTTCAAGTCAAGGATGTCATTTCAAATGGATTCCCTCAAACATCAAACACACACCTACAGCACACACACACAGCTGTGATGTAAGCCATTTTCAATATCCAAACTGTAAAACAAAACCTCAGAACTTTCATAAGCAAATAAACAACAGCACTAGACCTTTGTTTCCTCATCTGAAGATTCGCAAGCAAGGAAAATCAGTTTTCATGGCAGAGATTTTGACATGAATATTTGGCCATGAGAAAGATGGTGCATCAGCCGAGTGTGTGCTCGCAACCCCACAATCTGACATAAGAACATGAGTCACTTTGCCAGTGAAGCAAAAGAAGATTCTTATTGAAGTCAGCAAAACGTTTGAGAATTCGCAAATTTCCCCTGAGACTGACAGAGAAAAAGAGAGAGAGAGAAACAGAAAAAGACAGAGGGAGAAGTAGAAAAATATGGATGAGAAAGATTTTCTCCTGTGAATCATCCAGTTTAATTCTTTCCATCAAGCCGAAAGCTCAGTCTGAAGCGAATGAAGGAATATGATCTGATGTGAGTGCGTGTGTGTGTCCTTCACCTGACAGTGCGGCTCTGTGAATAATGCTTTGTCTTCACACTGAAACTCCTGCTGAACCTCAGATCCATAAATCCAGTCTCTCTCTTTCTGAGGTCTACATCCAAACAACCTCAATCTCATGCATTTTGTAAAGAGTTCCCAAGTTCTAGCGAGCATTTTAAAGCATCACAGATATTCCCGTTACAAAAGGTGATGTGCAGTATCATGATGATGCTTTCAAACCGCGTCCTGAGGAAGAATCGCACGCATCTTTAAAGCAGCTCAGAATGTGTTTTAGACGGCTGGAGAGAAATGTCCATTACAGCTCAGAAAAGAAACAATCTCTGACTATTTCACACAGGTTTTGTCAGAGCTGTATTTTCTTGAGCTTAATGGAATTGTTTTGATAGGCAGACATGAAACTGTACACTATGAAAACATGTTTGTGATTTGGACATTTTACAAAAGAAACAGACTATTAAATTGTAAGTTATCTTAAAAAAATAGCCAATTGTTTAGCTAATAGCACAATGTTTTACAGTAATTAACAGCTAAATGTACGATTATTAAAATTATTATTTAATAATGAATAATAATCTAATAATAATCGATCTATCTATCTAGTCGTCCATATATCCATTTTTCTATCTAGTAATCCATCCATCCATCCATCCATTTTCTATCTAGTAATCCATCCATCCATCCATCCATCCATCCATCTTCTATCTAGTAATCCATCCATCCATCCATTTTCTATCTAGTAATCCATCCATCCATCCATCCATCCATCCATCCATCTATCTATCTATCTATCTATCTATCTATCTATCTATCTATCTATCTATCTATCTATCTATCTATCTATCTATCTATCTATCTATCTATCTATCTATCTATCTATCTATCTATCTATCTATCTAAGTAATGCATCCATCCATCCATTTATCCATCCATTTGACCATCCATCTATCTAGCAATCCATCCATCCATCCATCCATCCATCCATTTTTCTATTTACTAATTCATCCATCAATGCATCCATTCATCCATCCATCCATCTAGTAATCCGTCCATCCATCCATTTTTCTATCTAGTAATCCATCTGTCTGTCTGTTCGTCCGTCCTTCTGTCTGTCCATCCCACCCACCTATCCATCCCTCCATCCATCTATCCATCCATCTATCTGGTAATCCATCCATCCATCCGACCATCCATCTATCTTGTAGTCCATCCATCCATCCATTTTTCTATCTAGTAATCCATCCATCCAGTAATCCATTCATCAATTCATCCGTCCATCCATCCATCTATCTATCTATCTATCTTAGTAATGCATCCATCCATCCATTTATCCATCCATTTGACCATCCATCTATCTAGCAATCCATCCTTCCATCCATCCATCTGTCTAGTAGTCCATCCATCCATTTTTCTATTTACTTAAATCATTCATCCATCCATGCATCAATCCATTCATCCATCCATCCATTCATCCATCCATCCATCCATCCATCCATCCATCCATCCATCCATCCATCCATCCATTTATCTAGTAATCCATCCATCCATCCATCCATCCATCCATCCATCCATCCATCTAAGTAATGCATCCATCCATCCATTTATCTATCCATTTGACCATCCATCTATCTAGCAATCCATCCTTCCATCCATCCATCTGTCTAGTAGTCCATCCATCCATCCATTTTTCTATTTACTTAATTCATTCATCCATCCATGCATCAATCCATTCATCCATCCATCCATCCATCCATCCATTTATCTAGTAATCCATCCATCCATCCATCCATCCATCCATCCATCTAAGTAATGCATCCATCCATCCATTTATCCATCCATTTGACCATCCATCTATCTAGCAATCCATCCTTCCATCCATCCATCTGTCTAGTAGTCCATCCATCCATCCATTTTTCTATTTACTTAATTCATCCATCCATCCATCCATCCATCCATCAATTTCTGGCAACCATTTATTGAAAGTTGATTGCTACAGACCATATAGAGTGATGTAAACAATTATATTGGTCATAATGTATATAGATAGATATATTTTTAATTTGTATAGCTTGCGAAAATCCAAAAATGTCCACATATTGATATATAATGTTAAGACAGCTGTTTTAACATTGGGATATAATTGAACTGCCTCTTGTTACAGTTATAAAATAGTTAGACAACAAGCAGTAAATGTTCATTGGCCAATGATAGCGACAGATTGAAATAATCTATAGACTGATACTTCTTGAATATTTTATAGTCTTTGCCTGAATCAAATCCTACTGTACAGTACTAAACTGTATCGTACTGCTTAAGTGGAAAGAAGGCATAACATATAAAATCAGTATCAAACAGAAGTCTGCAGGTCTTGTTGTTGTACCTTGTGTCTGGTAGTTGAGCCTCCTCATCTCCACCGGATCTGACGAATGAGCCAGCAGGTGATCTTTAACTCCAGCTGAGTGCTCATCTTTAGCTGAGGGAGACGTGCGCTTCCTGTGCAGACAGGAAATGACATTGAGCATGAGCGTACAGTATACACGTTTAGTGCCATTTCACGAAGATATTCCGGTATGAAGATCTATGTTGATCCTGGAACAACATTCCAATCAGCCAGCTGCAGTTTATGTTAAGTATAGATTTACAGTTAGGGTTATGTGCTTCTACATCGTTGTTATCTATTAATCCACTCAGATGTTTGGGAAAAATTTACAGTTAGGGCAGCGTTCTGCATATTTTACCTGTCTCTCTAATTTACCCAAGCTGATTTAGATAAGCAGCTTTTTAGAAGATCTTCAAGTATAAACTGTGTTCTGACTGACATGTTCCCTACGCAGTGAGCATTCTTCCCTAGTCCCTTCTCCTTCATTGAGCACTAGAAATCTTTATTTTACTAGGGTTAGGTTTAGGGGTAGGGATTAGGTATGGATTATATTTTTGAAGGAATAATATTCCAGGATCAACATAGATGTTAATCCAGGACTGCATTCCTAATTGGCAAAATCCCACCCATTAAAACACTCTCCATAGGCATAATGCATTTATACAGTAAAACACACTTATTATATGGCCTTACCCCTAAACCCAACCCTCACAGGAAACGTGGCAAAATCTGAATGTGAAAAAAACTCTGTTAGTATGATTGTTAAAGGAGACCTATTATGCCCCTTTTTTACAAGATGTAAAATAAGTCTCTGATGTCCCTAGAGTGTGTATGTGAAGTTTCAGCTCAAAATACGTTACAGATAGTGTTATATAACTCTTTAAAACTGACCCTTTTAGGCTTTGAGCCTAATTGTGCTGTTTTGGTGACTGTCACTTTAAATTCAAATGAGATTGTGCACTTTTCAAAAGAGAGGTGGAGCTACAAATGCCTGTGTGTCAGCATAGTGACAGATTCAAAAACTAGACTAACGTCCTATGCTAATAGAGTGGAGGAACTATGACGTCACCTTGTAGGCTAATCGGCTGCTAGCATAAAACTGGTTCCCATCGATAAAATCTCTATAGGGTTTTCCCATAGGCTTTTCGAAGATTGCGAATAATAAGCTCTGTGTTCAAACACTGTTCAATATACTTACACGTTTTGTCCAGCCGGATAATCCTCACACGAAAATACAACTTTTAGCACTTTTGGATCTTGAATGCAAAAGCAAGAACTGAAAAGCTAACATTGGGCCATATGCGGACTACAGCCTTCAGGGTGCTCGCCTGTGACGTCAGCACCACCCTGCTACAGACAACTCCTCCAGCTTATTTTTAGAAATATGATCCATGACAAAGATTTACTCTCTCGGTTTATAATCCATGCTATAATATTATAAATAAATAAATAAATACGCAAAAGCACATCGACCTATGTACCTTTTGGATAGTTTTTACGGGGAAATACATTTTGTTTTGCTTTACAGTTGTTGTAAAAGTTTTAAAACTGTATTTTTAAATGTGCTTACATAATATTATCATAAGACATGTTTAAATACGTGTATCACTCGCGTGCGTACAGCCCGCTTACCTTAGTGATAGACGACAGAAATGAGGAGATGAGGCGTTTGGGACAAGTCTAATGTTATACGCCTGCAAGTTCCATCATGGACACAGAACAACATTCAATGTTCTTTTAGATCACTGAGTACAGTGAAAAGCAGCTCATACAGTCACATATGCTATACATTTTAAGGAGGAGTGTAAATATTGCAGTTATGACAGAGTTAAATGTGTTCAGATGAAGAAAAAAACGAGGAGAAATCTATTGATCACATTAAAATGACAGTTAACATGTCTGTATTTTTACACATTTATTCACACGTTTGCATTACTGAGAGCAGGAAAGAGACAGGCTGCACTGGTAAGCAGTATCCCCATAATATCATTTAATTAAAATAAATAATCAACAAATGAATCTGTCTTGGCAGTCTTTACAAGAAGGCATTATCTACACAATATCAATTCTTAATTAGAAAAAATACTACAAACTATAAAATACTACTCATGAAAATACTTTAATCACAGACAAATCCAAATGCTCAACACAAGCGAGCTGCGCTCCAGACCAGCTCAGCTCGATGACGTATAATGTCTCCGACACCGCCTGTAGTCCCGTTTAGCAACTTGATAGCACCCGTCTTTTTAAAGAAGCGTAACCGATTTAAAAATCAAGAGTGTGATGTAACTGATGTGTTTTATGTCGTAGAATAAAACGTGAAAGTATCTTGAGTTTGTGTTAGCCACGGACCTTAAGCGATTTAACTGAAATCCTATTGAAAAAACCCATTGACTTTGGGACGAGGGAACCGGTGTGGTGAGAAATCGGGTCCCCCCTGCAATCGAGTCCGCTTAGGACCCCAATGGGTCGTCTGCGTTGAATGCCTGATCAAAAGTGCATTTTATAGTCTATTCTCAGTCTTCAGATTTTAACAAGACTTATCATATTAGTAACATTATTTTAACAAGATTTATCATATTAGTAACATTATTATCGGTAAGTGCAAGTTCTCAGTCTTCATCAAAAGTGCTTTTTATAGTCTATTTTCATTCTTCACATTTTAACAACTTATATTACTAAAGACATGCATAGTTAAAATAATTAAAAACGGTCCTAAACATTTAAAGATGCCTTTTTGATGTTTTATGTATTTATATGTAACATTATATATTTACATAAGAAGTGGTAGCAAGTTGTAGTCTATCTAAAATAAATAAAATTATGATAAATAAAATCTAAATGAGATTTCGCTGCATGTATATATATATATATATATATATATATATATATATATATATATATATATATATATATATATATATATATATATATATATATGTATATATATATTACTAAGGCGCTATAAACTATACCTAATACAACTCCAGTGAACCAATAGGATCACCCAGGGTCCTAGGCAGACCCAATTTTCAGGGGGGACTCGATTTCTCATGACACCGGAACTGCTAAAATGCTAACTCGCTTCCGGGTTTTTGCATACAAATTGACGTCATAGTTCCTCCACTCTATAATGGTCACTAGTGGGCGGGGCTTTCCCCCTCTGATGACACGTACAAAGGGAGAATGTCAATCAAAGTGTTTCTGCAGACTGTTTTTATCAAGTGTGAACATAAAAAAGAAAATAAATACATATTTATCGTTATCAGCTGGCTATATTCACAAACTGTTGCCACATAACCCCTTTTAAAAGTGATTTTTTGCATAATAGGTCCCTTTAAGACCTTAAGATTAGGCAAACCACCGTAATAGAGTACAACTGGGTCATACCCATGTCATTACACAAAAAAACTGTCCTTGTAAACAACTAAGCAAGTACACACAAACCAGGAGAATGTGTCAATATATAAGGTATTTCCTGTGTGTTAGTATCTGTTAAAGAGCAGTAGCAGCACTAATGTGAGCTCAATTAAACTTTCGGATTGCCTCCCATTAAACACTGAACACAAACAAGCGTTTGTTATCGGATGAGAGAGAGAGAGAGACGCTCGATACCCACCTCTCCTGTTTGCTGCATCCCGCAGAAAGAGCCGGAGAAACAGAGGGGGAAAAGAGAGAAAATGTCACAGGAGGAAAACTGCACAGACGGAGTGTGTGTAGGGCAGGTTTGTCAGAAACGTTGAAATGCCATTGCTACTAATGAGCTGCGATTCCAGCTGACATTTGCACAATGAGTTTTCCTTTCACTCGAACCCTGAGCGTTTGATTCAATAAGACCGAGCAGGTTCGAGATGAGGGTTACTCTTTATCTGCGATTTTTGGTAAAATATCCCTCCTGCAGCGTAGTTTAAAAACACTCCGCTATTATTTAATCATTAAAGTCTTCCCAAAGTGTCGAGCAAAAACACTTAAATTGCTGACTGTCAGACTGCAATGAGAGTTTTCGATTTTCTACTCTTTTCTTTCTTGCAGTGAGTCAGCAGTGTCTTTACAAAAGAGAGAGAGAGGCTATTTATACCTGACAGGAGGAAGTCCAGTAAACTCTCTGTGTTTGCAACGCGCGGCGAAAAAGAAAATATGCTCACTTACAGTTGAAGCCAGAATTATTAGCCTTCCTGAATTATTAGCCTTCCTGAATTATTAGCCCTCCTGAATTATAAGCCTTCCGATATATTTCTTTCCTCAATTTCTGTTTAACGCAAAGAAGATTTTTTTCAACACATTTCTAAACGTAATAGTTTTAAAAACTAATTTCCAGAGTTGGGTGTAACTGTACGTTCGCCCTGGCGACAACGCTGTCTGCCTTCAGCTCCGGTGGCAAAATTCGCTACACATTGATCTCGTATTTAAAGGAGCCGTTGCTGCATATCATATCAGTTACACTCCCACATAAAACATGCTTTTTAGCATGAAGATGTTGCACACTTATTATCAAATTCACTTAACTACAGAAGATCTAGTTGCATGTGGTGTGGCTTTGCTCCACTATGTGTCCATAAGCCTGAAATATCCTGAAGCAGCAATACTGTTTTGTATTGTCGCATGAAATTCCCGCTTTTTTTAAGAAAAAAAAAAAATAACATTAATGCTCAATTAGTAACTCGCCAGTAACTTTTTAAATTTATGTTCCTGTAAGAAAACATTGCAAATAAATGGAAATCCAGCGACCGCAATAACCAAACACTTGGGAACAGCTGTGGTCAGAACCAAAGTTCACAGTGCTTGTGTTCTTTGGACTCCTCTCAAGCGGTGGACTTCTACATTCCGATTGCTTGCTGCCGAACCGCGTCACAGCTCATTACCATAAAGTTGACTTGATTTCAACTCTCCTCGATGCTCACACCGGCAAAGACGTGCCTCCACTTTGACGCTCTCGCCGCTTTTGGTGTGAACGTACAGTAAGGCATTCCACAGTAGCGCGTTACTGTATTTTAATTAGATTATTTAGGAATGCAGTAATGCAATGAATTACATTTTTCACAAATTTGGGTAAGTTGATTACAGTTACTAAAGTAAATGTAATTGCATTACTGACGTTACAAATATAGATTTTGGTAGAAAAAAAGCTGCAACGTCAGTTAATAAGCATGCACTTTTAAATTTCTGGAGAACGCAAGCTGAAATGGCTGCTGTCGAGAGTGGCTGCTTTTTCAAATGGAAATACAGACATTACTTTGATTTCATTGAGTGTAAAAACAAAACTATTGCTGTGAAATTTACACTATGTCCAGTCTCTAATGGCTCGTTTCCACTGACTGGTACAGTACGGTACGGTATGGGTCGGTACGGGTCATCTTTATCAGGCTTGCGTTTCCACTACAAAGGGCACCCTTTTGGTGGGCGCGGTGTACGACAGAGTTTCAGTCAACGTCATTTTCGCTCAAATAAATGTCTACAGTAAAGCCATACGGGTCGATCACAAATCATATGAGAAGCACTTCTCACAAAACAGATGCTTTAAACATATAAATACTTGTGTATAAATGTTTATTACTAACCTTTCTATGAACATGATTTGATTATAACTGCAGATCAACGAAATAGCTACTGTAACGTCTGCAATTATATAAAATAAATAAATAAATGCAACATATATGAACACACACAGCCCCTTACAGTCTCCGATATGTTACCAATTACAGAAAAACTACACACAGCAGACATTTAGTCCTTATTTGAGTTCAAAAACAACACGCAACATAGCCCACAGTCAGAGCAAACCTCTCATCTGTGTCTGTAATCTTCACCAGCACATGTGGCCTCTGTTAGAGAGTAATTCCGTCATTTAGAGTTCATAATAGTCCAAAATGCGATGAGCGTGGCAGTTTGTTCGTGATTCAGGTTGCTGAAACAATTTGCTCCTGTGTTTTCTATTATTTATTTTTTTTGCGCTTCACTCTCGTGTTTGTCCTTTTCTTTCCTGAAAGGATCAGACGTCGAAGACACTTCAATAATCACACACACGTTATTATCATCAGCTCAATAAGTTCGTAATATCAAATATAGACGCGATGGTGAGCTCCCTGGAGAAAGCAAAAACCGCTCGCACTTTAAGACGGTCTCGTAAAGCAACAACAGGACACGGCAGATTTTGTTCTTCTTGGCTTTGTGGCTGTACATCAAGACAACGACAAGGTTTGTTTGAGCTCGGGTCATCCATGGCTCGTTATTATATGCATACAGTTTTACGGTGTAATGTCTCGGGCCTTGGCTGTGTATTAAAAACATGGCGGTTCCTTAGTTTTCATTCTGGCTAGCTCCACGAGATCGTGATGTATCTCTGTAACCAATCAGCGTTCAGCTGTGCGTGTAGCTCCACCTTTTGGTACCCTTTCTCGTGTTTGGTACCCTTTCGAAAGGGTGCCGAAAAAGTGGTACGGTAAGGTTCGGTTGGGTATGCTTTTATGGCCGTTTCCACTGTCAAAAGGCGTACCGAACCCTACAGTACCGTACCACTCAGTGGAAACGGGCCATAAGGAACTTTCGACTGCTTTCAACTCGACCAGCAACTTGTTTAAGCACTTGAATAGAAAGCATTCTACGACAATACTCGTCACCAAGGCGGTCCAACTCAGCCTAAACAGGCTAAATTGGATTTTTGTGCAGGATCAGGAGTGAAGGTGTCTTCTGAATGTACTTATGGGGCTGTTCTCATATCGCGTCTTTTGTGTGCGTGCATATTCGGAGCGCATATTGCGCGCGCTCGCATTTCTCAGGCGCTCCCAGTTGAAAACAGTGAGTTACGCGACAAGAACCGACCGATTAGCTTCATACTTTGGAATACACACATTTAGGTAGACTAATTACCTCAGACAAACACAGATCACCCAAACACTGCGGTGCTTTTGAATACTATGGATGTCAATGGTTACAGCTTTCCAGTTTTCTTCATGTCTTCTTTTGTGTTAAAAAAAAGAAGACAAACGAGTTTGGAACAAGTGAATGATGAGAGAATTTTAAGTTTTGGGTGAACTCTAAGTCTTGACTATGTCAAGCTGCTGTGATCAACCCATTGTAATGTTTTTCAGTGAATATTAAATTACTGAAAGAGCTGCGGTTTATTTTGTATTTTATAGGGTTTTTTTTTTGAGTTTTAAAAGTAACTCAAAGTAAAGTAATTAGTAAACTGATTACTTTTTACATGAAGTAATTAGTAATGTAATCTGCTAACAATTTTCCAGTAGTAATCAGTCATTTGTAATCTATTACTTTTTTAAAGTAACTGATTATATCTAATAACTGATTTCCTTTATCTTTGCCATGATGACATTTTACTAGATATTTTTTAAGACACTAATATTCAGCTTAAAGTGACATTTAAAGGCTTATCTAGGTTAATTAGGTTAAGTTAGGGTAATTGGGTAAGTGATTTTATAACAGTGGTTTGTTCTGTAGACAATTGAAAACAAATATTGCTTACGGGGGCTAATAATCACTTAGGGTCAATATTAATATTGACCCTAAAATGGTTTTAAAAAATTAAAAACTGCTTTTATTCTAGTTGAAATATAACAAATAAGACTTTCTCCAGAAGAAAAAATAGGAAATACTGTGAAAAAAATCCTTGCTCTGTTAATCATCATTTGGGAAATACTTGAAAAATTGACAGGAGGGCGAATGATTTTGACTTCAACTGTAAGCAGAATGTGAAAGTCCTCTGTGATGAATGTAAATGTGGTGTGAAAAAGCACCTCTTGAAGAGCAGGATGGCGATGACGATGATGATGATGAGGACCACAGCTAGCACTGGTCCCATCACCCACAGCATCTCCGGGTCCTCCACGTGACGGGACATCCCGCTGTGGAGCTTCACCATCATGGGCTCAGAGAACGGACTCACTGTGAAGGTCTGCACAGAGAAACATAGAACAAATCAAAACTCATTCATTTTCCTTTGGCTTAGTCCATTATTTATCAGGGGTCACCACAGTGGAATGAACCGCCAATTATTCCAGCATATGTTTTACAAAGCGGATGACATTCCAGCCGCAACCCAGTACTGGGAAACACCCATACACACTCATTCACACACACACTCATACACTACGGCCAATTTAGATTACCTAATTCACCTATAGCGCATAAAACAGAGCACCCGGAGGAAACCCACACCAACACGGGGAAAACATGCAAACTCCACACAGTAATGCCAACTGGCCCAGCCGGGACTCGAACCAGCAACCTTTTTGCTGTGAGGCAACATCATCTGCAATTTTTTTGTATTTTATTTAATTTTTCTAGAATTGAGCACATTATTTTTAGAAATTTTACAACGATTTTTCTATGACAAAGCCTCCAAACCTCCTGAGGAATGGGAAGATTCTGTGGACGCTTAAAGCTCTTGATGGAAGCACAGATGTCAAAACTGGGCCCGGATGTGACATTTAATGACGTTCAGGGATCACAGACACAGTGAAAGGTTTCTGTAAGTGGAGCAGGAGGAAAAGCCTTGGAATCTTCAAAGCAGCACAGAAGTCAGTTCTCCTTCCACAAACTAATCGTCTTAGTAACACCTTTTAGACAGCACAGCGGGAGAAAGAGGGATGGAGACTGGAGGATAGCAGAGAGCGGAGGACACGCATCATCAACCCAATCCCATCAGCCCTACACCTTCAGCATTCCCACCGAAACACAACTCATTTACAGAAGAGCTCGTTTCCATCAGGATACATTTATTTGGGAAGGACAGTGTGGAGATATTACGTCTGCATTCAATGAAAATGCATTCAAATAAAGTGAGCTCATGCGTAGAAGAAAAAGTATCTGGTAATGGGCTAAGAAAAATTATGTTTTTTATTTTTGTGATCCCATTTTTCTACGCTTATTTATTTATTTCTTTTCCATAATATAAGTCTCAAGTAATTTTGCTTATCAAATAAACAGTATTTATTATAAAAAGCAGTATTTAATATCACTGTGCAAATATTATAGTTTATTTACTTTTCAAAAGTTCACACTTAGATATTGCTTGATGCTATTAGCAGGTTTAATATGTTGTCCCAGGAGAGAACCATGAGCTCAGAGATAATTGAGCCCAGGGCTCCTGCCCGGTCAATTAGCATGTAAGGCGGTCCGAGGTCAAGTAGGTCTCCAGAGCTCCCCCTGGTAAAAGGAGGAAAAGGAGGAGATGGGGTTGAAGGGGGGATTCTTTCAAAATGAAGATAAGGCATAGCATGAAATCAGTCTGTTTATTGTAAACTTGAATCAATCTGATTGGATTATTGCTGATTACGCATGAGAGACCAGTAACTTCACTTAGTGTTGGTTTTAGTATGTAATATTTGAATGTGGCAATATTTATTTTAGATAGGTGGTTCATTCCGCTGTGGCGACCCTAGATTAATAAAGGGACTAAGCTGAAAAGAAAATGAATGAATGAATCAATATTTTAGATATATTGTGTATATATAGACAGCTACAGTGAGATCTGCAGGGCTTTAATAAATACGATGCATTTATTCATTCATTCATTCATTCATTCATTAATTAATTAATTCATTCATTCATTTTCTTTTCGGCTTAGTCCTTTTATTAATCTGGGGTCGCCACAGCGGAATGAACCGCCAACTTATCCAGCATATGTTTTACGCAGCGGATGCCCTTCCAGCTGCAACCCATCTCTGGGAAAAAATACGATGCACATTTACCAAATTATTATTATTATTATTTTTATAAAATAAGACTCAAGTAATTTTGCTTATTAAATAAAAATAACATGACAAAATTACTGAGGACTATTTAATATCATTGAGTAACTATTATAGTTTTATTCACGGTTTTATTTACTTTTAGTGTAAGTTTTGGTTTATCTCTTTGAATATGGCAATATATATTAGATATACTGTTTATATATGGGCTACAGTGAGACCTGCAGGGCTTTAATAAATATGATGCATTTTTACCAAGTTATTATTATTTCTTTAAGAAAAAAATGCTCAAGTAATTTTGCTTATGAAATAAAAATAACATGACAAAAGTGCTGAGAAGGAGTATTTAATATCACTGAGTAACTATTGTAGTTTTATCAACAGTTTTGATTACTTTTAGTGTTAGTTTTAGTATATAATATTTAAATATGTATATATTATATATACAGTTGAAGTCAGAATTATTAGCCCCCCTGTTTATTTTTCCCCCAATTTCTGTTTAACAGAGAGAAGATTTTCCCAACACATTTCTAAACATAATAGTTTTAATAACTCATCTCTAATAACTGATTTATTTTATCTTTGCCATGATGACAGTAAATAATATTTGACTAGATATTTTTCAAGACTTCTATACAGCTTAAAGTGACATTTAAAGGCTTAACTAGGTTAATTAGGTTAACTAGGCAGGTTAGGGTAATTAGGCAAGTTATTGTATAACGACGGTTTGTTCTGTAGACTATCAAAAAAATATATATAGCTTAAAGGGGCTACTAATTTTGACCTTAAAATGGCTTTTAAAAAATTAAAAAACTGCTTTTATTTTAACCCAAATAAAACAAATAAGACTTTCTCCAGACGAAAAAATATTATCAGACATACTGTGAAAATTTCTTTGCTCTATTATACACCATTTGGGAAATATTTAAAAACGAAATAAAAATTCAAAGGGGGCTAATAATTCTGACTTCAACTGTGTGTCTATATATATATATATATACATATAAATAATATTTGAATATGACGATATATATTTTAGATATATTGTGTATATATAGAGCTACAGTCAGATCTGCAGGGCTTTAATAAATATGGTGCATTTTTACCAAATTAATTTTAATTTCTTATTATTTAAATAATAAAAAAAAACTCTTAAAAGTCATTTTGCTTATCAAACAAGCATAGCATGAAAAAAGTGCTGAGCGGTATTTAATATCACTGAGTAAATATTTTTATTAACAGTTATTATATTATAAATAAATAAAATATGGTGCAGTTTTACTAATATATATATATATATATATATATATATATATATATATATATATATATATATATATATATATATATATATATATATATATATATATATCACTGAGTAAATAGTTTTAATAACAATTGTATTTATTTTTAATGACAGTTTTAGCATATCATTTTTGAATATGGCGCTATATATTTTAGATATATTGTGTATATATAGAGCTACAGTGAGGTCTGCAGGGCTTTAATAAATATGGTGCATTTTTACCAAATTATTTTTTTTTTTATAAAATATGACAAGTAATTTTGCTTATCAAATAAAAATACCATGTACCACATAGCATGTAGTTAGTACTTCTGAGATGGAAACACATCCCACAGCAAGAGTAAAATGCATCTCTGACTGACTCCAGCCACTCTTCACTGATGCATATTCATGTGTGTGAGTGTGTTTTGAGTTCTCCTTCACCTCTCCATCTGTAACTCTCAGCTCTCTCCAGCATTAATGACAGCGTCTCTCTTTCTCTCTCTCAGCCGCAGTCCTTCATGTGACGATGTCTCTTTCTCTCTTCCTCCATCCTCTCCTTCATCTCCTCCTCTAATCTGTTTTTCTTTAAGTGCTGCAGTAGTTTTGCAGTCGACCTCTTTCATCCAATTTCACACTCACTAGTCTGTTTACCAGCCCACCGCAGACTGTCCTTTCAACTCGACGCTCTCATCCTGCACTCTTTTTTTCCTTTCTACACGTCTCTCATTCTTTCTACTTTAGATTTAAGAGAATGGGAAATAAAACGGATTAACCCTTAAAGTCCACATGAACTGGAAGCTTTTTTTTTTGTATTGTGACACAGTTCCTAGAGAAACTAAATATTAAATGAGAAAACAGTGGGCGTGGCTTGTTTTTTCTTCTGTGAGCTGATTGGATGTAGTAAAGTAGGCATTTCATTCATGGGGAAAAGGGTTTGGGGAGAGTTATTACAGCCTAACAAACTCCTCCTCACTATTTCTGTTTGTTGTCGAAACTGACAGCTGGAGGGGCGTGGTTAAGTATGTTAGCCACGCCCAACACCTCAGACAGATTTAATCTGAGAATTTCACTAAAAACAAACAGGACGTGCATTTTCAGATTTCAGTTAAAGATTACAAGGGCAAACTATTTTTTTTTTCCTAATGACATGCACAGATGAATTATTCACCACAAAACTAGCAATGTGAGCTGACAAAATCAATATGGTTATTTTTGATTTCATGTGTAGTTTAACAGCCAGTTATGTAGTCTTAATGAATGTGTTTGTGTAATGGCTCTCATATTGTACGTTAAGCTGAACTTTATATATATCACATTTAGTCAAAGTTGTATTTTTAAAGGGATAATTCACCCAAATATTTCCTCATTATTTGTTCTTGCTTTAAAACTGTATGGGTTTCTTTCTTCTGTTCAACACAAATGACGATATTTTGAAGAATGCTTGTTGTTGCGACTCATTGACTTCCATAGTAGGACAAAAATGATTGGTGCCAGCTCCCCGCATTTGTCAAAATATCTTCTTTTGTGGTAAAAATGTATTTTGTGAAACTTACAGTTGAAGTCAGAATTATTAGCCCCCCTGAATTATTAGCCCCCTGTTCATTTTTTTCCTCAATTTCTGTTTAACGGAGAGAAGATTTTTTCAACACATTTCTAAACATAATAGTTTTAATAACTCATCTCTAATAACTGATTTATTTTATCTTTGCCATGATGACAGTAAATAATATTTGACTAGATATTTTTCAAGACACTTCTATACAGCTTAAAGTGACATTTAAAGGCTTAACTAGGTTAATTAGGTTAACTAGGCAGGTTAGGGTAATTAGGCAAGCTATTGTATAATGATGGTTTGTTCTGTAGACTATTGAAAAAAAATTTAGCTTAAAGGGGCTAATAATTTTGTCCTTAAAACGGCTTTTAAAAAATTAAAAACTGCTTTTATTCTAGTCGAAATAAAACAAATAAGACTTTCTCCAGAAGAAAAAATATTATTAGACATACTGTGAAAATTTTCTTGCTCTGTTAAACATCATTTGGGAAATATTTAAAAAAGAAAAAAAAAATCAAAGGGGGGCGAATAATTCTGACTTCAACTGTACATATCTTTTAAATAATTGAAGGTGAGTAAATGAGGGCTGAATTGATTTTTCTGGGTGAACTATGCCTTTAAGAGAAAGAAAGCAATTGAGAGAGAGAGAAACCTAAATAAACTAAATAAAAAAAACTATTTAGACAAATAGTCTAAATGAAATTAATTGTTTACTAATGATTTAAATATTTTAGCTGCTCTCATTATACAAGTGTTTTACATTCAGCAATATTCAGAATAGGAAAAAGAGTGGCAACTTATTTTACAAGACTTCATTGTATATGTCGCTTTAATTCTTGGTTTATCAAGACTTACTAGATTTTTTAGATATGGGTTTCAGTAAAATATTAGTATTTGTTTGATTTTTTTTAAATATTATATAAGGATACTGCCATTTGGAGCATGATGTTTTCAGAAAAAAAATGTTTCAAAAAATGCTGTTTCAGCTTTTCTCAAGTTAAACTATTTATATAGTGTTCTCTAAACTTTTTTTAATGGACTATATGCACAGCTTGAGTTTTAAAGCCAACGATAATCTTCCAGTGAACGCTTAATGTGACTATTTTCAATTTCACAAGGTTGTTTTTACAGCATCGATGTTGAAATGTAATTACAATACATTCAGTTAAATAGACTTCAGCATTCATTTAGTTGTTCAAGCGTAAAACGAGATGAAAGACCGTTGTAACCACTAGCACAGTCAGTAGCAACAGGCTAGCGCAGAAATTCCATTGAAAATACTGGGGTTAAATAAACTGTCATATTTTAAAAACATGGCAGTGGGAAATAAATTAATGCAGTGCTTCTTGTCCAATCTGAGACCCACTTCATATTGTATATCTAACAGGCAGTGAAGATCGCTGATTTTCAAAGAAATCACATTTTAAATGTGACAGTTTTGTAATGGAAAGACAGTTCACCGGAAGCCCTTGGGTTGCCTGGCTGAAAATTAAAAGTCTGTGTGCATATAGCCCATTATTATGCAAGAAATACTCTAAAACAAAACCGTTTCATTTTATATTTAGGAAAAACATTATGAGAAGTTGTTCCGAAACAGGGATTAAAATTGTTACATTGTTGCTCTTTGTTCTTGGTGCGGTTCGCTTTCACACGGCAAAGTTTCTAAACGGACCAAAAGAGCTAAAACAAGTCACGTGTGAGTAAACTCTCCTCACATTGGTCAGAGTTTCACGGTTTATTTTCCAGAGTCCCGCTCAGCTGTCGGAGGTGGTTTGGTGGTGTTTGACAGGGTGCGCGCGACACGTCTGAAGAGCGAGGAGGGATGCGGTGGGGAGGGGTGATAAGAATTGTGCGCGACGTATTTTAAGGACCGGGAGGGAGACGCGCGATTTCCGGGAGAATATCACTCGTTTGCGGGCATCCGGGAGTCTCTGTGCATTTGCGGGAGACTCCCGGAACTTCCGGGAGACTTGGGATGTCTGGAATGACCTCCCGCCCTACTCATAATTCTCTCTTCATATAGCCGTATGCCTATTACATATCCATAAAACACTGTGATATAGCCGGGCTCGGATCGTATTGCTTTCTCACTACAATCGATCCGCTCCAGAGTTCGTTTCAATCGAGCCGAGACCACCTCATTCAGGCGGTCTCGGAGCGATTGCTTTGGCGCGAATCCGAGCGCGATTGCCCTGTTGTGTGTGAAAGCACCCTTAATTTTCAACATGGCTGTACATATGTTTATACACTGAATAAATATAGACACTGAGAAAAATTATTCTGCAAAAAACAATTGATATGGGTTGAATTTAAACAAACAAATGAAATGTAGTAATGTTCAACTTAATTTGTTTGTTTAAATTCAGCCCAAATAAATTGTTTACAATCACTTGTAAAAATGTAATAAATCCAAGGAATTATGTTTGAATACTTTTTTTCAGTGTACTTTGAGCCAACTTAAAATAATTACTGTAAGTTTTTTCTCGAAGTATAATTTGACTTTTGCTGAAACATTAAAATTGAATTGAATCTAAATCAAAGATATTTATTATGATTAAGAAAGAAATTACATTCACACAAATTAAAAATATCATTTACTATAGAGACAATCAGGGCTTGACATTAACTTTTTTGATCACCTGCCAGTGTGACTAGTAGTTTTCCAACATTACTAGCCACTCGCCATTTTCACTAGCCACAATTTTGTTGTTGGGAAAATATATTTTATATGCATAAATTTGACTTTGACATGCTAAAATGACATGATTTAGATTTTGTGGAATGTCCACACGCCTCCTAATTTATGTCACTTTTTGTGTATGTTGTGTATGAGCTTGCTCAGTGAGCATGAGCACATGGGTCATGGTTTCATAATGTTGTATTACAATTAGTTTTTATTTCACATGACTTTTCAGAGCTCAAAGTATTTACCAAATTTATCTCTAACCACACTAAAAATAAATAAATAATTATTTCTTAGCCACAAATTTTAAATAATGTGTCAAAACAAGCAAAATATGGCTGTATACAGTACTATACATTTTATTTAACAAAACATAAAAAAAAAACAGTTAACATAAGTTAACTACACATAAATGCGAAGTTAATATCCTATATCCTGCTTAAATAATGGTTAAAGTGAAAGCAACCGGTTCTGCTTACAAAAAGACCAATTTGGAGCTCCTGAGAGCAGCAGGGCTGTAAGTGCATGAACAACTTTATGTCCAGTCTATTTGAAAGAGAACCGATCACACCAGTTGCGTTTCCAGGCACGGTTGTTTCAAGCAAGGAAACGGGAGCGCGCACGTGTTTTAAACAGTCGCGCACATCACATCAGCTGTTGGTGCGAGTGATCATCCTCTCATTCGGTAATCAACCGGCTTTCTTTTGCCCGCACGAACACGATTATATTTGTCAGTCATGCTGCTTTTCGATTCTAAGATCGCATTTGCTCGAATATTGGGCCATCTTTATTGTCGAACCCTGCTTTAAAGAAAAGTACAATTTAAAAATGATTTCCAACCAGCCAAAGTGGCTAGTGGAGGTGTCTGTCTAACCCGCCAGAGCTGAAATCTACCCGCATTTGGCGGGTGTTAATGTAAAGCCCTGGAGACAATTAATTCCTTTTGCTTTCGTACAACGTTAAAACCAAATTGTACATAAGCAGAAACTTTTTTTGACATGAAATTTGCTGGTGTTAAGTAAAAAAATATAACTTTGAGAAAAACAAATGAGTTCTTTTTTTGCTTTAAGGCAACTTGAACTTTTCCAATTTTTCCACTTAATCCAATATAACAATGCACTCTGAATGAAAGACACAGTAGTTTGGCTTGTTTCAGCGTGTTTCTGACTCACCGAGTCTCTGTCTTTCAGTGCCGCCAGTATAAATGTGCGATACTGCTGCTGTCCCGGCAGAGGTTTGTTGTAGTAGTTGCTGTAGGTTTTCTCGTCTCCTAACACAAAGCTTTCCGGAAGAGACTCCAGCTTGGCAGCAATGTAAGGCCGCAGAAAGTCCTGAGTTTGTCTTCTCCTCCTCCTCACAGCCGCGTCTCCATTATTCCCCATCAGCTGATAAAAACACATGAAACACATCAGTATGCAGGACCACCAGAACTCTCTCCGCCATCAGACTCCTCAACAGCTCAACAACAGACTGTCCCTTTGCACATATGCACTTTAGCATTGAATTCCTGCACATGCTGTTACTTCGTGAAGTTTAATTTTAAACTAATTTCGAGAGGAGCACGTGCTCATGATTGACCCAGCTGGCCCACATTAGCTAATCATGATCTTCCAATCAAAGGATCCCAAGTCACTATATATATATATCCTCATTTCCTTTCTACAACTATCTTCGTCTGGAAGAAACCCCCCTCCTCCCCTTCTTCCACCTTTGTCCAGAATGGGCGGCACGGTGGCCCAGTGACTAGCACTGTTGCCTCACAGCAAGAATACCAATGGCCTCAGGTCCTTGCTGGGCCATCTGGTATTTCTGTGCGGAGTTTGCATATTCTCCCCGTGTCCGCATGGGTTTCCCTCGGGTCCCCGGTTTCCTCCCACCATCCAAATATGCTCTATATTATAGATAAAACAAGCCTAAATCTTTTTTCTAATGTCTTACTGTCAAGAAGTTCACCTTGGTCTCAGCAGCAGGGGAGTTTGAGATCGACCTGAGCTCAATTTCCCCTAGCCATGTGAAAGAGGGGAGCCCTGGGCCCGAGGATCCCTTGAGCTCAGGGCTCTCTCCCAGGACAGCATGCCAAACAAGCTATGTGATAAATCATGAGCTAAGTGTGAACTCTTGAATGACAGTTTTGCAGTTTATTCATTCTCTGCTGGATTTTGCACAACAGTTTTTAACATTTATGTATATAGAAAGAGGTGGCACAGTTGATCAGTGGTTAGCACTGTCACCCCACAGCAAGTAGGTTGCTGGTTTTTCTGTGTGGAGTTTGCATGTTCTCCCTGTGTTGGCGTGGGTTTTCTCCGGGTGCTCCGGTTTCCCCCACAGTCCAAACACATGCGCTATAGGTGAATTGGATGAACTAAATTGGCCGTAGTGTATGTGTGTGGATGAGTGTGAGTATGAGTGTTTCCCAGTACTGGGTTGCAGCTGGAAGGGCATCCGCTGTGTAAAACATATGCTGGATAAGTTGGCGGTTCATTCCGCTGTGATGACCCCTGATGAATTAAGGGACTAAGCCAAAGGAAAATGAATGAATGAATTTTTAAAAACACATTTAAAATATATTAGAGTTTGTGCAGCCTTTTTGAGCACATAACATTTCCAAAATCATTAAAAAGTCTTACAAGCAGCAAACTTTTGAAGGATAGTATATATTTTTACTTCTATCCTGATTGCCACTTTCAGTGCATGAACCAGCTGAACAGCAGCGTGGAGGTCAAAGGTCAGACATCAGCCTCAGGTGTTTCAGTCAGAGGCATCATTAATTCAAAACGACACGCTGTCTCCTTCATCTGTCTCTTTATGAAGCACTTCCTCCGTTTCTCTCTCTTTTTCTTGCTCTCCACTAACACACTGTAAAAAATGCTGCCGTTTAATTTCTGAAGATTTGTATGTTTTTTTTCCTTTACATCCATTGCAGTTTCTTTTGTACAGTAGGTCATTCGTGTCTCCATTTTCCCTGGTTTTATGCCTTATTTTACATTTTGCACAGATTATAGCTACATGATGGCCTGTCTGTCTGTTTTTTGGTTTTTCTTTTTCTGCAAAAACTATAATAAAAAAATTTATTTAAAAAATGCTGTCTTCAACATGAAGAAATAAACACATTTAAGTGGATTGAACATAAAATAATTGAGTTGTTCCTCCAAAAACTCAAGAATTGTGTTGCTTCAGCTCAATTTAAATAAGTACTTTTGAAAAAACAACAAGTTTTATACACTGTAAAAAAATGCTGGTTTCCACACAATCGATTTGTGTTGGGTCAACATGAAGGAATTAAGTTAACTAATTCGTTTTTACACATTTAAGTTGATTGAACTTAAAACAATTGAGTTGTTCCCCCAAAAACTCACTGTAAAAAAACTAAAAAACTTTTATTTTAGTTGAATGAAATCATTTTTTTGTAGTCATCTCAACTTAAATCAGTCAAACTGACTACAAATATTGTGTCAAAGTTTGTTTAGCTAAAAAGAAATATGTGGTTAAGAACTGATTAACATTAAATTAAGTTAAAGAAACAAAGGTATTTGTTCTCATGACTTTTTGTCATTTCATTTTTTACAGTGCTCAAGACTTGTGTTGTTTCAGCTCAATTTAAATAAGTACTTTTCAACAAACAGCACGTCATACACCGTAAAAATCATATGACAAAAAGTCATGACAACAAATACCTTTATGTTTGATTAAGTTAATCAGTTTTCAACCAATATATTTTAGCTACACAAAGTTGGAAACATCTTTTTTTATTCGGTTTGACTGATAGAGTAGAAAAAAATGATTTCATTCAACTGAAATAAATGTTTTTTGGGGTTTTTTACAGTGAGTTTTTGGGGAGACAACTGAATTATTGTGTGTTCAATCCACCTAAATCTGTAAAACCTAGTAAGCTAACTTGATTCCTTCATGTTGTCCCAACACAAATCAATTTGGGTTGTTTCAGCTCAATTAAAATAAGTACTTTTGAACAAGCAGCAAGTTTCATACACTAAAAATGCTGGCTTCCTCACAATCGATTTGTGTTGGGTCAACATGAAGGAATCAAGTTAGCTTATTAGGTTTTACAAATTTAAGTGGATTGAACATAAAACACTAAAGTTGTCCCCCCAAAAACTCACCGTTAAAAAAAAAACTCTTCCTGCCTTAAATTATTTTAGTTGAATGAAATCATTTTTTTCAAATCAACTCAACTTAAATCCGTCGACAACTAAAAATGTTGTATCAAACTTTGTATAGCTGGGTTCCACATAAGCGATTTGTGTTAGAACAACATGAAGTAATTAAGTTAACTTATTAGTTTGTACAAATTTAAGTTGATTGAACAAAAAACAATTAAGTGGTCTCAAAAAACTCTAGAATTGTGTTGTTTCAGCTCATTTTAAATAAGACGTTTGAACAAACAGCAAACTTCCCTTTTTTGAGTGTAGTTAAAAACAGATTCACTTATAAATTTAAGTTAAAGCAGCATAAAATAATCTGTTCTCCTGACTTTTTGTCATATCATTTTTTTCACAGTGCTCAAGAATGGTGTTGTTTCAGCTCAATTTAAATAAGTACTTTTGAAAAAACAGCAAGTTTTATACACTGTAAAAAATACTGGCTTCCACACAAAAGATTTGTGAACATGAAAGAATCAATTTAGCTTACTAGGAGGATTGAACATAAAACAATGAAGTTGTCCCCCCAAAAACTTACTGTAAAAAACTCTTGCTGCCTTAATTTATTTTAGTTGAATGAAATCAATTTTTCTAGTAAGCTCAACTTAAATCAGTCAAACCGGTTAAAAATAATGTGTTAAACTTTTGGTTAAAAACTGATTAACTTATTAAATTAAGTTAAAGTAACATATAATAATCTGTTCTCATGACTTTTTGTCATATTAGTTTTTACAGTGCTCAAGAATTTTGTTGTTTCAGCTCATTTTAAATAAGTAGTTCGAACAAGCAGCAAACATTATTCTTTTGAGTGTATTTTGAGCGTAATAAAGCAACATACTGCTGCATTTTTAGCTTTAGTACTGCACATTCGGTCGCGACTGAATCAAATCCAAGGCCACAGGATTGCAGCAGAACAAATGGGGTCTTGTGGCAGAGAAAATGAGGACTGCGGCGTAATATTTATCGCAGTGATAAACACCAGTACAATAATACACCTCTCATTTGACTCGCCGACGCTCATAAATAAAGGGCAACTCGGGGGAGAATGGGCTGCGTGAAAACGGCCCGCTTCAAAATGCTGGTGACACCATTGTGATTTTTTTGCTTCCCAGCGCCGCTGCATTTTGATATTCAGAAAGCAGCACCTGAAAAAGTTTGCCTGTTTTGCAGACGGTAGTTTATCGAGAGCGAGCAAACTCATGAGAAAGCAGAACAGTGTTGGAGCCCGAAAGCTCAGTAGTAATAACAAAAAAAGAGAAAAACGCCAAGAGAAGCTTTTTAAGAGCGCTCAAAGTGCCTGTGTGTCTCTGCAGCTGCTGAGGAGGAGATGCAGAGGAACCGAGAGGCAGAAAATAACCAGCGGAAAAACAAAACTGTTGCATCATGCATACTGTAGAGCATTGAAAAGACCTCGTATATCACAGACCTGAAGTGTGACGGATAAGAGTGTGAGACATTTATACTATTTGTACGGGATCATCAGAAACACACACTCACCTCATCCAGATCAATATCTTCTGGGTTTTCCCAATGGAGTAGAGTTGAAGGAGTTACTGGTACAACCACGATGTAAAACCACCTGAGAGGAAAACAAACATGCACATGTAAGAATCAAGGTCTGTGTGTGTGTGTGTGTGTGTGTGTGTGTGCATTTCAAGCATCTTCCATTCATTTAGCTTGAATTTGAATGATATACAAGAAATTAATAATTTACTGTACACTGAATCCATTTTTAATGCGAAATGCGACAGGAAACATTTGAGTATGTTATTAATTGTTGTCTATCATGTAGTTAAAATTTGTAAACCACCAACACAGTTGACAGTAACAAAGTTTTCACAGCAAGAAGGTCGCAGGTTCGAGTTCCGGCTGGGCCAGTTGGCATTTCTGTGTGGAGTTTGCATGTTCTCCCCGTGTTGGCGTGAGTTTCCTTCGGGTGCTCCGGTTTCCCCCACAGTCCAAACACATGCACTAAAGAAACTAAACTGGCCGCAGTTTATGAGTGTGAATGAGTGTGTATGGGTGTTTCCCAGTACTGGTTTGTGGCTGGAAGGGCAATCGCTGCATAAAACATATCCCAGAATAGTTGAATCATTCTGCTGTGGCGACCCCTGATAGATAAGTCACTAAGCCGAAGGAAAATGAATGAATGAATGAATTACTGAACTTACAAGTAACAGTGAAAATAGATGTTTTAGAGATAACGTGATATCATAATTATTTTAAACTTTTTTATTAATTTATTTGTTTTTAAGTCGGGCAACGCAGTGGCGCAGTAGGTAGTGCTGTTGCCTCACAGCAAGAACGTCGCTGGGTCGCAGGTTCGAACCTCGGCTGGGCTGGGTCAGTTGGCGTTTCTGTGTGGAGTTTGCATGTTCTCCCTGCGTTCGCGTGGGTTTCCTCCGGGTGCTCCGGTTTCCCCCACAGTCCAAAAACATGCAGTACAGGTGAATTGGGTAAGCTAAATTGTCCGTAGTGTATGAGTGTGAATGTGTGTGTGGAAGTTCCCAGAGATGGGTTGCGGCTGGAAGGGCATCCGCTGCGTAAAAATCGTGCTGGATAAGTTCGGTTCAATCCGCTGTGGCGACCCCGCAAAGGACAAAGCCGACAAGAAAATGAATGAATGAATGAATTTGTTTTTAAGTCCAAAATGTACCTGCAATTCTAATACAAATTACCCCTTTATGTGTGTGTTTCTCAGGATTTACCTGTATGTATATATATATATATATATATATTCTCAGTATATACTCAAAAAAAAATTTGTTTTTCTTTCTACTTGTTTTATCCTTTAACTACTGATGGCATATGTTCCGAATTAAAAAATAAATAAATAAATAACAGGGTGTTGGTGAGGTCTTCAAAAGTATTATTTAGAGAAATTTAAAGCCCTTAAAAAGTATTAAAAAGTTTACAAGGTATTACATTTTGTATCAGTATGTTAAGTTTGCCTGAATTTAATCTTTGAATATTGGGGTAGTTGTGTAGTTTTTCGGAAATTGTTAAAATCCTGCTAGATTTGACATCACGCTCATTTGTTTACTGCAGCAACCAAGGAAACACTGTTATTCCTGCTGTTCTACAGGCGCCACCTGCTGGATTAGCATTTTTATTTAGTATACAGGTTAAGTCAGAATTATTAGCCCCCTTTGAATTTTTTCTGTTTTTAAATATTTTCTAAATGGTGTTTAACAGAGCAAGGAAATTTTCACAGTATGTCTGATAATATTTTTTCTTCTGGAGAAAGTCTTATTTATTTTATTTACGCTAGAATAAAAGCAGTTATTAATTTTTTAAGAACCATTTTAAGGTCAATATTATTAGCCCCTTTAAGATATTTTTTTTCGATAGTCTACAGAACAAACCATCATTATACAATAACTTGCCTAATTACCCTAACCTGCCTAGTTAACCTAAGTAACCTAGTTAAGTCTTTAAATGTCACTTTAAGCTGTATAGAAGTGTCTTGAAAAATATCTAGTCAAATATTATTTACTGTCATCATGACAAAGATAAAATAAATCAGTTATTAGAAATGAGTTATTAAAACTGTTATGATTAGAAAAGTGTTGAAAAAATCTTCTCTCCGTTAAACAGAAATTGGGGAAAAAAAAATAAACAGGGGGGCTAATAATTCAGGGGGGCTAATAACTCTGACTTCAACTGTATGAATAATGTTTTAGTTTAGGATTAGTTTCAGTATTTAGTAAATATACTGTAAGTTAAAATGTTGGCGGGTCCTAAATGTTAAAATGTTTGGATGAGGTCTTAAAATGTAGGGAAAGAGTCTTAAAAAAGGACTTAAAAGGTATTGAAGTTCATTCTCTGATTCCTGTATATACCTTGAATAAAGATGCCGTCATTTAGAGGATTTATTTGGACAAAATAACAAACACGGCGTCATGTTTTCAGATCTTAATATTCATTTTCACATAATACCAACTTCTGAGGAGTTTAAAAATTAATATTAAAATAAAGAAAAATTAGTTTTGCTGACCGATTGTTATTTTTTGAATTTGGGAAACATATTGAATAAAACAAAGACTAACAATTTACTTAAACCATACCTAATAAAATCCAGTAAATACAGAGCCAGAGATACTTCCAAAACAGTATTTGTATATAATATAATCCTTAATATATTAAGGGTTATTATCATTAATATAATAAAAATAAGGGCGACGCGGTGGCGCAGTAGGTAGTGATGTTGCCTCAAAGCAAGAAGGTCGCCGGTTCGAGCCTCGGCTGGGTCAGTTGGCATTTCTGTGTGCATGTTCTCCTGCGTTCGCGTGGGTTTCCTCCGGGTGCTCCGGTTTCCCCCACAGTCAAAAGACATGCGGTACAGGTGAATTGGGTAGGCTAAATTGTCCGTAGTGTATGAGTGTGAATGAGAGTGTATGAATTTCCCAGTGATGGGTTGCAGCTGGAAGGGCATCCGCTACGTAAAACATGTGCTGGATAAGTTGGCGGTTCATTCCACCGTGGCAACCCTAGACTAATAAAGGGACTAAGCCGAAAAGAAAATGAATGAATGAATGAATGAATAATAAAAATACGCAATGTATTTACTGCCACATTTTGCACTTGTAGAATAATATTCATTTACTTTCAAAAATAACGTTGGACCCTTAATTCTGTGTGTATATAATGTGCATTATACACATCGTGAGTATATTTACAATACAAGCTCAGACATTGTTCTGTCATGACAACGTAGCTCATTTTATAATGTTCCCAGATTAAAATAGTGAGATGTGATCTTGAAGAAGGTGATAATGAAAAGTGTGACCCTCTACATCTCTGCTAAATCCACAGACAGAGGTATCAGTGTGTGTGTGTTTGTGAGTGAGATGAAACGCTCTGGATGGACATTACACCGCTGATTGCGTTCCTGAATGACTCTGTGACAGCCGCAGCTCTGAAACAAACACTCCAAACCCAATTAACACAGAGTAATTCACACACTCTCCTGCCAGGACTGAGAGAGAGCATTGTTTGATACGTCTGATGTCTATAACGTCTGATGAAACCGCTTCTAACAATCTCGCCTCGGCTTTGATGAGGAAACGTGTCTGGTAATTTCTAATTAAAGCATTTCTGTGGTGTCTTTGGTCAGAAATGATCCTGCGGGCAGTGTTTTTCAGCTTTCAGCCAGCTCAGATGCCACTGCGTTACATCAAACCGAGCCTCTAGCTGTGAAATAAGCCAATATGAGCTGCGATGGGAAGTGTTTGAGTATTAACCTTCGGCCTGAGTCTCAATAAAGCACAACGGGCCAATATTTGCCCAGAGAGTAACAGGATTCTTGAACTGAGACTCCGGCAAACATCACCCGGAGAGCTAGCACGTACTGTATCATCTTTGCTCTGTTTTAAAATAAATAGTGAGGTATAATAGTGATCAAATGCTGCTCTATGGTTTGACATGAAATATCACTACTAAAGAAAACATTACATTTATATACAGTCAGAATAGTTTTAATAACTAATTTCTAATAACTGATTTATTTTATTGCGGCGCGGTGGCGCAGTGGGTAGCGCTGTCACCTCACATCAAGAAGGTCGCTGGTTCGAGCCCTGGCTTCGTCAGTTGTGACCCATTTCTGTGTGGAGTTTGCATGTTCTCCCCGTGTTGGCGTAAAACATATGCTTGATAAGTTAGCGGTTCATTCCACTGTGGCGACCCCTGATGAATAAAGGGACTAAGCCGAAGGAAAATGAATGAATGAATAATAATTTGTGTACACATTTTGTGATCTTGAGTTTTTTTGTTAAATTATTTCCAGTTTTGTCTTTGCTACTGATTATTCTAAGGCACAGGTGTCAAACTCAGTTCCTGGAGGGCCGGAGCTCTGCACAGTTTAGTTCCAACCCTAATTAATCACACCTGATCAAACTAATTAAGTCCTTAAGGCTTGTTTGAAACCTGCAGGTAAGTGTGTTGAAGCAGGGTTGGAACTAAACTGTGCAGGGCTGCGGCCCTCCAGGATCTGAGTTTGACACCCCTGTTCTTAGGTATATGCATGAATATATTATCTTAAAGCATCCTATAGTAAATATGAACCTAAAAGAGAGATCTGTGAGGGGTGTACTCGTTTATGCTGAGCGCTGTATATAAATATTTATTGTCAAATAACTTAATGCAACCTATATGCAGTGCATGCACAGGAAATATGGCTCTGCTTTTACTGTTCAAGTAGTTGTTTAGGTCATGCAATGCAGTTTATACAAAGCCATCAAGCATAATTTTGCACGGAGCAAAACAAATCTTGTTTTCTCATGCATTTATTCACGCTGGGGGAAAATAAAAAAGCTATTTTCACAACATTCCGATATTTTTTTATAAAGAATATTTTTTGCGTGTTGAATGAAGCAAAAAGAACGACAGTAAATCTGTTTGATAAATGAATAAAGGAAGCTACAGTGCTCAGCATAAATGAATACATCCCCTTTTGAAAATGAACATTTTTATCAATTTCTCAGCGAGTATAGCCAATATATACTCAACGGCCACTTTATTAGGTACACCTTACTAGTACCAGGTTGGACCCTCTTTTTCCTTGAGAACTGCTTTAATCCTCCGTGGTATAGATTCAACAAGGTGGAAATATTCCTCAGAGATTTTGCTCCATACTGACATGATCGCATCACGCAGCTGCTGCAGATTTGTCAGCTGCACATCCATGATGCGAATCTCCCGTTCCACTACATCCCAAAGGTGCTCTATTGGATTGAGTTCTGGTGATTGTGGAGGCCATTTGAGTACAGTGAACTCATTGTCATGTTCAAGAAACCAGTCTGAGATGATTTACGCTTTATGATATGACTCATTATCCTGCTGGAAGTAGCCATCAGAAGATGGGTACATGTGGTCATAAAGGGATGGACATGGTCAACAACAATACTCAGGTAGGCTGCGGCGTTGACACAATGCTCAATTGGTACTAATGAGCCCAAAGTGAGCCAAGAAAACTACTGCACTTAGTTACCACACTATTACACCACCACCAGCAGCCTGAATCGTAGATACAAGGCTGGATAGATCCATGTTTTCATGTTGTTGACGCCAAATTCTGACCCGACCATCTGAATGTTGCAGCAGAAATCGAGACTCATCAGACCAGGCAACTTTTTTCCAATCTTCTATTGTGCAATTTTGGTGAGCATGTGACAACTGTAGCCTCAGTTTCCTGTTCTTAGCTGACAGGAGTGGCACCCGGTGGTGTCTTCTGCTGCTGTAGCCCATCTGCCTCAAGGTTGGACACGTTGTGCGTTCAGAGATGCTCTTCTGCATACCTCAGTTGTAACGAGTGGTTATTTGAGTTACTGTTGCCTTTCTATCAGCCTTTCTATCCATTCTGATGCTCAGTTTGAACTGCAGCAGATCATCTTGACCATGTCTACATGCCTAAATGCATTAAGTTGCTGCCTTGTGATTGGCTGGTTAGAAATTTGCATTAACAAGCAGTTTGACAGGTGTACCTAATAAAGTGGCCGGTAAGTGTATTTTGGTGTGTTTAAACAAAACCAATATATTAAACAGTTATATCTATAAAAATGAGAGTTTAGTCACCGAACATCTTTAGGAATTGAAAATAATACATTGAAATTTACAATGAGTTTTTGCAAAACAATATTACAAACAAAAAAGCTAACAAAATTTGATGATTATTATGTCCCTCTTGGTTTTTCTGTTTATTAAAATTGATTATTTAAATAAACAGAGATTGACTGACCTGACGAGGGCGCTGTTGTGCACTTTGGGCAGTGTGATGGCGAGTTTGCCACCCTCCTCTGGGTCTAGTTTCTGATGTGCCGGTTTGGTGGTGAAGAGGTCTGGAGCGGTGCGGATGGAGACCTGCTGCTGCAGTCCGCCAGCGCTGTTCCCCCGACTCATCAGGACAAAGGAATAATCAGTGTCCGGCTGCAGACGCGTGATCAGCTTCCTCTTCAGGTCACCCTGGACCTCCACACTCTGCTGGTTATATAGGATCTGCAGCACAGATTACAAGCACATTCACAACATAGACAGAAATATAAATGTAATGACAACTGTATTCGCATCCACATTAAACGAATGATCACTTCCTGCCTGACAACTGCAGTTTCAAAGAACTAGAATTTTTCTTTCTTTTTTAAATATTTCCCAAATGATGTTTAACAGATTCAGGAATTTCTCACAGTATTTCCTATAATATTTATTCTTCTGGAGAAAGTCTTATTTGTTTTTTTTCAGCTAGAATAAAAGCAGTTTTTAATTTTTTTTAAACCATTTTAAGGTCAAAATTATTAGCCCCCTTAAGCATTATTTTTTTTGATAGTCTACAGAACAAACCACTGTTATACAATAACTTGCCTAATTACCATAACCTGCCTAGCTAACCTAATTAACCTAGTTAAGCCTTTAAATGTCACTTTAAGCTGAATACTAGTATCTTGTAAAATATCTAGTAAAATATTATTTACTGTCATCATGACAAAGATAAAATAAATCAGTTATTAGAGATGAGTTATTAAAATTATCATGCTTAGAAATGTGTTGAAAAAAATCCTCTTTCCGTTAAATAGAAATTGGGAAAGAATATACAGGGGGGCTAATAATTCTGACATCAACTGTATATATAAAATGTAATTATCTACACACAAAAAGTTGAAGGCAAAATTATTAGCCCTAAATTATTATTATTTTTAAGTCATGTTTAATGGAGAGAACATGTTTTTTTTTTTTTTACATTTTTAAACATACTACTACTACTGCTAATAATAATAGTAATATTTTTCTTTAAAAAAAATGTAATCTTAATCTTTATCTTAACTGTGATCTTGAATTTTTTTTTTTCTTTTTTTAACAAAAAACAACTTTTATTTTCCTCTTGATTTTTCTGTTTTAAATATTTCTTTAATGTTTTTTTTAAAAATTATTAAATATTTAATGTATTTAATATAAACAATTACAATTAATTTGGCTGTACTTTTTGGACTGTCATCTTAGATTTTTTAGTTCCAGTTTTGGCTTTGCTACTCAATAACAATAATTCCTTACATTTATACAGCGCTTTTCTAGACACTCAAAGCACTTTACACATTGGGGGAATCTCCTCATCCACCACCAGTGTGCAGCATCCACCTGGATGACACGACGGCAGCCCTACTGCACCAGACCGCACACCACACACCAGCTAATTGGTGGAGAGGAGACAGAGTGATGATATGGGAATGGTTAGGAGGCCATGATGGACAGAGGCCAGTGGGTAAATTTGGCCAGGATGCCAGGGTTAAACCCCTACTCTTTTTCGAAGAACATTCTGGACCACAGGATATATTTTTATATATATATATATATATATATATATATATATATATATATATATATATATATATATATATATATATATATATATATACGGAAATATATTACTGTAAAGCATTTAAAAGAGAGATCTGTAAGGAGTGTATCATTTATGCTGAGCACTGTCAAAGCAAAATGCTGTTATATCCATTAAAATAAGAGTTTGATATTAATGTCTTGAAAGTGATTCCAACCATATTATTTTCTACACCCCTATCATTATTCGTAGTTTGATCTCTGCTTTTGTTTTATGTGCATTCAGTACAATTTTCAGAATGATATCTGTATTGTTATCTTTATTGTTATCATCAGCTCTTAAAGGGACAGTTCACCCAAAAATGATTTGCTCATCCTTTGCTTGTTCAAAACCTATTTGAGTTTCTTTCTTCTGTTGAGCTCGAAAGAAGATACTTTGAAAAATGCTGGTTGCTGGCACACTGAAAAAAATGATTCATTGGTTTTACCAATTTTTTTTTAAGTTAAGTGGTTAAAAACAATTTATTTGAGATGATTTCAAACAAACAAATTAAGTTGAACATTACTAAACTTAATTTGTTTAAATTCAGCCCATATAAATGGTTTGCAACCACCCATCGACTTCCAAAGGAATTTTTTACTCTGTCAGCAACCAGCATTCTTCAAAATATCAACAGGATAAAGAAACTCATAAAGGTTTAAAACCACAAGGGAGAATAAATGGCCATTTTTGAGTGAACTAACCCTCATTTGACTCAATCTCCCGCTGTGCTTTCTGCAGAATGACATGAAAAAGTCACCTTGAAAGGCACTTGGGACTTGTACGTTTCTGGCACCTCCCATGTGAGCAGGACAGAGGTCTTCATCACGGCTTTCACACCAAAGTTTTTCGTGAACTCTGTGGAGGAGAAAGTTGAAGAGTTACTGAATGGCGCAGCGATAAGCAGAGAAACCACATCAGCTATACATGATAACATCTTAAGACCTTCATCTCAAAACCACACATGAAAAACCCAAAGCCACATATCAGCTCTGTGCATGCGCTTAAGCTATAGGGAATCAGAAAAGACAGAACACACACATATATATTAGAGTTATTAGAGTAATTCACACAGAAATTAATATACTGTTGTTATTTCATCACACTTGTCATTAATAGTAGATATATCACTATTATGAATTCTGCATGTGTTGATGATTGTCAAATATATATATATATATATATATATATATATATATATATATATATATATATATATATATATATATATATATATATATATATATATATATATATATATATACAGTTAAAGTCAGAATTATTAGCCCCCCTTTGAATATTTTTTTCTTTTTTAAATATTTCCCAAATGATGTTTAACAGAGCAAGGAAATTTTCACAGCATGTCTGATAATATTTTTTCTTCTGGCAAAAGTTTTATTTGTTTTATTTTGGCTAGAATAAAAGCAGTTTTTAAAAATTTCAACACCATTTTAGGGTCAATATTATTAGCCCCTTTAAGCTAGATTTTTTTTCGATAGTCTACAAAGCAAACCATCGTTATACAATGACTTGCCTAATTACCCTAACCTGCCTTGTTACTAACCTAGTTAAGCCTTTAAATGTCACTTTAAGCTGTATAGAATGTCTTGATAAATATCTAGTCAAATATTATTTACTGTCATCATGCCAAAGATAAAATAAATCAGTTATTAGAAATGAGTTATTAAAACTATTATGATTAGAAATGTGTTGAAAAAATCTCTCTGTTAAACAGAAATTGGGGAAAAAATAAATAAACAGGGGGGCTAATAATTCAGGGGGGCTAATAATTCTGACCTCAACTATAAATATATACACAACAGTTCTCACAGCGAAAAAAATCAGTGTCCATTTAACTCAATTTGAGTTTAACTTAACACTCCTTCGGTGTACATATGACTCCCTCCATTTTGGAGTTAAAATAACACTTTCTAAAGTGTGAAATTTCTACATTACTCACAGAGTTCATTTTAACACAGTAAGAGTTTATTCTTACATCGAACTGGAGCGTGTTACCCTTCAAAGTGTTAATATATTACCTTTTTTTCCCTTATATTTTCAATTGGTGTGTGTGACAGATAACAATGATCAAATATGTTGAAAATAGTTTTCATTTATTAAATGTTCATTAATCTTTGAAATAATTTCAAGACATTCTACTCTTTGCATTTTAAAATGCAACAAGACATGTTTCAAGTTTAAGTAAAACATATTGGTTTGTTCACTGTTTGTCTGAAAGAACCGGTTTGAGTAAAAAAAAACTGGACTTCCTATCACTTGTGGGAAATACACTGCATATTGGGTTAAAGGTTTAACACTGAAAACAAAACAAAAAACTCTTAAATATACGCTCTTCCACACTCGTGGATTAAAATGTACTCCGGTTTTAACACTGAACAACACCAAAAAAAAATTAAAATCACACTGTATATTTAACACTGGAATTTTTGCTGTGTGGTTCTTAAATCTGACTGGTTGATAGCCGTGTGATAATCTGCCAGTAACAGCACTCGGTCTGCCTCTTCACCTTTCACCCTTGTGTATTACGCCACCCACATACAGCAACAAGCAGAGGACACTCTACAGTTTGACAAATATTGCTGCTGTTGGACAACATCATGTACTTTTGAGTCGAGAATGTAGTTATTTAGATTGCAGCTATGCAGTTTATTTATAAGGATAGTGCCTATTTTAAAATATTTATAATTTCTGAGAGACAGCGCAGCCATTAGCCTGTCTTTGAGCAAAGATGGTTGACGATGTTCATCAACACGAGTAGCAGTGCGATGTGGCTGTATATTGGCACCAGTGGGAGGCGCCCTTAGTGTCCCACCAGTGACGATATACAGCCACATCGCGCTGCTTGGAGTGTGATATTGCGTTATATATTGTATTGTATTATATATTGTAATATAATATAATAAAATATATTATAATATAAAATAATATAATATAATATAATATAAAATAATATAATATAATATAATATAACTGGGTCGCAGGTTCGAACCTCAGCTGGGCTGGGTCAGTTGGCGTTTCTGTGTGGAGTTTGCATGTTCTCCCTGCGTTCGCGTGGGTTTCCTCCGGGTGCTCCGGTTTCCCCCACAGTCCAAACACATGCAGTACAGGTGAATTGGGTAAGCTAAAATTGTCCATAGTGTATGAGTGTGAATGTGTGTGTGGAAGTTCCCAGAGATGGGTTGCGGCTGGAAGGGCATCCGCTGCGTAAAATCGTGCTGGATAAGTTGGCGGTTCATTCCGCTGTGGCGACCCCGCAAGGGACAAAGCCGACAAGAAAATGAATGAATGAATGAATGAATGAATATAATATAATATAATATAATATAATATAATATAATATAATATAATATAATATAATATAATATAATATAATATAATATAATATAATATGGCAACGCAGTGGCGCAGTACGTAGTGCTGTTGCCTCACAGCAAGAACGTCGCTGGGTCGCAGGTTCGAACCTCGGCTGGGCTGGGTCAGTTGGCGTTTCTGTCTGGAGTTTGCATGTTCTCCCTGCGTTTGCGTGGGTTTCCTCCGGGTGCTCCGGTTTCCCCCACAGTCCAAAGACATGCAGTACAGGTGAATTGGGTAAGCTAAATTGTCCGTAGTGTATGAGTGTGAATGTGTGTGTGTGGAAGTTCCCAGAGATGGGTTGCGGCTGGAAGGGCATCCGCTGCGTAAAATCGTGCTGGATAAGTTGGTGGTTCATTCCACTGTGGCGACCCCGCAAGGGACAAAGCCGACAAGAAAATGAATGAATGAATAATATAATATAATATAAAATAATATAATATACTATAATTTAATATAATATAAATTTATATAATATAATGTAATATAATATAAAATAATATAATATAATATAATATAATATAATATAATATAATATAATATAAAATAATATAATATAATATAATATAATATAATATAATATAATATAATATAATATAATATAATATAAAATAATATAATATAAAATAATATAATATACTATAATTTAATATAATATAAATTAATATAATATAATATAATATAATATAATATAATATAATATAATATAAAATAATATAATATAATATAATATAAAATAATATAATATAATATAATATAATATAATATAATATAAAATAATATAATATAATATAAAATAATATAATATAATATAATATAATATAATATAATATAAAATAATATAATATAATATAATATAAAATAATATAATATAATATAATATAATATAAAATAATATAATATAAATAATATAAAATAATATAATATAATATAATATAATATATATATAATATAATATAAAATAATATAATATAATATAATATAATATAATATAATATAATATAATATAATATAATATAATATAATATAAATAATATAAAATAATATAATATAATATAATATAATATAATATAATATAATATAATATAATATAAAATAATATAATCTAAATAATATAAAATAATATAATATAATATAAATAATATAAAATAATATAATATAATATAATATAATATAATATAATATAATATAATATAAAATAATATAATATAATATAATATAATATAATATAATATAAAATAATATAATCTAAATAATATAAAATAATATAATATAATATAATATAATATAATATAATATAATATAATATAATATAAAATAATATAATCTAAATAATATAAAATAATATAATATAATATAATATAATATAATATAATATAATATAATATAAATAATATAAAATAATATAATATAATATAATATAATATAATATAATATAATATAATATAATATAATATAATATAATATAATATAATATAATATAATATAATATAAAAACTAACAAGAATAGTGATTTAAATTCTTGTCCAACCTCACATTAAACCAAATAACCATGTATGTACTCAGACCAGTATTACACTCTTCTGTTGTAGTGAAACACAAAAAAAGAAATGCTAGATATGAAATGAAAGGGAAATGGATGCTGCCGAGCTCCAAAAATACCACAAAGAAAGTCCATATGTTCTATAGAAAAAGTGTGGGAATGGCAGGAGGGTGAGCAAAACCCTTTAATGTTTCGAGCATAAGATGAGCCGTATGTGGAGATTTTGCAGCGACTGCATTCAGAAAACCGTACGTCTGCTTCCTCTCCAACCATCTGCTGTGTGTGAGTGTTGTTCAGTGAATGTGTGTATGAGACAAACAGAGAAAGGAGACAGCGAATATGACGGTCTGGAGCTGCTGGATGAGGGATTGTTAATATAACTAAATAGTAAATCATTTTGAGTAGGATTCTAATAGCATTTGAACACACTTAATTACAACTTATTTGGTTAATTGAATATTTTGTTGGCGGCACAGTGGCTCAGTTGTTAGCACTGTCGCCTCACAGCAAGAAGGTCGCTAGTTTGAGTCCCGACAGTTGGCATTTTTGTGTGGAGTTTGCATGTTCTCCCCGTGTTGGCGTGGGTTTCCTCCGGGTGCTCCGATTTCCCCCACAGTCCAAACACATGCGCTATAGGAGAATTGGAAAAACTAAATTGGCCATAGTGTATGAGTGTGTGTGTGTGTGTGTGTGTGTGTGTGTGCATGTGAGAGTGTATGGGTGTTTCCAAGTACTGGGTTGCGGCTGGAAGGGCATCCGCTGCGTAAAACATATGCTGGAATAGTCGGCAGTTCATTCTGTTGTGGCAACCTCTAAGACTAAGCTGAAGAAAAATGAATGAATGGACCATTGATCTCTGTAATTTATATAATGGAAACAATAATGTGCCATTCCAAATGTGCCATTTTAGTGACTGTCGCTTTAAATTCAAATGAGATTGAGCTCTTTTCAAAATAGGGCGGAGCTACAAATGCCTGTGTGTCAGCATAGTGGCAGATTCAAAAACAAGCCTAAGCTCCTATGCTAATGAGGGAGTGATGGTCACTAGTGGGTGGGGTTTTCCTGGAAGAAGCTAAAAGGGCATTCGCTGCGTAAAACATATGCCGGAATAGTTGGCGATTCATTCCGCTGTGGCGACCTCTGATAAATCAGAGACTAAGCCGAAAGAAAATGAATGAATAAACAATTGAGCTCTGCAATTTATATAAAAGAAACACTAATGTGCCATCCTAAATGTGCCATTTTAGTGACTGTCGCTTTAAATTCAAATGAGATTGAGCTCTTTTCAAAAGAGGGCGGAGCTACAAATGCCTGTGTGTCAGCATAGTGGCAGATTCAAAGCAAGACTAAGCGTCTATACTAATGAGGGACAGATAGTCACTAGTGGGTGGGGCTTTTCTGGAGGAAAGCTGAAAGGGCATTCGCTGCGTAAAACATATGCTGGAATAGTCGGCGGTTCATTCTGTTGTGGCAACCTCTAAGACTAAGCCGAAGAAAAATGAATGAATGGACCATTGAGCTCTGTAATTTATATAATGGAAACAATAATGTGCCATTCCAAATGTGCCATTTTAGTGACCGTCGCTTTAAATTCAAATGATATTGAGCTCTTTTCAAAATAGGGCGGAGCTACAAATGCCTGTGTGTCAGCATAGTGGCAGATTCAAAAACAAGCCTAACCTCCTATGCTAATGAGGGAGTGATGGTCACTAGTGGGTGGGGCTTTCCTGGAAGAAGCTGAAAGGGCATTCGCTGCGCAAAACATATGCGGGAATAGTCTGCGATTCATTCTGCTGTGGCGACCTCTGATAAATCAGAGACTAAGCCGAAAGAAAATGAATGAATAAACAATTGAGCTCTGCAATTTATATAAAAGAAACACTAATGTGCCATCCTAAATGTGCCATTTTGGTGACTGTCGCTTTAAATTCAAATCAGATTGAGCTCTTTTCAAAAGAGGGTGGAGATACAAATGCCTGTGTGTCAGCATAGTGGCAGATTCAAAAACAAGACTAAGCGCCTATACTAATGAGGGACAGATAGTCACTAGTGGGTGGGGCTTTCCTGGAGGAAAGCTGAAAGGGCATTCGCTGCGTAAAACATATGCTGGAATAGTTGGGGGTTCATTCCGCTGCGGCGACCCCTGATAAATAAGGGACTAAGCTGAAGGAAAATTAATGAATGAATTAAAAGTTATTGCAAAAAAATAGAAACTACAAATTAAAATTGTATTTCTTATTTTATTTTTCACCAACATATTATTTTCGGACTGCGATTTTAAGTTTTATTTTGTTAGATTAGCTCCAGATTTAGCTTTGGTGCTGACTCATCTAATGTATATACACAATATATGAATGTAAAGTATCCAAAAGAAACTACTAATTTAAAAGAGAGATCTGCGAGAAGGGAGTGTGCTCTATTATGCTGAGCTCTGTATATCGCTTCAGAAGAGATCTCAATTAGTCAACAATCTGTGACTTTTAATTTATCCAAATGAATTTAATCAGAAACATCTGAGAGAAAGTTGATTCTTAAATGAACTGTAACTAAGCCCTCTATTAAAGCCCTCTCTCAGATCCTCTTAAAGTTTCTCTGGTAAATACAGCTTTAGGATCAGTTCTGATTTGATTTGTAATTTTGATGAATCCATTAATGATTCTGTTAGAACTTTTGAAAGAGCTGCTGGACTCTTTAAAATGAACTGCTTATTAGAGTTACTTGTTCATGAATCAGCCTATATGTGCAATCAGTGAGGATACTGCAATAAAAAACATGTGTTTTTGCATGTTTTGTGGCATCTTTTTACTCTCAACACATTTAAATCAAACTACACAATTCAATTCAGCTCAAATATTCACTTTGTTCTCATGTTTTAGATTGCAGAATAACCTCTAAATAAAGGGGAAACCTCATATATATATATATATATATATATATATATATATATATATATATATATATATATATATATATATATATATATATATATATATATATATATATATATATATATATATATATATATATATATATATATATATATATATATATATATTCTGAGTGTGGGATCAACACAATATCCAATCAAAACCAATTATCCAACTTAGGATTTAGAATTTTTTGTGGTCTAAAATAAAATATACACAAACAATATACACAAAATTAAGGTTATTTCTTTTTTGACTTCAAGAATCATCGTTTTTTTTAAGGGTACCTATTATGCACCTTTTAACAAGTTATAATGATGTCCCTAGCGTGTGCATATGCAGTTTAAACTCAAAATACCATAGAAATAATGTTCTATAATGCTTTAAATCTGCCCCTTTTAGGCTTTGATCCTAATTGTGGCATTTTAGTGACTGTCGCTTTAAATTCAAATGAGATTGTGCTCTTTTAAAAAGAGGGCGAAGCTATAAATGCCTGTGTGTCAGCATAGTGGCAGATTTAAAAACAAGACTAAGCGCCTATGCTAATGAGAGAGAGATGGTCACTAGTGGTCACTGTTTTTATCAAGTGTGATTATAAAAATAAAATGAATACATTTTTACCATTAGAAGCTGGTTATATTCACACCCTGTTGCCACACAACTGTGTTTAAGCTCCTTATAAAAGTATTTTTTGTATAATAGGTCCCCTTTAATTCTTCTCTATGAGAAAAAAAATAAGCACTAATATATTAATTAAATATGGTGGGTTTTTTTGTTCAATAAATTCATAAAATCAACATATTTAGGCCTAGATTGCATCATAAAACTAAGCACTTAAATGTCATCTTATTAAAGACAGACTATTGGGAGATTTAGAGCCATAAACTCTTTATACATGCGTCTAAATTTCATGTTTTTCTATGCACGTTGTCTATAAGGCCCGTAAGAAATTAGTAGAGAGTACATTTCTGTCTGTAATTGATTATGGTGATCATTTATATATGCATGCTGCCATTACTTTACTTAGAAAACTAGATTCGGTTTATCACGCAGCAATACGCTTCGTCATAGGCGCAGACTCACGGACGCATCACTGTATTTTGTATGATTCCTTAGACTGGTTATCCTTGTATCAAAGGAGAAAATTACATTCATACTTATTTATTTTAAAGGCTCTTTTAGGTAAATTACCATCCTATCTTTCTAGTTTGTTAACATTTCACATAAATAACCAACACACTAGATCTGGTTCCTGTATTCGCTTAACAGTCCCAAGGGTATTTTCAGAACTTGGCAAACGTGCTTTTTCCTTTTATGCTCCTAGGGCTTGGAACGACCTGCAAAATCAGCTTAATCTTGATAAACTTTCGACTTTGAGTACTTTTAAACATCTTCTGCACAAATTCTTAAAGGACACTTGTAATTGTTTTTTATGATCTGATTTTTATGTATGGTGATTTTGTAATTATGTGGTATTTTTTTGTGATTTTTATGTGAAACTTTATGTGCTGCCGGCCATCTTGACCAGGTCTCACTGGAAGAAGAGACAGTGCTGTCTCAATGTGATCTCCTGGCTAAATAAAGGAAATAATAATAATAATAATAATACTATTGTGAAAAAATAATTGATATCCAACTGTAACCATTTAAATGTAAAAATAATTATTAAAATATTGTTTTATTTTCAGAAATAATAATACATCATTTAGTGACCTTTTCCTTAAAACAAGCTTATTATGTCATTTCAAATCAAAAACAACATTATTTTATTTACCCCACTGCCAGATTATTTAACTTGTTTGAAGAAAAATATTTTAACTTATTATTTACAATATATTTTACATGAAATTCCTCACTATTTAAGCATTTTTAGATATTTGGACTAAAAACAAGACAAAAGGGCTCTATTTTAATGATCTAGGCGCAAAGTCTAATGCGCATGGCGCAAAAGCATTAAGGGCGTGTCCGAATCCACTATTGCTATTTTAAGGATGGAAAAATAGGCTTTGTGTCTCATAGTCTAACAGGGTTGAGCTTATTCTCTTAATGAGTTCTGGGTGTGTTTTGAGCATAAGATGCATTAAACCAATCAGAGTCTCATCTCCCATTCCCTTTAAGAGTCTGTTGCGTCGCTCCATGGCCCATTTGCTATTTACATGACGGACTTTGTAAGTGGAAAAACTGAAGACTAGAGAGAAAACCGTTTAACTGACCATCTGCGCGAGGATAAAGAACAAGTCTTCTCAATTGGGCCTTTTTACTTTACTCCTTTACTTTCGTGGATAGGGAAACAGTGTTGTACTCACTCCACTGAAGACATCCATTAGCCTACATATTTAATTCGTTTGTTAAGAGTAAAGATTTGTTTCAAAACTATTTCTAAATTCAGTTCTAATTTCCAGCAAACAAATAAATGAACAATACTAATGAAGTGTGGTCAAAGTTATATCCAAACACACATCCTGTTCTTATGCCCCATGGTGCTGCACACGTCTCCAAGAAAAAAGCCCCCCGAGATGAGGCATTTATGTAGAAAATAATAGTTTAGTAACATTTTAATCCTTTAATTTTCTTTCATATGTAAAGATATTTGTGTATTGCTGTACATCCTGTATGTATTAAGCAATGTGTAAGCGTTTAGACCTGCATAGGCGCATAACTAACACGCTCTGTGCTGGACTCTACAGTAGACCTGCTTTCAGTTGATCAATGGCACAGTCTATTTTAGTTCCTCAAAATAGCAATGCATCAACAATGCGCCTTAATGCTGCGTTCACACCAGACGCGGAACGCGCTGCTAAATCGCGATATTCGCGAGTAAATAGACGCGTGAACATTTGAGTTTACTCGCTTCATTCGCGCGTCAGACTCCGCTTCATTCGCGCGTCAAATTCACTTCAGAACAGACGCGGATTTGCGTCATGGGCAGGGCTTCTGTCTGCTCGGTGAATGTAGCTTCGTTGCTAAATGGCTAACATGGATTTTATTGATAAAATAACTGTGTTTATGTGCTTTATGAAGGCTGTAAAACAGCGTCGATACGTTTGGAGCCGTGTCTGAGTCCACTAGATACTTTCAGAGGTGCACCCAGCGCTGTGGGCTCATAAACTCCTTCAGAAACTTAATCTGGATGACTGGGGCTTCCAGCGGTGCTTCTGACTGAGCCAAGCCCAGTTTGATGAACTGTTGTCGGTGTCGGCTGGAGGATTTCCCCCGGACACCAACAACAGGTGCTACGTCACAATCATGCTCCCACAAGAGCAAGCTCCTGATTGGTTAACGCGGCGCGAATGTCCGCAGAAGTTCAGATATTTGAACTCGAGCGATTTGCGCGTTAAGCGCGTCAAACGTTCAATTCGCGCGTATCGCGCCATTCACACCGCGCCATTCGCGCAATTCGCGTCATTCGCCTATTCGCGTCATTGCCTATTCGCGCGTTTGCATTGACTTAACATGTAAATCACTCGCGCTTGACGCTTCTTCCGCGTCTGGTGTGAACGCAGCATAACACACCTCTTTTCTAGACCTGAACGCCCATGAGTCCACAAAGTGGCACAAATAGATTTGCTATTTAAACAATGTGGCTCAAAACGTGAAAATTAGGGTTGCGCTGGTCTGAAAATAGCAACAAATTGCACCATACACATCTTGCACCTTATTGCAGCAGGTGTGTGATAGGGCCCAAAAATGTACTATGTATAAAGGCATTTATTTAGTGTTGATGTTTTAATTGCGAAGTTGCAAATCTGAATTGTGTGGCATCTCCCTGATTTCGCTTTAAATTCTGCAACTGCAAACAGCAAACCTCATCCATTATTGTTCCAGAAGCCATTTCGACCTGATGTAAACAAGAAAAGGTGACCATAATCTGAATCTAATGCTGCCATTGAAGCACTCACCGGGCATGGAGGTAGACATGGTTCTGCTCTGGATGCTGGGGCTGATGGGACCTCCACCTTTCCCTGTAAACGCCCTCACCCTAATATCATAGGTGGTGTCCGGCTGCAGGCTCTGAATGGTCATCTGCGTGTCCGCCGTACCGTTGGTCTGATTCTGATGGCTGTTAATGTCCCGATAAACCACCACATATCGAACAATCTTCCCATTCCTCTCGGGCAGCGGCGGAGGGTCCCAGGCCAGTTTTGTAGTAGTTGTGGTCAGTCCAACAACTCTGAGGTTTTGTGGGTAACTGCTGGGCACATCATCCGGGGTGCTGATCTCTTTGCTGTACTCCTCTCCATTCCCGGCGCGGTTTTTAGCGCAGAGTTTGAAGATGTACGTGGCGCCCTTGTGCAGGCCTGTGACGGTGAAGTGGTCATCAATGCGCCTGAAATCTCGGACGGTGTAAATGTCCTCTTCTTCACGCTTATAGCGAAGTCTGTAGCCCATCAGCTCTCCCACCATCTCTTTGGGAGGCTGCCACTGGATCAGAGCCGTGTTGCCGATGGTGGTGCTGATGATCATAGTGGGCTTTCCTGGAACTGACAGTGGCACAGATGAGAGCGTTATTACGTGGTCACAGCTAATAGTCACACTGTTGAATTTACATGTAGTCATCTAGCAGATGATTTTGTCCAAAGCGACTTATGATTGAGAAGGCATTCAGCGATTCAACAAGAAGAGGCAATAAACACAACAAGTGCAAGGTATATAAAGGAAACTTGTTAGTGCTCAGAGAATTTAGTGATAGAGTAAGTGCTGGAGGTTGTTGTTTTTTTTTTTTTGAGAGAGAGAGAGGGAGAGAGAGGGAGAGAGGGAGAGAGAGAGAGAGATTGTTAGTATGAGTCGGTATGTTATTGGTATGTTCAATGTAAAGTCAATGGCAGTTTTTTTTTTTTTTTTTGGAAGTCTATGGGACAGTTGCTAGGGTGGCGTAAGTGGTTGCTAGGGTGTGGCTAGTAAGTTAAACGGTCATTGGTGATTGGCAGATTGGTAGTCTGAGTTAAATGGGCCCAACATTAAGTCTGACAGTCTGGCGAAAAGTTATGATTTTCTCAAGCCACCATACAGTAAATATGATATATTGAGTAATATGATGTATTATCTATATTTTAATTATAATATATATTTATAATATATATACACGTTTTTTTTTTTTTTTTTTTTACTACTACTACTATCTATTGTGTGTACTGTTTTTTTTTATTATATATATATATATATATATGTTACCTTTTCATGTAAACTTTAGAACTGCTTTGGCAATACATTTGTAACATTTGTCATGCCAATAAAGCAACTATTGAATTGAATTGAATTGAGAGAGAGAGAGAGAGAGAGAGAGAGTTTCTACAGGTGGCTTATCAAGTCTACACACCTGTGGGAAATTTCAGTATCAATATAGTTTATCAAAATAAAACAGATACTGCAAATTAGTTATATACCTGCAATATACACTTGAAGTCAATGTTATTCGCCCTTCTATGATTTTTTTTTCTTTTCTTTATTAAATATTTCCCAATTGATGTTTAACAGAGCAAGGAAACTGTAACAGTTAACATTAACACTATGTCTGATAATATTTTATCTTATGGAAAAAGTCCTATTTGTTTTATTTCGGCTAGAATAAAAGCATTTTTCATTTTTAAAAAAAAAGCATTTTAAGGTCAAAATTATTAGCCCTTCTAAACAATATTTTTAACTAGGCTTAACTAGGTTATTTAGGTTAACTAGGCAGGTTAGGGTAAATAGGCAAGTTATTGTTTAACGATGGTTTGTTCTGTAGACAATCGAAACCAAATATAGCTTAAAGGGGCTAATAATTTTGACCTTAAAATGATTTTTAAAAAATTAAAAAATGCTTTTATTCTAGCTGAAATAAAACAAATAAGACTTTCTCCAGAAGAAAAAATATTATCAGACATACTGTGAAAATTTCCTTGTTCTGTTAAACATCATTTAGGAAATATTTAAAAAAGAATAAAAAATCAAAGGCGGGCTAATAATAAATAATAATAATAATCATAAATATATATACAAATATTTATTTAAATATATACCATTTATTAATATGGTGTTAGCTATTTGTTTTTAGTTTATTTTTTGTCTAAATAACAATAGTACACAGCATCTTTTGTAAATGTTATTCATTTATTGTTAATCAAGCCTTTCTGAGATGGTGAAACCAGATATTTTTAAATTATATATATATAAATAACATACTTTTATGTCCATATTTTGAAATAAAATGTACATTAATTAATTGTACATAAATTGTAAATAATTCTGATAATACCTTTTAGTTTTAGTTAATTTTTACATTTTACAGTAACATTGTTATAGAAATGTTTTGTTAAATTTAATTGAAATAAAATTTGGATTTATGAATTCACAATAGGGTGGCATGGCGGCTCAGTGGTTAGCACTGTCACCTCACAGCAAGAAGGCCGCTGTTTTCAAGTCCTGGCTGGGTCAGTTGGCGTTTCTGTGTGGAGTTTGCATGTTCTCCCCGTGTAAGCGTGGGTTTCCTCCGGGTGCTCCGGTTTCCCCCACAGTCCAAACACATGCGCTATAGGAGAATTGAAAAAACTGGCCATAAATGAGTGTGTGAATGAGTGTGGATAGGTGTTTTGCAGTACTGGGTTGCAGCTGGAAGGGCATCCGCTGTGTAAAACATATGTTGCATAAGTTGGCGGTTCATTCTGCTGTGGGGACCCCTGATGAATAAAGAGACTAAGAGGATGGAAAATTAATGAATGAATCATAGGCATCACTATACTATAGTAGTCATATACTATATTTCATAGCATATAGTAAAACATTTGAAAACATTGGTTATACTTTACAATATGGCTCGGTTAGTTTAATTTTAGTTAATGCATTTATTTAGATATACAAACAATTAAACATACAGTCATTACAGTAATTGTTCACTGTTAGTTCATATTAACTCACGATGCATTAATTATTGTTGAATGAATTGGATGTTAATAATGCATTAGTAAATGTTGGACTATTATTAGAAAATGCTGTACAAATGTTGCTGTAAATAACTAATAATATCTTATTGTGTGACCAAAACATTCAATGCTAGCATTTTTAAACAGCTCGCTTAAGCTTTCTGAAAGACGTTTGTGCACAAAGAAGCTTGGGAGGTAGTGAACACCATTTTTGTTCAAACCTAAATGATGATTCAACTCAAAATAATGTCTTCAATTTACTTTCCATGCACGTGCACTCTTAAAAATTCTTCAAAATCACTACAATCTTTCAAATCCCAGTCTTTTTTTAACATATCACAGAAAAGCACTATTCATAATCACTAATTTTCCAACCCCACACTGACTTCTTTTGGTGTAAAGGTCACGCTGGTTTATTCCCCCTAATGCACTACCTGTACAAATCCTCTCCTGCCTCAGAAAAAAGAATGATGTGAATTAATTTCCACTTCTCTCTAATCTCCAGCACCCAGACCAGATTGCTCAGCTGATGAAATGGCAGTTGAGCTGCGAATACAGCTGAAGTGATGCAGCGGAGGTCACTCAGAGGTGACTGCAGCTGAACTTTTCACCTCTGGGAATACTACAGCACTTAAACTTTAAACTTCTCAACTCTCACCTGCTCCTGTTGTGGTCACCACTTTGGCTTTGCTCCGCGCTCCATCTCCTTTAGTGGTGTACGCAGCTACAGTCACTGAATATGTGGTTTCAGGGAGAAGACCACTGATCACGGCCTCCTGAGAGAGAGAGGGAGAGAGAGAGGGAGAGGGGTTAATTGATGGCAGGCAGAGACACGCTGTACTGTTGGTGCTTTTTCATCATTCAGCTGGCTGTCACATTTCTGACATGTCTGTTTAATATTGCTGAGGTGCATTTCAAGGTTTTCATTAAACTTTACGCTTTCAGTCAGGACACGTAGCTTTGTCTCAATTTCGTGTATACCTGGTCAAGGTGCTTCTCGGTTTCATTACATCCTTTGAGGACCAGACATTGACTTTGGACTGTAAATGGCGATATAATCACAATTTCCTGTGGTCAATAAGCTCTTTTTTGCATCTTTACAACTCAAGGATAATGCTCAACTCCTGTTCTCAGTATCCTGCGCCATGCAAAGTTTCTGATTTAAATTACAATCGATTCAGGATTTCTGAAGCATAAAAGGCTCTTCTGTGTTTTCTTGCAGCGGGGTTCATTCACTGGAAGCGGCTAAATTATTACAGCATGATGAATGTGCGATGAGGTCTGTGCTTAATGTGAATCTGCTTTTATTCCCTGAGATCTAGATCATTTTCAGAAGGTCATAATTCTGGTTTTATTCCTTTCAGCACCGGGTCTGCCAGCTATGCTTTCGTAGATCTAGACTCGAGAGGGTACATTTGATCAAAAATAAAACACAGAAAAACCCATCTGAGCGCCTAAAGATAGTCGTCTCAAGCAAAACAGGCCAAGAATGAGGGAACCTGATGTCTGGAAGAACTGCAGAATATACTTATTCAATAGATATGAGTTATTATATATATTAGACTCAGTGTGGCACGGTGGCTCAGTAGTTAGCGCTGTCGCCTTACTGCAAGAAGGTCAACTAATCACTTTAAAAGCAGTGGGTTTACTCACATCAACTATTACAACACAGTCAACTAATCACATTTTAAAAAATCAACGTGTTTACTCACTTTCTAAAAAGTAAAGCCAACTAAATGCTTTAAAAGTATCAGGTTTACTCACTTTATAAAGTAAAGTCAACTAATCACTTTAAAACCAACTGGTTAACTCACTTTATTAAGTAAAGTCAACTAATCGCTTTAAAACCAACTGGTTAACTCACTTTATTAAGTAAAGTTAACTAATCAGTTTAAAACCAACTGGTTAACTCACTTTATTAAGTAAAGTCAACTAATCACTTTAAAACCAACTGGTTAACTCACTTTATTAAGTAAAGTCAACTAATCACTTTAAAACCAACTGGTTAACTCACTTTATTAAGTAAAGTCAACTAATCGCTTTAAAACCAACTGGTTAACTCACTTTATTAAGGAAAGTCAACTAATCGCTTTAAAACCAACTGGTTAACTCACTTTATTAAGTAAAGTCAACTAATCACTTTAAAACCAACTGGTTAAGTTACTTTATTAAGTAAAGTCAACTAATCACTTTAAAACCAACTGGTTAACTCCCTTTATTAAGTAAAGTCAACTAATCGCTTTAAAACCAACTGGTTAACTCACTTTATTAAGTAAAGTCAACTAATCGCTTTAAAACCAACTGGTTAACTCACTTTATTAAGTAAAGTCAACGAATCACTTTAAAACCAACTGGTTAACTCACTTTATTAAGTAAAGTCAACTAATCGCTTTAAAACCAACTGGTTAACTCACTTTATTAAGTAAAGTTAACTAATCAGTTTAAAACCAACTGGTTAACTCACTTTATTAAGTAAAGTCAACTAATCACTTTAAAACCAACTGGTTAACTCACTTTATTAAGTAAAGTCAACTAATCACTTTAAAACCAACTGGTTAACTCACTTTATTAAGTAAAGTCAACTAATCGCTTTAAAACCAACTGGTTAACTCACTTTATTAAGGAAAGTCAACTAATCGCTTTAAAACCAACTGGTTAACTCACTTTATTAAGTAAAGTCAACTAATCACTTTAAAACCAACTGGTTAAGTTACTTTATTAAGTAAAGTCAACTAATCACTTTAAAACCAACTGGTTAACTCCCTTTATTAAGTAAAGTCAACTAATCGCTTTAAAACCAACTGGTTAACTCACTTTATTAAGTAAAGTCAACTAATCGCTTTAAAACCAACTGGTTAACTCACTTTATTAAGTAAAGTCAACGAATCACTTTAAAACCAACTGGTTAACTCACTTTATTAAGTAAAGTCAACTAATCCCTTTAAAACCAACTGGTTAACTCACTTTATCAAGTCAACTAATCCCTTTAAAACCAACTGGTTAACTCACTTTATTAAGTAAAGTCAACTAATCGCTTTAAAACCAACTGGTTAACTCACTTTATTAAGTAAAGTCAACTAATCACTTTAAAACCAACTGGTTAACTCACTTTATTAAGTAAAGTCAACTAATCGCTTTAAAACCAACTGGTTTACTCCCTTTATTAAGTAAAGTTAACTAATCACTTTAAAACCAACTGGTTAACTCACTTTATTAAGTAAATTCAACTAATCCCTTTAAAACCAACTGGTTAACTCACTTTATTAAGTAAAGTCAACTAATCCCTTTAAAACCAACTGGTTTACTCCCTTTATTAAGTAAAGTCAACGAATCACTTTAAAACCAACTGGTTAACTCACTTTATTAAGTAAAGTCAACTAATCCCTTTAAAACCAACTGGTTAACTCACTTTATCAAGTCAACTAATCACTTTAAAACCAACTGGTTAACTCACTTTATTAAGTAAAGTCAACTAATCGCTTTAAAACCAACTGGTTAACTCACTTTATCAAGTCAACTAATCACTTTAAAACCAACTGGTTAACTCACTTTATTAAGTAAAGTCAACTAATCACTTTAAAACCAACTGGTTAACTCACTTTATTAAGTAAAGTCAACTAATCGCTTTAAAACCAACTGGTTTACTCCCTTTATTAAGTAAAGTTAACTAATCACTTTAAAACCAACTGGTTAACTCACTTTATTAAGTAAAGTCAACTAATCGCTTTAAAACCAACTGGTTAACTCACTTTATCAAGTCAACTAATTGCTTTAAAACCAACTGGTTAACTCACTTTATTAAGTCAACTAATCACTTTAAAACCAACTGGTTAACTCACTTTATTAAGTAAAGTCAACTAATCGCTTTAAAACCAACTGGTTAACTCACTTTATTAAGTAAAGTCAACTAATCACTTTAAAACCAACTGGTTAACTCACTTTATTAAGTAAAGTCAACTAATCACTTTAAAACCAACTGGTTAACTCACTTTATCAAGTCAACAAATTGCTTTAAAACCAACTGGTTAACTCACTTTATTAAGTCAACTAATCACTTTAAAACCAACTGGTTAACTCACTTTATTAAGTAAAGTCAACTAATTGCTTTAAAACCAACTGGTTAACTCACTTTATTAAGTAAAGTCAACTAATCGCTTTAAAACCAACTGGTTAACTCACTTTATTAAGTAAAGTCAACTAATCGCTTTAAAACCAACTGGTTTACTCCCTTTATTAAGTAAAGTCAACTAATCGTTTTAAAACCAACTGGTTAACTCACTTTATTAAGTCAACTAATCACTTTAAAACCAACTGGTTTACTCCCTTTATTAAGTAAAGTCAACTAATCGTTTTAAAACCAACTGGTTAACTCACTTTATTAAGTAAAGTCAACTAATCACTTTAAAACCAACTGGTTAACTCACTTTATTAAGTAAAGTCAACTAATCGCTTTAAAACCAACTGGTTTACTCCCTTTATTAAGTCAACTAATCACTTTAAAACCAACTGGTTAACTCACTTTATTAAGTAAAGTCAACTAATCACTTTAAAACCAACTGGTTTACTCCCTTTATTAAGTAAAGTCAACTAATCGCTTTAAAACCAACTGGTTAACTCACTTTATTGAGTAAAGTCAACTAATAACTTTAAAAGCAATGTGTTTACTCACTAAAATAAAGTCAACTAAATCAATGTTTACTCACTTTGTAAAAAGTAAAGCCAACTAAATGCTTTAAAAGAATCAGGTTTACTCACTTTAAGTAAAGTCAACTAATCACTTTGAAAAGTAATGTTTACACTCACTTTTTTAAGTAAAGTCAACTAATCGCTTTGAAAAGTAATGTTTACACTCACTTTTTTAAGTAAAGTCAACCAATCGCTTTAAAAAGTAATGTGTTTACTCACTTTTTAAAGTAAAGTCAACTAAATGCTTTAAAAGAATCAGGTTTACTCACTTTTTAAGTAAAGTCAACTAATCGCTTTGAAAAGTAATGTTTACACTCACTTTTTTAAGTAAAGTCAACTAATCGGACAAAAAAATCAATGTGTTTACTCACTTTGTAAAAATTAAAGTCAACTAAATGCTTTAAAAGCAACAGGTTTACTCAGTTTATATAAAGTAAAGTCAACTAATCGCTTTAAAAGCAATGGGTTTGCTCACTTTATTAAGTCAATTAATCGCTTTAAAAGCAATGGGTTTACTCACTTTTTAAAAGCAAAGTCAACTATTCACACCTTACAGTGCACTTTATTTAGTTCTCTCTGGACTATTTGAGTTTCAACTGGAAACTCATCACCATGTAAAAGTAAAATAGGTTGCAAATAGAGCTTCACATTGACTTTAATTATCACTTCACAGCTATAGCCTCACAATTCCCCGATCTCTCTAGCAGGAGATCACAGGAACACACGAACCATCTAAAGCTTTTAAATTGTGTTTAAAAGCTGCAGCGAGGCAGAGGTTTCCTCTCTCCCATTTAATTCATTTCCCTGCTTGGAGTAGTCAGTCTTATCTCCAGCATGTGTTTGGGGGAGCCATTGGGTCCTGAAAAGTGGGAAGTCTTCAGCGTTTCACATTAAAGCATGATGGATAGACTGCTTGTGGCAACACAGAGTTTACTAGAGCCGACCACCATTGAGAGAGAGAGAGACGCCTCTTTATCTGTTTAGAGCGATATCACTGTCACGACTCATTAATACAGAAGAAAAGACAACAGAGAGAGAGAGAGAGAGACGGAAGGGCTGGGCAGGAGACTCAGACAGACCCACATTCAGACATTTAACAGGGCATAGCTGCACATGACAGCTCAACATCAGCCTCTATAAATACATAAGGCAGAGTGAGAGCCATGAGGGCATCAGAACAAGACCAGATAGTGATTTTCTGCAGGACCAGCATTTTCTGACCAATGACTCTTATGCTGAGTGCAGAATGAATGATTTTAGCCCCGATTTTGACTAGCCAACAGGTTTTGAGAAATCGCTGACAAATGGCAGACATCATAGGCAAATCTGTGCTCATTCACGTGAGTTCACACAGTGTGAACTATTAAAGACACGTTCTGAGAGAATTGCAGATGAGTCGCGTGAGATATTCGGCATACCTGTCGGTGAATCAAAATCATGCCGTGTGAAATGTGTTCTGACTGAAAATAACATCCGTGATTACCTACAGCCAATGAGAGAGCAGCATCCACTAGTATGGGTATCTTTAGGTCAGCGGGAGGTTGGAGGAGAAGTCAAAAGGGCTTCTTTTCGGTCTATTTGGACCCAAGAAATGAAGGAATAACTTGTGGAAATTTGGCCGGAGCACCCGTATCTAGGGTTGGGTATCGTTTGGGGTTATTTCGATACTGGTGCTAAATCAATACTTTTAAAATGGTACCGGTGCCAAAACGGTGCCTGAACCGATACTTTTGAGCCATAAAATTATGGTGGATGACTCTAGAAAAATCGTTTACTTGACAAAATCTCTTTAAAAATAATTTTAATAGAACAATATACTTATAGTTTAAAGTAAACATCAATTCATATTTTATCTATTTGAATTACATGAATATATTTCCTTTGATCATTTGTTGGTTAGCATGAATTTAAGATTTGCATTATGAAATTACATTAGCTTACTACTAACATGTGGAAAGGCTGTCATCAAAATACTGAACTCCTTTTTTCTAGGGTTGGGGCTTGTGACTAAGTTTACATGGTTATCAGTAATCTAATGATTTGCCTTAATCTGAATAAGACAATAACATGATTAAGGTGTTTACATGAGTTGCTTTTTGAATGTTCCTTTCATGATCCCGTCTTACATGTTATAGTACACAGATCGATTAACGTCATTGTTCATGTTTCCTCCAGAGTTTCATGTAATTTAAGGTTTTAATTTTTAATTTTTCGACTTTAACTGCAGTTTCACTTTCATTCAGGAACATTTCATTCATGCCCCCACGACAGACAGGTATTTGATGCGAGCATTAAGTAAAGACTGGTGGAAGAGTGCTCTTTTAATGGTCTAACCATGGCTCTCTTTTAATTTGATACCCCACATTGAATGGAAAGAAAAAACCTCCGCGATTTGCAACGCAGGTGTCTGTGGTCCTTTAAGGTAATCAAAAATCGCTGTTTACATGGTAGTCTAGACTCTTAATCAGAGTATTGTCTTAATCATATTAAAATCGGAGTATTGGTGTCTATGCACGTATTGAAAGTGCCAGATGATGTCGGAAGCTTTCAGAGATTTTCAGTGCAATTCTCTGCCATTAGGTTGATTCTATGAGCCCTCAAATGTGTCATCAAGTTTGACGTGTTTCCTCCTTACACGCAACTTTTGTAAAGCATCTGCTTCACGTTGCTGTATCAGAATCCTTGCTTGTAAAACACGCTTTAGAACGCTTAGTTTAAGCAAATTTGATGAACGCGATCATGCGTGTTGATCTAAAGAGAGTCGCTCTCGCTCACCAAATGCACTGTACTGCTCGCGTTGCGTGCATCCATTCCCTAAGCAACAAGAACAAACGCCTGACATCGCCTCTCCGTATTCCTCAAAGTTGTTTAGAATTAAATGTTTAGAGATGGTGTGACAATGCATATGTGTGCCTTTGATGCACCCCTTGATGCTTCTTACGCCCTTGTCGCAGCACCAGTGACGCCAAAATTAGGCACCGAAATTCATATGCTGATTCGGTCTGGTACATACCGGTTACAAAGGTACCGGTGCTATAATGGCACCGGGTTTCAGTACCCAACCCTACCAGTGTCTGTTTGACGTGTCATCTGAGCAATACCACAACTGGAGAAGAAAAGAAAAATTGTTTTTCTGCTAATTTCCTTCAAAAGCCAGGTGAGCGAAATAAGTAAATTTTCTACCCCACTAAATGCCTCTTTCTCATCATGTAGTTAATAACAAAATATATACTATGTGACCTTGCGTTGTTTCCATGTCACTTCTTGTGTGTGTTTGGCTGTGAGACGTAGTTTGTGGACCAAGACAATGTTGATTCTCCTATTGTAAAGTCATGCAGTGTGAACCCCTCTGTCACCGATCCATCTTGCAGTGTAAACACAGCAGCAACGGAACGCTACCCCAGATTGTCATGTAGTGTAAAAAGTGTTTCACGACTACTTTGTACAACACCAACCCAGGTAATATACCCAACTCATTCTGAAAATGTACCGCTATATACAGCTGAAACCAGAAATTTACATACACTGTATAAAAAGGCACATAACCATTTAAAAAAAGTCAGATGTTAATGTGACTAAACTTTTTCTCTTTTAGGTAAGTTAGGGTTATCACCTTTGTTTCTGTTATGCTTAATAGCAGAATAATGAGAGAGATATGTTTGGAGATATTGTTATAACTTTTCTTGAAAGTCAAGTTTACATACAATAAGATTATTATGCCTAGCTTAGATGATGGTGTCAAGGTTTGGGAAGTTTCTGATTGGCTAATTGACACCGTTTGAGTTAATTTAAGGCACAACTGTAGAATAGTATTTAAGGAAAACCTCAAACACACTGCTTCCTTGTGTGACAACATGGGGAAATCAACAAGCCAGAATCAACAAAAAAGCCAGATTACAATTTGCTAAATTACACTGAGAAAAAGAATAATGTTTGGAGACATGTCCTGTGGTCTGATGGAGCTAAGATTGAACTGTTTGGCCATAATGACCAGTGTTACATTTGGAGGACAAAGGGGAAAGCTTACAAGCCTAGGAACACTATCCCAACTGTGAAGTATGGGGGCGGCAGCATCATGTTGTGGGGCTGTTTTGCTGCAGGAAGGACTGGTCCACTTCACAGCATAGATGGCATCATTAAGAAAGAACATTATGTGGAAATACTGAAGCAACATCTCAAGACATAAGCCAGGAAATTAAAACTTGGCCACAAATCGGTCTTCCAAACAGACCATGACCCTAAGCATACTGCCAAATTAGTTCAAATGTGCTTTAAGGACAACAGAGTGAATGTTTTGGAGTGGCCATCACAAAGCCCTGAGCTCAATCCTATAGAAAATTTGTGAAAAAGCTTGTGCAAGCAAGACAAATCTGACTCAGTTACACCAATTCTGTCAGGAGGAATGGGCCAAACTATCGTCAGAAGCTTGTGGAAGGATACCCAAAACATTTGACCAAAGTTATACAGTTTAAAAGCAAAGCTATAAAAATACCAAGGAAATGTGTGCAAACATTTGACTGTCTAGAAATTAATAAAAAATTCTCAAAAAAAATTCTCTCATTGTTCTGGCATTTAGCAAATGTAAATGATTTAGGTAATCCTAACAGACCTAAAATAGTAAACGTTTAGTATGATTTACCATCAGACATTTTTTTAAAAATGGTTATGTTCCTTTTTAGAGTGTATGTAAACTTCTGGTTTCAGCTGTACATTTATGGAGAGCACCAAATAAGTCTCAGGAGGCACATTTTTTTGCAGTTTTTGTTTTCGCTAATCCACCAGAGGCCGCTATGTCTGCTTTTTCAAATCTCAAATTTCTCTCACGAGTGCCATTCGTGCCTGCTGCTCTCACATACATCCACTAGAGGGTGCTGTTGACTGACTGACTGAATGACTGACTGATCGACTGACCCACCCTCCTCCTTCCCTAAACCCAACCAATAGTGTTTTAAAAAGCATCGATTGACCCGCCCACGCACTGTCCTAAACCCAACCGACAGTGTTTTAAAAAGCAATCCAGAAAAGCCTTTGCCTGATTTTTACCACTTTTTTCAGATTTTACCACGTTATCACCCTGTTATTTACTAGTTTATTAAATTTTTTGGCTTCTGTATTTGTTTTACCCGCTTTCTGGAACCGTTCTTCACCAGACTCGAACCCTGTCATTGTGGTCAACCCCTCTCTGCATCTCAAGTCTGCCGACGTACATGGAGAGCTACTGGGCAAACTGGTAACAGCGCAAAAGCCTTCTATACAGAGGTAAGGGGTCAGCTTGTAAGCATGAAAAGAAAACAACATCATACCACCTCATATTGTTTGTTTTAAAGATGAAATGCAGCTTCTGGATACATAATTCGCGATCTCCAGAAATGTAGGGCTACGTTTTCAGAATGAGTCTATGTTAAATATTTCACTTTAAACTATTACAAATGTTAATAAAAGTCATTTTTTTACTTTTCAAGGTTAAACGTTGTTGGAAGAAAGATCAAGGTCTCAAAATACAATTCAAAAGCATAAATAAACGTGGAAAACATAAATCACAAAATACAGAAAACTGCAAATTTACAGATATTATTTACAGTGTAGGTAAAACCTAAGGCTTCATTCAGTGGAATACTAAGAGACAGCAGGAATGTATTTGAGTTGTGTATTATAAGCACGGCATCTTCAGAGTACAGGCTCTTATCTTCAGAGAGATGAGGGAAGATAAATCTAAAAGATTTTAGTGGCAAAACCATTTTTGCGGAATTCCATAAAGATGATAATCCATTCCCCAATGAAAGAACGCCAATTCAGAAAACTCTGGCTGAAAGCACTTCAACAGACTGAGACACACACACACAGACACACACACACACACACATGTTTGTTTTTGTGAAAAGTGGGTACATTACATAGGCTTCCATTCATTTTATACAGATCAAACCGTATATTATATTGCCCTCACCCCACCCTACCCCTAAACCCAACCATCACAGGAGACAGTGTACAGCTTTACTCCCTGAACAAACTCATCCTGTGTGATTTATAAGCTTTTTGAGAAGTGAGGACGTCACCAATGTCCTCATATTTCACCTGCTTTTTGTAATACCTGTGTCATACCCATGTCATTATACAAATTTGTGTCCTGATATGTCACAAAAACACGTACACACACACACACACACACACACACACACACACACACACACACACACACACACACACACACACAATATTTCGGAGGCAGATGGAGGAGTGTTGCATTTTTTTTTTCTAGCCAAAAACCATGAATTAAACAATAATACAATAATTGCTCATTAGATTGACATGTACAGTGCCTCACAGCAAGAACGTCACTGGTTCTAGTCCTTACCAAGCCAGCCAACGTTTCTGTGCAGAGTTTACATGTACTCCCCGCGCTCACGTGGGTTTCCCCCGGGTTCTTCCTCTCACAGTCCAAAAACATGCAACTTAAGTTAACTGACTAATCTAAATCGGCACCATAGACATGCTCCCAGTAAGTAGTTATCTCTTAAGAGCAATCACTATCTGTTCATTAGCTACTACAGCAGGGGAGTTCTTGAGATCTACCTGAGCTCAAACTCCCCTCTCGCCTTGCAAACGGGAGGGAGCCCCGGGCTCGAGGATCTTATGAGCTCAGGGCTCTCTCCCGGGACAGCATGCCAAACAAGCTTTATAATCAATCATCAGCTAAGTGTGAACTCTTGAAGTCAAGTTTAATGAGCACAATGGTTAATCTAAATTAAATTCTGTGTTTGTCTATTTTATTATGTTGTTTATTTTTTTCGTTACATATATAAATGATATGTTACATGTAAAATGTTGATTTAGGTATTCATTTAAATAGGCAGCGGATGCCCTTTCAGCTGCAACCCATCTCTGGGAAACATCCACACACACTCATTCACACTCACACACTACGGACAATTTAGCCTACCCAATTCACCTGTACCACATGTGTTTGGACTGTGGGGGAAACCGGAGCACCCGGAGGAAACCCACGTGAACGCAGGGAGAACATGCACACAGAAATGCCAACTGACCCAGCCGAGGCTCGAACCAGCGACCTTCTTGCTGTGAGGCGACAGCACTACCTACTGCACCACTGCGTCGCCACAGGTATGTTACAAATCACAATTTCATTTACTTTATGTATTGTTTTTACTTATTTTCAACATGGTTATTGTGCCCATTATTGTGCCGATGCTGTCCGACAGACAGACTTGCAGTGCTGTGAAGGTTTATTGGCCTGATGTCTGTTGCATATGTTTTTCAAGAGTTCACACTTAGCTGATGATTAATTATAAATAATAATATAAGGTCGCTGGTTCGAGCCTCGGCTGGGTCAGTTGGCGTTTCTGTGTTTAGAGGTTATTCTCCCTGCGTTCACGTGGGTTTCCTCCGGGTGCTCCGGTTTCCCCCACAGTCCAAAGACATGTGGTACAGGTGAATTGGGTAGGCTAAATTGTCCGTAGTGTGTGAGTGTGAATGAGTGTGTGTGGATGTTTCCCAGAGATGGGTTGCTGCTGGAAGGGCATCCGCTGCCTATTTAAATGAATCCCTAAGTCAACATTTTACATGTAACATATCATTTATATATGTAACGAAAAAAAATAAACAAAATAATAAAATAGACAAACACAGAATTTAATTTAGATTAACCATTGTGCTCATTAAACTTGACTTCAAGAGTTCAAACTTAGCTGATGATTGATTATAAAGCTTGTTTGGCATGCTGTCCCGGGAGAGAGCCCTGAGCTCAAAAGATCCTCGAGCCCGGGGCTCCCTCCCGTTGCAAGGCGAGAGGGGAGATCGAGCTCAGGTAGATCTCGAGAACTCCCCTGTCGTAGTGATTAAAGAGCAGATAGTAGTTCTCTTTAACGAGATAGGTACTAGGTAGGGAGCAAGTCTATAGTGTTGATTAGTCAACTTAGGTTGCATGTTTTTTTTAATCGGTGGGAGGAAACTGGAGAACCCGGGGGAAACCCACGTGAGCACGGGGAGAACGTGCAAACTCCACACAGAAATGCCCGCTGGTTTGGTAAAGCCTAGAACCATGGACATTCTTGCTGTGAGTGCACCGTGTCACCCATCTAGGAAAGAGGAGGAGTAGGGGTGGAAGGGGGGATTCTTCAAAGCGAAGATAGCGGTGATGTGAAACCCGGGGAATTTGTAGTAGCTTAGGGATCATCTGATTGGTGCGTAGTGAATTGGATAATGTGGGTCCAGCCGCTAGCAATCATAAGCACGTGATCCTCTCGAAATTAGTTTATAAATAAACTTCACTTTGATACAAAGGGAGTGATATAAGAAATAAATTCCAGTTCAACTACTTCGCTGTATGGATTTTTTTCTTATTACCACCACCAACACAACGCAGAAGGACATCCATTACACCAACATGGGGAGAACATGCAAACTCCACATAGAGAAACGCCAACTGGTCCAGCCAGGACTCGAACCAGCAACCTTCTTGCAGTGAGGTGACAGTGCTAACCACTGAGCCACTCTAAGTAAACATATTTAACTTAAATATTGACATAAATTGAACCACTTTAAATCATCATATGAGCCATAATCATTAATAAAAAATAAAACAAATATTCTGCCGTACGTTTACTCTTAGCAAGGTTTCTATGCCAGTTTCTAAAGTGTACAATGTCAGACGTCACCACAATAAATGCTGTCCAGAATGAAACAATGAAGTAGTTTGTCTCTGTGAGGATGTAGAAGGCAGTGCTGTAGGCTTGCTTTGCATGTGTGTTTGATGGAGCGATCGCTCCTTTTGTCTCGCCGTGGCTTTCTCATCTCTCCGTCTCTGTGTTTGTGTTCGCTGTTTTATGATTAAAGCGTTTTGGAAGGGTCTGAAGGCGGCCTGTATTTTATTTGCTGTTAGTCAGCAAGGTTATGGAGCGGAATATAAATCCCTCCATCAGCGGTGAGATGTGCATCTGGGGGAAGACAAAGCGGCCACTGAATATGCAGCTGCCATATTAAGGGGAGAAATCACTGCTGCCCACAGCACTGACTGGCAGACGCGAGTGTGTGTGCGTGTGTGAGAGTGAGTGAGAGAGGGGAATAAGGGGAAAATGTAATCCCTGAGCGAGGTGCTGAATAAGCACATATCTTTTAACCTCTGAAGGTGAAACTTAATCTCTACTTACTGACAGAGGGGCTAAATCATCAGCTACAGTACAGCGCCAGTGTGTGTGTAGGTGTGTGCGCATCTCTGTGTGTGTGTGTGTGGTCCTGGTATTTTTCAACTTGTAAGGATCCAATCGATTTAATCAATTCTTTGTTGCAGACCTAATAAATGTCATTATTGTCTATAGGAAGTCCTATATATATTAAACCCAGTGTGTGTGTGTTCATGGTATTCATCACCTTATGAGGACTAATTGTCCCCACAAGTGTACAGTAGTAATACCAGTCATTTTTGACCGAGTGTGTGAACATTGTTTGGTCCCCATAAGGACCAACTATGCGAGGTGACACTATGTGAGGATCAACTATGTGAGAGGACACATAAGGACTATGCGTGTGAATGTGAGAATGTATGGGTGTTTCCCAGTGCTGGGTTGCAGCTGGAAGGGCATCCGCTGTGTAAAACATGCTGGAAGAGTTGGCGGTTCATTCCACTGTGGTGACCCCTGATGAATAAAGGGACTAAGCCAAAGAAAAATGAATGAATGAACAAATTACAGTCATTTTTTGAAGTTGGTTCAACGTATATATTTCTTTTTTCAGTGTGGACCGCTGAGAATGACAAATCAAATGTAGAGTTGCTTTTGGGTCTATTTTGTCTGGTATATTTCTGCATGAGTGCGTTTTGAGTATTGATGCAGATGTTAAACTGTAGATGAACTGCTGCACATTTAGATGTGGATGATCTGGCGAGACACTGGAGACACATGTTGAAGCAGGTCTGTGCACGTGTGTGTGTGTGTGTGTGTGTGCCAGTGCACCTTCATGCAGTCTGTCTTTCCTGTCTTCACTGCATCTGTAATGTATTCCTGGCTCACACAGAGACAAACGGCGGCTCACAGAGAGAGGATGTGCTCTGCTGCTTCACTACTCTTTTAGTGGAGACGTCTGAAGCTCTGAAAGCGCGCAGGAGATGCTTGATACAGATTCTGTCTGTAATTTAACAGCTGTGAGAGGAAAAACTGCTGAGGTACACATGATAGTGTGTTGTTTCTCAAAATGGTTTCAGGCTTTTTTTCTGCAAACAGAGAGCAAAATGAGCTTGAAATTCCTTACAATGTGTAAGGCAAAATTTAAAAAAATAAACAGTATTTATTTTAGTGTGTGTCTATATACATACAGTATATTAATATTACTATTAAGTATTATTAAGTACTCTCATCATGAAAAAGAATCATCAAAGATAAAATAAATCAGTCATTAGAAATTAATTATTAATAATTTTATGTTTACAACGGTGTTGACAAAAATCTGCTTAACAGAAATTGGGGGAAAATATAAAAGAATTCAAATTGAACAGGATGGCTAATAATTCTTCCTTCAACTAAATACACTGCATCCGGAAAGTATTCATAGCACTTTTTCCACATTTTTTTTATGTTACAGCCTTATTCCAAAATGGATTAAATTCATTTATTTCCTCAAAATTCTACACATAATCCCCCATAATGACAATGTGAAAAAAGATTTTCTGAAATTTTTAATAAAAATAAAAAAGCTGAAAAATCACATGTACCACAGTATTCACAGATTTTGCTGTGAAGCTCTAAATTGAGCTCAGGTACATTCTGTTTCCACTGATCTTGAGGTGTTTCAGCAGCTTCATTAGAGTTCACCTGTGGTCAATTCAGCTGATTGGACATGATTTGAAAGGGCATACACCTGTCTATATAAGGTCCCAGGGTTGATAGTGCATGTCAAAGCACAAATCAAGCATGAAGGCAAAGGAATTGTCTGTAGACCTCCGAGACAGGATTGTCTCCAGGCACAAGGCTGGGGAAGGATACAGAAAAAATTCTGCTGCTCTGAAAGTTCCAATGAGCACAGCGGCCTCCATCATCCGTAAGTGGAAGATGTTTGGAACCACCAGGACTCTTCCTAGAGCTGGCCGGCCATCTAAGCTGAGTGATCGAGGGGAAGGGCCTTAGTCAAGGAGGTGATCAATAACCCGATGGTCACTCTATCTGAGCTCCAGTGTTCTTCTGTGGAGAGAGGAGAACCTTACAGAAGGACAACCATCTGTGCAGCAATCCACCAATCAGGCCTGTATGGTAGAGTGGCCAGACGGAAGCCTCTCCCCACCTGGAATTTGCCAAAAGGCATCTGAAGGATTCTCAGACCATCAGAAACAAAACCCTCTGGTCTGATGAGACTAAAACTGAACTCTTTGGAGTGAATGACAGGCGTTACGTTTGGAGAAAACCAGGCACCGCTCATCACCAGGCTAATACCATCCCTACAGTGAAGCATGGTGGTGGCAGCATCATGCTGTGGGGATGTTTTTCAGCAGCAGGAACTGGAAGACTAGTCAGGATAGAGGGAAAGATTAATGCAGCAATGTACAGAGACTTCCTGAATGAAAACCTGCTTCAGAGTGCTCTTGACCTCAGACTGGGGCGACGCTTCCTCTTCCAACAGGACAATGACCCAAAGCAAACCCCAAAATATCAATAGAGTGGCTTCACAACAACTCTGTGAATGTCCTTGAGTGGCCCAGCCAGAGCCCAGACCTAAATCCTATTGAACATCTCTGGAGAGATCTGAAAATGGCTGTACACCGTCGCTTCCCATCCAACCTGATAGAGCTTGAGAGGTGCTGCAAAGAGGAACGAGCAAAAATTCCCAGAGACAGGTGTGCCAAGCTTGTGGCATCATATTCAGAAAGACTTGAGGCTGTAATCGCTGCCAAAGGTGCATCAACAAAGTATTGAGCAAAGGCTGTGAATACTGATGTACATGTGATTTTTCAGCTTTTTATATTTTAATAAATTCGCAACAATTTCAAAAACTCTTTTTCACATTGTCATTATGGGGGATTGTGTGTAGAATGTTGAGGAAAAAAATGAATTTAGTCCATTTTGGAGTAAGGCTCTAACATAAAAAAATGGGGAAAAAGCGAAGCGCTATGAATACCTTCCGGATGCGCTGTACACATGTTATTTTTGCACTATAGACAGAATCACATCCAGAGGTCTTTAAACCAACGGACTCCTCTGGGGTAATCATAAGTTAGATAATACATAAGAAAATATGATTTGAGCCTCTAATGGTTTTCCAGATGTCATGAGATCCAGTGCTGTTGGGAAGAGTCTTCAGCTTTGAGTCTCTGAGTGCTTTTCTCCCTCTTGTGATGAAGATGAGCAGTAATTTGGCTTTGACACTGATGCCTCTTCAAAATAAGAGCCCAGAGAACTGAGTAATGTCATATCAGACATTCCTCACCAGCCAACAAGACCCTACAGGACTGCTTTTTTACTGGCTCAGACAAATATGAGGAAAATGATGAAATATGAAGCCGCGCCAACTATTTGTGCTGTAAAATTGTTATATCAGTCAGCACAGCATCGAGGGTCATTTTCCGTTTGAGTCTCAGCCTTCATTTTGAGCTGGTAAAAGCCTCCATTTGCATGACCTGATGCCAGCGCGCGCTCATATTTCATATGTCAAATGCACAAACACACTGCTTTTTGTTTCACACTTTACACAACTGATCACAGACCAGATCATTCTCCTCCATGACTGCAGCTAAAACACTTTCTATTTGCAACATTTCAAAACATAATTCAGTCTAGCAGGTACACTGGTTTTTGGTTTTGGCGGTATGTTTTACATGAAAAAGCGATTTCAGTGATTCTGCCTAAAAATGTCACGATTAATTCAGTGAATTATTTGGATTCCTTTGTAATTATTGGTGAAATGTATCTGCTTCTGTTTTCTGTGATTTTGTGGATGGCAACACACACGTGAACGTACGCACACACACACACACACACACACACACAAATGCACAGGCAAACACACACACAATGCATGCACACACACAAATGCACGCACACATGAACACACACAAATGCACACACGAATCCACACACGAACGCACACACGCACGAATAAAGGCACACACGCACGAATGCACACACAAAGTCATGCACAAAGGCACGCACGCATACACGAATGCACACAAGAACGCACGCATGAACGCACACACAAACGCACGCATGAACACACAAATGC
>LR812524.1:5347538-5365038 GCA_903798195.1 Danio kyathit | reverse complement strand
CCGCGGACACCCTGTAACAGTGGTAAAGTCATCCACACGGAGGTAAGCGATCAGCTGGTAATGCGAAAATCAACACAAGCCATCTGCGGCGTCATACCGCCTGGTAGCGTTAGTTTTAAAGATGAAATGCAGCCTTACGTAGCACTGGCTACATAATTTGTGCTCTCCAGAAATGTATACGGGGCTACCTATTCACAATGAGCCTGTGTTGTTTTTTAAAGTTTGAATTATCTAAAATAATGTCATTACTTCAATTTAAAATTATTATCTGGAATTTAGTCAACTCTATGCAGTCAACATAATCTTGATAAGAGCAGGGCTGTTTGCTGAACTTTTGTTGTAAATATAAATAGACAATGATTACATTATACTTATTTAAACTCTCATTAATAATAATAATAATAATAATAATAATAATAATAATAATAATAATAATAATAATAATAAAAATAAAAATATAAAAATAGTAAAAATTCCAAAAATAATAAATAAATAATATTTGGCAGTGTGATTGCCAAAGTTTTGCAGTCAAAAATATGGTAGAAACCTAAAATAAATCTCCAAATCAAAATTTTTTTTAGTGTCAAAGGTCTGGAAAAATGTTATAACAAAACCTAATAAATATGCAATTACATAAATCCAAAATTAAATGCCTTTTGCGTTCAAAAATACATTAACAAGTGCAAAAGAGGCAAAATGAAAAAGCATCCCTACATTTTTTAGTGACAACTTTATTACGGAAAAAAATAGGGCGGTGGCACGGTGGCTCAGTGGGTAGCACTGTCATCTCACAGCAAGAAGGTAGCTGGTTCGAGCTCCGGCTGGGCCAGTTGACCCCTACAGTCCAAACACATGCGCTACAGGTGAATTGAATAAGCTAAATTGGCCTATTGTATGTGTGTGAATGAGAGTGTATGGGTGTTTCCCAGTGCTGGGTTGCAGCCTGAATTGCTGTGTATAAACATATTCTGGATAAGTTGGCGGTTCATTCCGCTGTGGCAACCCCTGATAAATAAAGGGACTAAGCCGAAGGAAAATAAATGAATGAATAAAAAATAGGCCCAACGAGCTCCGACATTAACCACGTGAGAGGCGTCATGGGGAAAAAACCAACTCAACTTGCCGGGCCGATGAAGCCTAACGGCCGACCGTCAGCTTGGTGTATCCAGGCCCTAAAGTCTGAGAATTTTACACCATACTATTAGTGTTTGTCAAGGTAGAGCAAGCAAAATAAAAAAAAAAAAAACACTCACATCACAGCTAAACACAGTCTTAGACAGCATGAACTGGACATTCATCAAACATCTGAAGTGAGCAGATGCAGCTTGTGAAGAATGAGAAGAGAAATGATGGAGCTCAGCGGCTGGACAGACTTCATCAGAGCTTCAGACAAGGACACGGTGGCCGTAAACATGTGCAGCCACACACAATCCATCAGCACAAACTCATCTCGTCTCACAACACGCTCCGTTTGCCATTTCTAAACTGAGAACAAGCAAACGCGCATCGATTGCAATGTGGAAAGGTCTCCGCTGCCCTGCTGGCCTTCATTACACAACGGCAGGAGCAGAAAGAGTCCATGATGGAGATCTTATCATAATTACTGACACTAATTACTGCTTCATTCATCCTTCCTGCTTAGCTTTTGTCTTACAGAATGCAGTCAATGAGAACTTTTACATTTGCAAACAGAAATGGTGAGAAGGAAGTGTCTGTTAGGTTGTAAGAAACTATTTATATATAAATAAGCCTACTTTATTACATCCAATTAGCTCGCAGTAGAAAAAAACAAGCCACGCCCACTGTTTTCTCATTTAATATTCCATTTGTCTTGGAACTGTCACAATATGAAAGGAAAAAGACTATAGAATACACAAGAGATAGTCATAGACATAGTCACTCGTATAGTTTTGAATGGGGAAAAGTGCAACGATCAAAATGGCGAATGAAGCCCCGCCCTCTAGTACAGGAGCCAATCATCGATCACCATAGACTGACGATTCTCCAGGGAAGGGGCTCGGACCAGACATGAGTTTCTGTTGTTTCTCACAGTCTAAAAATAACAAATCTATTCGCTCTCTTTTTTTAAACCAAGTTGTCTCCAAACCTAGCTCTATTACCTATTGGAATAATTTTGTAAGAATTCCTAAATGGGAAAGTATTTGGTCATTACCTCACAAATTTTTGGTTACAAATAAGATAAAGAAATATCTTTTAAACTAATTAATACATTTTACCCAGTTAAACATTTCCTCAGTAAATTTAAAAAGGATATAGATATAAATTGCTCATTTTGTTCTTTGTATTTAGAAACTGTACCCTACATCTTTTGGCACTGTGGTTATGTTAAAAAGCTTTGGTATGATGCTTCTGTTTTTATAAAAAGAAAGGTACTCTTTAATTTTAATTTGCATTTTGAAAACATAATTTTTGGATATTTTAATTATGATAACTTGAGTAACGAAGTTTTTGTTATTAACCTATTTATTCTGTTAATCAAGTTTCATATTCATAAGTGTAAATTTTCTAACAAAAAACCCTGTTTTACTGTGTTTTATAAGGAACTGAAAAATTACTTTTGTACTATTCAGCATAGTGCTAATCAAAAGGCCATTAAAACTGTCCAACTGTGCTCTAGTTTCAAAATCTTTGATTAATGTAAAGGTCCTGCTTGTTTGTAGTTAGGGTTAGAGAAATTTAAAGGGTAAAGGGTTAAAGAATTTTAGTAAATTATTTATAGTTTTATTTTATGTTTGTGTATTGTTGATTATTTTTTTTTTGTACTCTTGTTTTTATTTACTGTCTATCACCCTGGCATTATTTTGTGTACTATATTGTCATGTATCTGTTGTTTAAAGCATAATAAAAAAAATAAAAATAAAAAAAATAAAAAAAAATTCCTGGGTGAAGCCATAGATATCTATGGGGTGAAGCGACGCAACTGACGCAGGTAGGCCACGTGACCATGACCTACTGAGCATAGATATATACATTAGATGTCGCCTACCCTGCTGTGGTCTATTAGAATGAATGCTTATTAAACGACTACAAAAAAAAAAAAAAAAAAAAAAGACATGAGTTTCTGCAGATTTTGTGTGATTCGAGTGTTTAGAAATGAAACTAACGAGTCAGTTGTTGCCTAATTTTATTGGTGATTCTTAATAGGACATTTAATCGAAAGTTTGGCAAGCAGTTTTGGAGATTTTGATGTTTCCCCATTCAAACAGAAACACATACTGACAAGGAGGCGTTTCAAAGATGGCTGTCGAGTGAAATAACTTGTCTTAAAGGAATTTTGTGTATGCAGACTTTACAGATTTTTACAATTGCTTACACACTAAAATTAAACTTTTCCCACAACTAGCAAAATCGTCCACTCAAGGAGCAAAACACAAGACTAGAATCGCACAACTGTAAGCACATAGTCAGCTTCACACTTTTTGCAAAACAAACACACAGTGATTTGCAAATCACTAAACACACTTGGATGCTTTTGACACAGAAATTTATCATGATGGAAATTCCTTGCAATTTCAAAGCAAGGGCTTTCAAACTAACACACATGTGCCAATTGGTTAAACACAGCCATCAGGTGTGCAGGCACACTGGTGCAAAACTGTAGACACACCAATCAGCTGGAACCACAATGAAAAAGCAATAGGTATAAATTATTAGTCTTCAATAAATATGTTTACAGTAGTATAGCTATACATATTAGTCTTCAATAAATATAGAAGGCAATGCCATAGTAAGAGAAAGAGGAAGTACAAAAAGGGAGGAAGATTGGTAAACAGGAGACAGTGGATGGGGAGATTTTGTTTTGCTATTGAAATGTATACATCACCAGAAAGCTGAATAAATAAGCTTTGCATTGTTGTATGGTTTGTTAGGATATCAGTCTATCACTTTTTTGGTGAATTTACTATATTCATGTACTTCATAGCAATACCTCTGAAACAAATCAAACCCAGATTATATCAGTATTAGTCAGTTAGAAATGATACGAGTGTTTAAGATTGATTACAGCAGTGTGTAAATGAAGCAAACAGATTTATATTGAATGAAGCGTGTGTGTTCTGTACGTCAAAATTGTGTCTTGTTATATTGTTGTCAAGTTTTGAATGAAGCGTTTCATTTTGCAAAAGAACTGACGTGTTCTGCTGTTTGTGTGTGTGGATGTGGAAATTGTGTGTGTAGTGCTTTGACAAAATGAGCCTGAAAAAAGCTATCGTAAAACACTGTAATAATAACTAGTGTTTTCAACTCAGGCTCATTCTGAAAATGTACCCCTATATACATTTCTGGAGAGCGCGAAATATGTCCCAGGAGGTATGTTGTGTCCCAAGAGGCCGCTGTGTACGCTTTTTCAGATCTCAAATTTCTCTCGCTAGTGCCATTCGTGCCTGCTGTTCTCGCATAAATCCACCAGAGGCCGCTGTCGACTGACTGACTGACTGACTGACTGACTGATCGACTGATCCACTCTCCTTCTTTCCTAAACCCAACCAATAGTGTTTTCAAAAGCACCAATTGACCAGCACCCACCCACTTCCCTAAAACCTAACCGACAGTTTGAAAAAGCAATTCAAAAAAATTAAATTTTTACCTAATTTTTACCACACTTTTAGATTTTACCACATTCTCACCCTGTTATTTACTTAAAAAAAAATTTTTTTTAATTAATCTGTTTTCGTCTTACCCGCTTTCTGGAACTGTTCTTCACCAGACTCAAACCCCGTCGTCGTGGTCAACTCCTCTCTGCATCTCAAGTCTGCCGACATACATGGCAAGCCACTGGACAAACTAGTAACAGCGGGAACGCCGTCCATATGGAGGTAAGTGGTCAGCTGGCAGCGCTAAAAGGAACGGCCTCATACCGCCCCGTAGCGTTTGTTTTAAAGACGTACTTCTGGCTACATAATTCGCGATCTCCAGTAATGTATATAGGGCTACGTTTACAGAATGAGTGTTTTATATAACTGTGTAGATTGATTTACAGTTGTGTATTTGTATACCTGTGCCTCTGGCAGCGCCACGTCCAGAATGATGGGCTGTCCGCGTGGCTCTCCATTCTCCAGGCGTGAGTAAACCACCTGATATCCGCGGATGTGGCCGTGCTGCTTCTGCTGCAGAGGAGGCTTCCAGGACACACGCAGCGCAGTGGAGTTAATGTTGTCCACCTCAACCCTGCGTGGAGGAGCACCGGGCACTGAGAGAGAAGAGAAACAACACTTACTGCTTCAGCACACACACATAACTCACAAACACACACACACCGGTACAAACCTGCTCACAGGCTACAGCCAACACACTTCTATCTACACTCCATAATTCAATGTATATTCACTTTTTCAAAAAGCCAATACACAGTCTACACAAATGAATGTTGTTTTGTTAAGTTGGACCCTCATGTTGTTCCAAACCAATGTTATTTATTCCTGAGTGACTACAGTATATTACTGAAAAAGAAAAATGACACAACATCTGTCAGTAGGGCAGTGCTATTGTACAGTGGTTTGCTTTTAGCAGACTTACTCAAAAATGGTGTATATCAATACCTTGAAGGCATACATTAGTCTATAAGGTGTATTAATTAGTACCCAAATTGTATTTCAAGAGTTCACATTTAGATATTGCTTGATAATAATTGCAGGTTTGGCATGCTGTCCCGGGAGAGAACCCTGAGCTCAGAGATAATTGAGCCCAGCGCTCCCGCCTGGTCAATGAACATGTAAGTTAAGTTAAGTTAAGTTAAGTTAAGTTAAGTTAAGCTAAGCTAAGTTAAGTTAAGTTAAGTTAAGTTAAGTTAAGTTAAAATGGAACTGTAAGTTAAAATGGAACTTTTAAATTAAGTATAAATGCAATAGTTAAGTTGACAGTTAAGTTAAGTTAAGTTAAGTTAAGTTAAGTTAAGTTAAGTTAAGTTAAGTTAAGTTAAGTTAAGTTAAAATGCAACAATTATGTTGACAGTTAAGTGGACAGTTAGGTTAAGTTAAAATGGAACTGTTGTTAAAATGCAACAGTTAAGTAGACTGTTAAGTTGACAGTTAGGTTACGTTAAGTTAAAATGTAACAGTTAAGTTGACTGTTAAGTTGACAGTTAGGTTACGTTAAGTTAAAATGTAACAGTTGACTGTTACATTGACAGTTAGGTTAATTTAAGTTCAAATGTAACAGTTAAGTTGACTGTTAAGTTGACAGTAAGGTTAAGTTAAAATGTAACAGTTAAGTTGACAGTTAGGTTAAGTTAAAATGGAACCGTTGTTAAAATGCCACAGTTAAGTTGACTGTTAAGTTGACAGTTAGGTTAAGTTAAAATGGAACCGTAGTTAAAATGCCACAGTTAAGTTGACTGTTAAGTTGACAGTTAGGTTAAGTTAAAATGGAACCGTAGTTAAAATGCCACAGTTAAGTTGACTGTTAAGTTGACAGTTAGGTTACGTTAAGTTAAAATGTAAAAGTTAAGTTGGCTGTTAAGTTGACAATTAGGTTACGTCAAGTTAAAATGTAACAGTTGACTTAAGTTGACAGTTAGGTTAAGTTAAAATGGAGCCATTAAGTTAAAATGGAACTGCTAAATAAAGTTAAAATGCAAAAGTTAAAATGACAGCTATGTTGACAGTTAGGTTAAGTTAAAATGGAACTGTTAAGTTAGGTTAAGTTAAAATGCAATAGCTAAGTTGACAGTTAAATTGACAGTTAAGTTAAGTTAAAATTAGATATTGCTTTATAATAACAGCAGGTTTGGCATGCTGTCCTGGGAGAGAATACTGAGTTTGGAGATAATTGAGCCCAGGGCTCCCGCCTGGTCAATGAGCATGTAAGGGGGTACGAGATCAGGTAGTTCTCGAGAGCTCCCCTTGGTAAAGAAGGAAAAGAGGGAGATGGGGTGGATGGCGGGTTTCTTCAGAAAACAAAGATAAGGGAGTAGTTTTAGACAGGCTACTTATAGTAAGTTTGAAGTAATCTGATTGGCTTACTAATGATTACAGATAAGAGACCAGCTGCGATCAATCATATCATGTGCTACTCTCGAAGTTATTTTGTAAAACTTCGCAAATTTTATCTTTTTAAAAAAAGATACTAACATAGTGTATATTTCTGTCATTATATTTCTTTTACTTAGGTGTTTTGTATTTTTTATTATTAATAATAATTAAAACATTATTTATATATATATATATATATATATATATATATATATATATATATATATATATATATATAAATAAATAAATAAATAAATAAATAAATAAATAAATAAATATATATATATATATATATATATATATATATATATATATATATATATATATATATATATATATATATATACATTATTATTATTATTGTAATTATTGTAATCATTTTTATTTTTATTTTGTTGCTGCTAATAATTTGTTTTTCATGGTTTACTTAATTTCAAGTCACAAAAGTAGTTTAGTTTTATAGCTTCACCTATTTTCAGTTGACTTTCTTTTAAAGAAAAATATATTTATTTAAAATAAAAATTTTTCCAAATGTGTTAATATAAATACATAAATGAAATATGTTGTACATGTAAATCCAATTTTAAAGTGTATTGTCTTGTAAAAGATTAATCCAATAATATTTTTGCTTACAGCTAATAATTTATTTTACACATCACTCAGCATATATTTAGGAGAATATCAAAAACATGCATCATAAAATCATATGTAGGAGCTACGAAATAATCAAGACTAATATAATAATAGCCTTTATATCAACTTAAGTTAAGCTGTATCATTTTTTTCAGCATAAACTTCCACTGCATAATAACAACAAATGATTGAAATGACATGAGGGTTAAAAATAATGACGACTACCTTTTTAACGAATCTATTCTTTCTGCATGTATTTCACTAGTACACGTGTGTTGGATGGAGGAGCCTGTGAGACAGACTTGACCGAACACATAATAACGCTCACACACGTCTGGTGGATGAACAGCTCAGCTCCCCCTGGAGTTTGGGCTGAATACAAATCCACCATGAGCAGGAGTTCAGCAGTGTTAATGACAGTCAATTGATAGTCAATAGAGGAGGCAGCGAAGGGAGGGAAGACAGGAGTGAAGGTTAAAAAGCGAAGAATTAAGAGATTAATAACCAGATCCAGAACCATCCCAGAAGAAACAGCTCAGAGCGCAGGAGATCTATGAAGCTGAACGTCAGCAAAAACACGCTGTGCTTAATTGGAGTCATTTAACTGTATAAATGTGCTGGAATTCAGCCTTGACCTTCAGAAGGGGGAGGAAACGTCAATGGCTGAAAACAGATAAACAGGACTCTGCTGTTCCAAACATCCACATCAACTTTCAGGACAAGCTTGTTCAGTTTTCCTTGATACAGTAGTGTGTGTGTGTAGTTATAGTTGTACTCTATTGTGTCCCTGCAATTCAAAATGCTTAAAAATCATACTTAACGCGATATTTTGAAGATCAGATTTTCCCACAGATTTCCTGTAACGGTTGGGTTTAGGGGTAGAGGTGGGGTAAGCCATATAATAAGCAGTTTTTAAGTTTAACTTTTAAGTTAAGTTAGATTAAGTTTAGTTAAAATGGAACAGTTAAGATGACAGTTAAGTTGAAAGTTAGGTTAAGTTAAAATGCAACTGTTGAGTTAAGTTAAAATACAACAGGTTAAGTTGACAGTTAGGTTATGTTAAGGTAAAATGGAACTGTTAAGTTAAGTTAAAATGCAACAGTTAAGTTGACAGTTAGGTTGACAGTTCGGTTAGGTTAAGTTAAAACGGAACTGTTAAGTTAAAATGGAACTGTTAAGTTAAGTTAAGTTAATTTAAGTTCAATTGAAACTGTTAAGTTAGGTTAAGTTAAAATGCAACAGTGAAGTCGACAGTTAAGTTAACAGTTAGGTTAAGTTGAAATTTAAGTTAAGTTGACAATTAAGCTAAGTCAAGTTAAGCTAAGCTAAGATAAAATAAGGTAAGAAAAATTTAGTTAAGCTAAGTTGATAGTTAAGTTGACAGTTAAGTTTACTTAACTGTCAACTTAACTGTTGCATTTTAGCTTAAGTAAACTTAAGTAAACTGTTGCATTTTAACTTAACCTAACCTAACAGTTCCATTTGAACTTAAATTAACTTAACTTAACTTAACAGTTCCATTTTAACTTAACAGTTCCGTTTTAACTTAACCTAACCGAACTGTCAACCTAACTGTCAACTTAACTGTTGCATTTTAACTTAACTTAACAGTTCCATTTTAACTTAACAGTTCCATTTTACCTTAACATAACCTAACTGTCAACTTAACTGTTGCATTTTAGCTTAAGTTAAATTAAGTTAAGTTAAGTTAAGTTAAGCTAAGATAAGATAACCTAAGATAAAAAATAACATAAGGTAAGATAAGTTAAGTTAAGCTAAGTTAAGTTGACAGTTAAGTTGACAATTAAGTTAAGTTAATATTTAAGTTAAGTTGACAGTTAAGCTAAGTTAAGTCAAGTTAAGTTTTCTTACATGTAAGTTAAAATGCAACAGTTAAGTTGAAGTTGACAGTTAAGTCGTTAAGTTTAGTTAAGTTAAAATGCAACAGTTGAGTTAAGTTAAAATGCTTAAAATTTATACTTAATGGGGTCTTTTGAAATTGAAATTTTGCCAAGATCTCGAAAAAACTACTAATTTTGACTGTAACAAATTACAGTTTTTTTTAACGACTTTTCAATGTGCTCCTGCTCACAGACACAACTCTTCCCTCCTGCACATTACACTGAGCTTAAGGCATGAAAGTAATATCACAGGGAAATTACACGTGTGATGGCGGATCCATAATATGATAAAGATCCAAGCTCACCTGAGACAGCAGTGTGGCCCATAAGAGCTCTCAGCGCATACGCATGCAGGACGTGTGTGTGAGTGTGTCTACAGAGAGACGCTTCATGCATCTCACACAGCATCTAATCAAAACCTGCTAATATGCAGCACACAGAGCAACATGGGCCTGGTTTAATGAGGTAATGCATGTCTGCGAGCTCTTAATGAGAAATACAGCTCTGCTCCCCTGCTGCATTCAAACTCATGCGCTAAAGGAACACTACTTTTATTTATATGCTCATTTTTACAAGTCTCCTAAAGTTAAATAGTTGTTTTTTTTACCAGTTTTGAATACATTCAGACGATTTCTGGGTCTGGCAGGAGCACTTTTAGCATAGCTGAGCATAAGTCATTGAATCGGATTAGACCATTAGCATTTCACTCAAAAAAAAAAAAAAAAGAAACTTAACTGTTGCAGTTTAGCTTAAGTAAACTTAACTGTCAACTTAACTATCAACTTAGCTTAACTAAATTTTTCTTACCTTATTTTATCTTAGCTTAGCTTAACTTGACTTAGCTTAATTGTCAACTTAACTTAAATTTCAACTTAACCTAACTGTTAACTTAACTGTCGACTTCACTGTTGCATTTTAACTTAACCTAACTTAACAGTTCCATTTGAACTTAAATTAACTTAACTTAACAGTTCCATTTTAACTTAACAGTTCCGTTTTAACTTAACCTAACCGAACTGTCAACCTAACTGTCAACTTAACTGTTGCATTTTAACTTAACTTAACTTAACAGTTCCATTTTAACTTAACATAACCTAACTGTCAACTTAACTGTTGCATTTTAGCTTAAGTTAAATTAAGTTAAGTTAAGTTAAGTTAAGTTAAGTTAAGCTAAGATAAGATAACCTAAGATAAAAAATAACATAAGGTAAGATAAGTTAAGTTAAGCTAAGTTAAGTTGACAGTTAAGTTGACAATTAAGTTAAGTTAATATTTAAGTTAAGTTGACAGTTAAGCTAAGTTAAGTCAAGTTAAGTTTTCTTACATGTAAGTTAAAATGCAACAGTTAAGTTGAAGTTGACAGTTAAGTCGTTAAGTTTAGTTAAGTTAAAATGCAACAGTTGAGTTAAGTTAAAATGCTTAAAATTCATACTTAATGGGGTCTTTTGAAATTGAAATTTTGCCAAGATCTCGAAAAAACTACTAATTTTGACTGTAACAAATTACAGTTTTTTTAACGACTTTTCAATGTGCTCCTGCTCACAGACACAACTCTTCCCTCCTGCACATTACACTGAGCTTAAGGCATGAAAGTAATATCACAGGGAAATTACACGTGTGATGGCGGATCCATAATATGATAAAGATCCAAGCTCACCTGAGACAGCAGTGTGGCCCATAAGAGCTCTCAGCGCATACGCATGCAGGACGTGTGTGTGAGTGTGTCTACAGAGAGACGCTTCATGCATCTCACACAGCATCTAATCAAAACCTGCTAATATGCAGCACACAGAGCAACATGGGCCTGGTTTAATGAGGTAATGCATGTCTGCGAGCTCTTAATGAGAAATACAGCTCTGCTCCCCTGCTGCATTCAAACTCATGCGCTAAAGGAACACTACTTTTATTTATATGCTCATTTTTACAAGTCTCCTAAAGTTAAATAGTTGTTTTTTTTACCAGTTTTGAATACATTCAGACGATTTCTGGGTCTGGCAGGAGCACTTTTAGCATAGCTGAGCATAAGTCATTGAATCGGATTAGACCATTAGCATTTCACTCAAAAAAAAAAAAAAGAGTTTTGATAATTTTACAATTTAAAGCTTGACTCTTTTTTATTTACATTGTGTACTAGCACTGACTAAAAATTAAAAGTTGCTACCTCTAGCCCGATATGTCTAACTATACTCTTATTCTGGCGCAATAATCAAGAAACTTTGTTGCCGTACCAAGGCTGAAGAAGGTGTCTAGAAAATATACGTTTTTAAATATATTCCATTGATATTTGTACACAAGCAACATGGTGGCTCAGTGGTTAGCACTGTCGTTTCACAGCAAGAAGGTCGCTGGTTCGAGCCTCGGCTGTGTCAGTTGCCGTTTCTGTGTGGAGTTTGCATGTTCTGCCCGTGTTGGCGTGGGTTTCCTCCGGGTGCTCTGGTTTCCCCCACAGTACAAACACTACATGCGCTACAGGTTAGGGCTGGGCGATATGGGCAAAAATCATATCTCTGTATATTTAGGAGGAATGACGGTATATGTTATATATCTGGTATTGTCCCACAAATGGTTACTTGAGAGTCAAAGCCTTTATTAAAACTGTATTAAACAGTTTTTGAAATGTTTGGTAGACAAATGCATGTTTTTTTTTTTTAACTTTTAAAAAAAAGTTTTAATGATGGTTTAAAATACCAACCGTTTGTACACTAGGCACACACACAAATCAAATCACGTCTTCCAGTTAAGGGGCTAAAATAAATAAATCAATTAAACTGAATAAATAAATACTCGAAGTTAACTTTTTTACTTGGTAGCACCGGTGATCCCAACTTCAAAAATTTAGGAGCACAAGAAAAGATTTAGAAGCACCAGAAAAAATTTAGGAGCACCCAACAAAAATGAATGAGCACCACTGCAAATTGCATATTAAGGGATTTATTGTATTTGAAAACAACATCAATTAGGACTAACAAAAACCAGAAACAAATATCTAACTAATGCTGTGATGACTTATTGATATCTGTGCAATAATTCCAAAATGAATGTCTAATAATTATAAAATATTATTAATGAAGACGACGTCAATAATACTTACAATGAATACCATTTCTCATTATGCTGCCCTGAATGTGCTTGAATGCGAGTTATGTGCTGTAAAAGGTCCTGCTGTTACTTGATGAAAAATACATTTATGGTTTGCATCAAACAAAAATGAAGCATTGCAGTAAGAAATATTTATTTTGCACTATTGTTTTTATACGCATATCAATTTAATAAATAATATTTCTGCTACAAAACATAAATGTAAGATTATAATAAATCATTCAATCCAATGCTGAAAGCTGCAAAGCAGTCATCAGTAAATAGAAAAATAATATACATCTCAAGAAAGAATGGACGAAAGAAAGTTAAGAAAAGTCTCACTTCTAACACTCTTTAAAGGTTTTGGTTTCGGTTTGTGTCATTTTAAATGCTCGGTCTTGTTATGAGGTGATTTTCATTTTTTCTGTGTATGTAAAAGAAAGCAGGCAAGTCAGCCGACTCAATATAAGAGCAGGCAGAGCAGGATTCTCTCGATGACCACCGGCACAATACCGTTCTTTGTTATGAGCCGCAGATTCAGTTTAAACTTAGTAAAGGCGAACTTCTTTGGCAATGATGAAGATTTTACATTTAGCGGACAATTGCGCTGAACACGCAGCGAATGCAACACATCGAGACTCAAGCACCTTCTCCGAAAATACTCGATTGATCTCTGCTGGCGCCCTTATAAGCTCCCTGTTATCTGACAGCGGAAAGCCTTGAGTGATTGACAGCTAATATGAACCAATATAGCGGCAGGGAAGTCCGATTTAGCACGTTTTTAGACAAAATCGAAACAAGTCGCACTACAACCATTATATGCAGTCGCACAAATGCTCCCAAATATATTATGAGGTCGCATAGATTAAATTTCGGGTGCATATGCGTCCAAAATGGTCGCAATTTTGAGCCCTGAAATAAATAAATACAATGATTAAAATATAATCAGAATTCAAAAATGGGAAAGTCAATATGGAATAACAGACCAGAACGCAGAGCTAAATGTGTTATAACGTAAACGTATAACGTAAAGAGACCGTCGTGTAATACATACTGAACTTATCATCAGTGAATATGAGTGGTTTCACTTTCGAAATGCGGTATAAATTACCCCCATTTTGGCGCTTTTAATTCTTTTGAACACATTCAGGTGCTGCTTGTCAATTTGACAAGGCTTCTATGTTCGTTCTTGCTGTCAATTGCGGAAGAAATGATCGATAAAAGGTTTCTGATAAACCGCTGTGACAGCTGCAGGCGCTGTGTGACGTGCGTGCATGCGAGGGGGAGTCAGATTTGTCCGGGGATTCAGATTTTGATACAAAACCGGCACTGCATGTTCCTCCATTTTGTAGTGTTGGATCAATCTTAAACGATTCATTCATTTTGAACAAATCTTTTGTATGAGTGTATGAGTATTGGAGTGAATCATTCATTTGCGCATGCACTCATTTTGTGCAAATGGAGCTCGCGTGCTACCTTGGAGTGGTCTGTTTTGCGCAGAATGCGCACGTGTGGCCTCAAACCATATCCCGCATCGCGTTGGGGAATCATATCGACATAGAACTCGATATACCGCCCAGCCCTACTATAGGTGAATTGAATAAACTAAATTGGCCATAGTGGTTTAGTGTGTATGGATGTTTCCCAGTACTGGGTTGCAGCTGGAAGGGCATCCGCTGTGTAAAACATATGCTGGATAAGTTGTCAGTTCATTCAGCTGTGGCGACCTCTGATGAATAAAGAAACTAAGCCGAAGGAAAATGAATGCATGAAAGATATTAGTACACAATGTAACTACATAATAATCAAGCTTTAAACAGGAAAGTTATTAAAACTCTTTCTATTTTTTTTTTTTTGAGCGAAATGCTAACGGTCTAATGCGATTCAATGACTTATGCTAAGCTAAGCTAAAAGTGCTCCCGCCAGACCCGGAGATCATCTGAATGGTAAAACTCAGCTGTTTAACTTTAGGAGACTTGTAAAAATGAGCCTATTTCAGTAAAATAAAAATAAAAAGGGAAGTGTTTCTTTAAATACATAAAGATATACATAACATAAGACTCAAACCAAATATTAATAAATGTAAGAAAAGAGCTCTGTTCAGTTTGTGATTCGCTAATGAGTGGTCTGGACGCAACATTTCTGCTTGATGAATATGGATGTCAGGGAGCTCACTGAATGGGCGGAATGGTAAGAAGAAGCGATGGAAAAGTTTAAAGATAAAAGCAGAGCTAATTTATCAATGGCTGCACCTGCAGTCTGCCTTTTTCTTCCACTTTCTGTCAGTGGTGTTAAAGTCTTATCAGGCTCCACAGCACATTATTCTCCCTAGAATATGCAAGAGAAAACTCAATAGCTTGATTTATCTCAGTTTGGCCTGATTAATAACCCGCCAAAACAAGCTGAAATGAAACCGAATAACATATATAAAAGTTCACCAGTTTCCAACTTTAAAACAGAACCCGAGGCCTACTTACATCTTTAGTTGAGAGCTCTGTTACTTTCTATATTTAGATGCAGTATGGGGTTACATGAGGTGAGCTTATGCAAACAAATGCATGCAGTTTGCTTTGCTGACATTAGTCATATCTGGAGAGCGTGATATTAGATCTAGATCCAGTCATATCTAGAGAGTGACTTTAACTAACAACACAGAGCACAACCACTTGTCACTAAATAGCAACCATCCAGAACACTCTTGTTAGTCAGTGTTGAAACACTAGTACCAAGCTTGACAACTACTATACATTCATGTTGGAAACTCAGATTTATTGTTAGCCAGAAGATGAATACTGCTACATAAAAAAAATCCTTGTCACTATTTCTGTCTTTTGGTTAAAGGACTTTGGTGTTTTTGAATCAGGAAAAATAAAACACTAGTAAGGGCTCTATTAGCAACCTATTCTTTTCCTTGTTCAGAGTATTTTTAGAACAGATGTGACTGCATAACATTAATATTTGGAATCAGAAAGGTTGCTCTAATTGCTTGTGTATTTATTCATTTATTCACTTTTATGCATGTAAAAAATGCCATGTATATCGTTTTGTCCATGTTTTTCATTCATATTTTTAGCATCATTACTTCAGTCTTCAGTGATTAAAACAATAAAGGTTATTTATTTATTTATTTTAAATTATTTTATTATATTTGTTCTTACTCTCCTATAAATTTATCTAGCTATTTTTGTAAACGTTTAGGAAAAAGATAAAAAAATATTATTATTTAATTTTTATTATTATTGTTATTTATTTATTTATTTTTATTTATTTATTTTTATCTATATATTTATTTATTTATTTTTGGTGGAAACGGTGTATTTATAATTTTGTGTATTTATTATTATTATTATTATTACTTATTTATGTATTTATTTACATTTTTTTGGTGGAAACTGTGCATTTATTATTATTATTATTTTTATTATTATTTTTTTTTTTAATTTATTTTACTTTGTGTTTATGGGGGAATGGTACAATGTTTGTTCCTACTCTCCTGCACATTTATCTTGCTATTTTTGTAAAAGTTTAATAAACATATTAAAATATATGATTATTATTTATTTATTATTATTATCATTATTATTATTACTGATTTTTTTTTTTTTTTTTTTTTTTTGTGTTTAACTGTCATTTCTTTTTGGTTATGGGGGAAGGGTACAATATGTGTTCCTACTCTTTTGCACATTTATCTTGGTATTTTTGTAAACGTTTAATAAACAGATTAAAATTTATAATAATAATACAAATTATTATTATTATTATTATTATTACTGATTTATTTATTTATTTTTATTTATTTGTTTATTTGTATGTATTTTTTGGTGGAAACTGTGTATTTATTATTTTGTGTATTTATTATTATTATTACTACTGATTTATTAATTTAATTAAATTTTATTTTATTTAATTTATTTAATTTTTTATTTTGTGTGTGTAACTGTAATTTCTTTTTGTTTTTTGGTGGAAGCGGTGTATTTTCCAGGGGAAATAAATCACATTTAATAAGCTGAAAATGTTTTTGGAAATAACATTTTAAATTTAAATAATATGTCTACAATATAAATGTCTTTACATTTACTTTGACCAATTTATTGCATCCTTGCTAAACAAAAGTATTAATTTCTTTCAAAAAGAATATTGCAACTAAACTTTTGAACAGTAAAGACGTAGCAACAGACTAAAACAAACAAACAAACAAACAAACAAACAAACAAACAAACAAACAAACAAACAAAAAAACAAACAAATAAATAAATAAATAAAACGTAATTTTAAAAACAATCATTTCTAAAAGCTATTTTTGTTACAAAAATAAAGTTATGTAGTAATGGTATTGATTAGCGGGGTTGAAATATGCATGACTATAGTTTTGCTGTGCCACATTATCAAAGCAGAGTAAATATTACAGGAATCAAGAAAAATCTGTTAAAAAAAGACTGATTTCACGAGTCCTGCATGTGCCGAGTTAAAATCAAGCAGAATATTACAGCACATGCTTAAAGCAAAGAGGAGAGAAACTGTTTTTAAAGCACCACTGCAAGCAAAACTGGCAGCAACCACTCGAAAAAAGCAAAAAAAAAAAACATTGCCTCAAGGAAAAAGAGGAATACAGAGAGAGCGGAGATGAGATGGGATATCAGAAAGAGAGTGTACTGTTTGATTGACAGGTTTAACAGGCGAGGGACATGTACTTCCGGCACACGCCTGTCAATCAAACGGCTGAGCCCAGCGGAGACAGAAGTGTGCAGCATTAAACAAGCCTCACAGATGGCCAGTCACACGCTACTCGCAGTGTGATGCAACTCAATTTGTACATTTCATGACGGGAAAAAAAAACAAAGTGAGTGGCGACTGCTCATGCAGAACTCACTAAGGCTGCTTGGGTGTTTTGGGCATTAC
>LR812524.1:5307538-5345038 GCA_903798195.1 Danio kyathit | reverse complement strand
CCCTCATGATGGGTTATCATGATGGGTTATCAGTTAGTTTTAAAGGAAATATTGAACAATCCTGAGTCACTTTTAAAACAAAAGTAATAAAATGTGTTAAAAAGTTACTTTTTAAAGGGATAGTTCACCCAAAAATGAAACTTCTGTCATTATTTACTCACCCTTTAGTTGTTTCAAACCTTCATGAGTTTCTATCTTATGTTGAACACAAAAGAAACATTTTTGTTCATTAATACTACAATGGAAGTCAGTGGTTACAGGTTATAACTTTCTTCAAAATATCTTCTTTCGAGTTCAACAGAGGAAAGAAACACAAAGGTTTGGAACAAGTGAGTAAATAAAATGACATCATTGTCTTTATTTATTTAGGGGTGAACTATCCCTTAAAGAGTCATGTTATTTTTGCACTTTTTTTTCCAGCATAATCTTAGTTGGGCTTAAGATTGCAATATATTACATTTAAAATGAACTTTTCTTTTCTTTTGTGGTCCAGGGTCCCATTTCTGAAGGCTCACATGACCCTGAAGCCTACAGTAATGATTCAGCTAAAAATTCATCATAGGAAACAAAAAATAAAATTATAAATATGATAAAATGACAATGACTACATTTTAATCTCATAAATGCAGCCACGATAAGTATCAGAGACTTGGTTGTGTAAGTCTGCGGGTCTTTTTTATATGAACTATGCGCAACAGTAATAGCAATACCTTTTTATAGCTACAGCTATAAGAACGCTCTCTAAAAAAGGTGCATGTTTCTGTGTGGGAGCATCTGAATGAGCCACGTGAACCCCACCGAAACTCTCCGTTCGCCCACTTTCTCCCTTCACGAGTCTTTTCATCGCACATTAAAAGCTGACTCACGAAACAAAGCCTGAGCTCAGTCCTGAACTTTCACTCCACTATAAAGACCAGCTGCAGCTCTCCAGTGTGGTGTACAAAAGCTGCACGTTATCAACAAAACAGCTCCAGCGGGAAAGAAGAAAGGGTGAGAATTGCAGATGAAGGCGTCAGTCAGGAAACGCAGAGTTAGTGCTGGTTAGAAGAGCAGATCTGGAGCGTCCGAGAGCGGAGAATTACCATCCTCTTTGGTTCTGATGCGGGTGCTGCCACTTTCTGGCCCGGGACCCACATCTGTGTGCGCTTTGACCCACACCGTGTACTCCGTCCATTTCTCCAGACCCTCCAGCACGTAGCTGGACACATCAGCAGGGATGTCTGTGACCTCGTGGCGCTCCTGGTCCTCGCCGGACACTGCCTGATAGGCTAGAGAGTAGCGGACGATGCTTCCGTGACGGCTGGCGGCCGGAGGAGCCACCCAACTCACCTTGATGCTGCTGGAGCTCAGGCTGATCAGGTGCACCTCTTGTGGGGGAGCGGACGGGGCTAGAAAGGGGTGCAGGGACACATGAGCTGGGGCCAGTTGCATAAACTCACTGTAAAAAATGCTGGCTTCCACACTTTCGATTTGTGTTGAGACAACATGAAGGAATTAAGTTACGTTTACAAATTTAAGTAGAGTGAACATAAAAGTTAAGTTGTCCCAAAAAACCCAAGAAGTGTGTTGTTATAGCTCTTTTTAAATATGTAGTTTGATCAAACAATAAACATCATTTGTTTGAATGTACACTGTAGAAAATGCTAGGCTCCACACAATTGATTTATGTTGAGACAACATAAAGAAATTAAGTTAACTTGCTGGTTTTACACATTTAAGTGAATTGAACAAAGCAAGTTGTCCCAAAACAAACCTCAAGAATTGTGTTGCTTTAGCAAATTTTAAATAAGTAGTTTGATCAAACAACAAGCGTCATTTCTGAGTGACTAATAACATCATTAAAATTAATACCTGATGAGAGGATTTATAATTTGTGTAGTAAACACATCAGCTGTGCATTATTGTCTAATAGTCCAGTGGCCTGGAGTCAATTATTCATCTTATACTACTGTATGCTTTCCACACCTAAGGACAATGTTCAGATTTTGTATTTCAAGATATGTCTGGTGCTTTAACATTACACTGTAAACATGATTTTTCTTATTTACAGATTCCATGCTTGTTTCTAGTCTGAAAATATAAAAAATCTTAAATAAAGAAACATTTCTAGAAGTAAAATGTATTGTCTTTTTGAATTAAGACAATTCCTCAGAATATGCAGAATAATCTGCCAGTGGGGTGAGCAAAATAATCTTGTTTGGGTTTTGAAATAAGCTTATTTGCATTGTTTCAAGGTAAAACTGGACTAGAACAAGACAAAAACAGCATTTTTTTTTGCAGTGTACAAATGCAACAGCGAATTTCAAATTTCAGATTTGCAATCAAATAAAAACCAATTATTTCTTTTTAATAAAATTGTGTTATTTAAAATTGTTTAGATAAAGCAAGATTAAGAGAATACCTCTATTTTTGTCATTTTTACTCCACTTATGTTTTTACGGACAATGCCTACGATAGCAGTTTTAGTCACAATGGAAAAAGAAGGCGATTAATGGATGCCAAGCAGGTATTAAATCCCATGAGTGGTGTGAGATTCTGCAGCATGGAATGATGTCAGTGGTGAGTGATGCAGCCTGTGTTGGTCAACATCATAGGTTATGACTACAAATAATAATTTCTAGCTATTACTTTTTTGAAGACAATGACATAAAGGGCTCTCTTTTAACAATCTAGGCGCAAAGTCTAAAGCACAGGGCGCAAAAGCATTAAGGACGTCCACTTTTGCTATTTTAAAAATGGAAAAATACGCTCTGCGCCGCCGCGCATGGTCTAACAGGGTTGAGCTTATTCTCTTAATGAGTTCTGGGAGTGTTTTGAGAATAAACCAATCAGAGTCTCATCTCCCATTCCCTTTAAGAGTCAGTTGTGCTGCGCCATGGCGCATTTGCTATTTACATGGCGACTTTGTAAGTATAAAAACTGAACGCTTCACTAGCGAGAAAACAGTTAAACAGAGCATCTGCAGTGCAAGGATAAAGAATGAGCCTCCTCCAATCGGCCTTTACTTTCACATTCACTTTCTCTCTGTTGTGGATAAGGAAATGGTGTTGTAGGCTACGCACAGACATCCGTTAGCCTACATAATTAATTTGGTTTGTTAAGCACAAAGATTTATTTCAAAACTATTTCTAAAATTCAGTTCTAATTTCCAGCAAATGAATAAATTAACAATAATAATGAAGCGTGCTCAAAAAACTGAGTTATATCCAAACACACATGCTATGCCCCATATGGTCCAAAACCTGACAGGAGGGCAAATCTAAGCTTGTTTTTAATAAAACAAATATAAATATGCATTTAATAAATAATACTAAAAAATACTAATATTAATAATAACATTAAACAAAAGCAAGTTGTCATGAAAAGACTAAAAAAAAAAAGCCCCCCGAGATGAAGGCGTGGAGGCAGTGGTTTTTATATTTATGTAGAAAATAATAATTTTAATTCTTTTTTATTTGTAAAGATATTTGCATATTGCTGTACATCCTGCTGTTTTAAGCAACGTGTAAGCGAGTCGCACAACTAACGTGCTCTGCGCTGGACTTTAGACCTGCTTTCAGCTGGTCTATTGCTCAATCTATTTTAATTCCTCAAAATAGCAACGCGGCAACAATGCGCCTTAACACACCTCTTTTCTAGACCAAAAGACCCATGAGTCCACAAAGTGGCGCAAATGGATTTGCTATTTAAACAACATGGCAGAAAATGGGAAAATTAAGGTTGCGCTGGTCTAAAAATAGCAACACGCTGGGGCAAACACGTCTTGAGCCTTATTGCGCCGGGTGTATGATAGGGCCCAATATTTTTATTCATGCCTTAGATTATGGTCTTAGATCTGTTTTAAACATCTTAAATGTTTCAGCTAGTTAAAGTATGATGGAATAACTGTCGATGTTTGAAAGATTTATCAAGTAAAAAAAATAAAAGAGATTCCAAAGATATGGTTTAGACTCTGATATTCTTTTAAATGTAGAGTATTTCAACTACATATTCACTCTCATCATTAGGGAACATTCACATAAAAATTAAGCAGTCATGATGATAACTAACTATATTAGTGTCCACAATCTACAATAACTTCCTGTTTATTATAGCTGGAGCCTGTTTAATTCTCTGGGCTGAGAATCACTTCATTCAACACCACACAACTTCACAAGTGTCTCCTTTAGCATTACGCTGTAAAAAACTTTTTGGATCCTTCCTTTATAAGAGCAAAACACTCAATTCCTTTCCAAAAACACACACAGTATAGTCTAAACATTGTGTTTTTGAGGTGAAAGCAGAGATTGATGGTTCATATCTGTTTCGTGTGTGTGTGTGTGTGTTGTGTTTGTCTAAGTATGACAGAGATAACAGATACATTCTGTCTGACACGCTGTCTTTGGTTAGACATGTAATTGATGTGATTGATGGCCTGTCAGATGTGAGAGATGCCGTATCGATTCATTTTTAAAATCACCGCTGCTTTCGTCTGTCCTGGCTTGAGAACATTGCAGACTCAAATAATATACAGCAGGATTATCACACGGCTTTCTGGAGTAGCTGATTCTGATTCAAGACTAAACATATTGGTTTTTCTGAAATGATAAAAGTGCTGGCGTGCGTACGTTCGTACAGTTGAAGTCAGAATGATTCGCCCTCTGAATTTTTTGGGGGTCTTGGGGTTACGTTCAGTATGGGGGCGTGCGAGAGATCTGCAAAGTGGATGGCAAATTCTTCAGCAGGATAGCGCCCCTTCTCATACTTCAGCCTCCACACCAAAGTTCCTGAAAGTAAGGAAGGTCAAGGTTCTCCAGGATTGGCCAGCCCAGTCACCAGATATGAACATTATTGAGCATGTCTGGAGTAAGATGAAAGAGGAGGCACTGAAGATGAATCCAAAAAATCTTGATGAACTCTGGGAGTCCTGCAAGAACGCATTCTTTGCCATTCCAGATGACTTTATTAATAAGTGATTTGACTTTTGTCTAAGCAAAGTCAGACCTTGCTGTCCTAATTAAATCATTAAAAATCAAGGCATGATATTTTATTTTGGTAAAATAAGCGTAATCTAGAGGCCTTTGCCTTTCATATAAGCCACTTCTGATACCAAATGATCAACTAGAAGTCAAGTTATTATTTGTTGTTCCTAAAACTTGGATAGGTGACAAGACTTTTGTCAGGTAGTGTACATGGGAGCTAATAATTCTGACTTCAACTGTATCGCTGGAAAATGGCTTCCCAGGAATTTATTATTATTATTATTTTATACATAGGATGAGGTTTGACTCCATGTGGAAGAGCTAGAAACACATTTGTGAGTGTGAATCAGAAAAGAAGACGGTCAACACCTGTGAAGGAGGAAAAGAGTGTGGAAAAGGGTGGCAGAAATAGGTGAGAAAAGATTAAACAGGGAGAGACTGAGAAAACAACAGACAGTGGATACATCTGAAATTCAAGAGGGAGTCGAGAATAGGAAAAAAAAAAGGGTGAGAGAGGGAATAAATGCATGAAAGTGAGAAAATAAGCACACGGTTTTGGGACCGAATAAAGTGTGAGGAAACAAAAAGAAAAGGTTTATTTCTCACCTGCAGTGGGAGAAAGTGTGAATGAAATGTAAAAGAAATGAAACAGAGCAGAGAGACACTGGTCACTGAGGAGAAAAAATAAAACAAGACAGTAAGAAAAGAGGGATAAAAAGACATTAAAGACAGTAAGAAAAGGAGAGGATGTTAATGAGAGAGTGAAGTTAGAAGAGAGCTATATTAAGAGGAGGGAAAGGTCAAACCCAGAGAGATGACTATACCAAGAAGGCAATCATTTCCATTTCTGGACTTATTCCTTTTAAAAATGTGTGCATGCTACTTTTTTCTGTTTCGTTCTTGTCTGCTAACTCTTATTTTTTTTAAAGGAATGTTTAAATGTGTATTTATATTTAATTTAAATGATGCTAAAACGATGCTGATTAGATTTGTTGACATTTGCTATTTGCTGCAATCAAATTTTAATTTTAATGTATTGATGGATAAATTATTACTAATAAACATCAGCGCCGACATATAACAACATAAATTTTGCATGTCTAAATACGGTTCCATCTTAATAAATGCATAAAAATTAAATTAAATAAAAAATTTTAAAAAACTAGTTTCAATTAAATAAAAAAAAAAAAAATTAATGTTTTTTTTTTATTAAATTAAATTAAATTAAATTAAATTAAATTAAATTAAATTAAATTAAATTAAATTAAAATGATTGCATCTATTAGGATAGGACGGTATTTAGACATGAAGCAAATTAATGCTGATATATGTCGGCGCTGATGTTGTAGTGTTTGTTAGTAATAATTTATGCATGAATACATTTAAAATGTAAATTTGATTTGCATAAATTGCCAAATGACAACAAATCTAATCAGCATAGCTTTAATATCATTTAAATGCTGTTGTTGAGGTTATTAATAGATTGATTTAATTTTTAAAAAATTTGCAACATTCTTAAATTATATAAACTATATAGGTAGTATACTTTTTTTTGGTATTGGTATACATTTTTCGATATGACGATTTAATACAAATTTATGACAAATTAAAATCGATATGATGAATTTAAATCGATTTGACGATTTAATACAGCTTTAATACAAATTCATGGACCTGAGGAAGAATAGCCCCTACGATGGTAGTGGCTTATCGGGATTTAAATAAACACACATCGTATATGTCAGTCGTGCATATCGTGCATTAAGACATCACGAGATGTCAGTGATTCAAGTTTATAATTAAAAAAAGTTTAAATATTTTTGTTACAAAAACACATTTCACTTCATAATACACGCATTAAGCCGCTGACGAAGTATGGATTATTTTGACAATTAATTAATGCACTTTTTGGAGCTTCAAAATAAAAGCTACATAGAAGACTCTTCATAGTCGAGACAGGGTAAAATAAAACTATTCCGGCAGAAAAAAAGTATTAACTATACAGGTATGAGTAAATTATGGGCTAAGTTTTATTTTTGGGTGAACTATTCCTTCAACTATGAAAAAAACTATTACAAATGAAGTGAACTAAATGAATCAAATGAATCACTACTGAACTGAGCTCCCACAATTGTCTTCAGATATTAATAGCTGAACTTCTATCAAAGAGCAGCTATAGTAGCTTAAAGAAGCTCCAAGTTGCTTATAGATGCTTATAGGTGGTTTTAGTGCTAGTGAAATGTTTGTAAATGCTTGAAATGTCTCCCGAATGAATGCTTCCAACAATAAGTTTATTGTAGGTTTGTCAAACATAGATATCAGTAGTACACGCTATCAATCTGGCGTGCGTTTCCCAAATAACGACGTAACTCGTGGCTGAACTATCATAGTACGATGCATTGGTTGGGAAAAGAACAATGTAGTGACGAGTGTTTCCCAAAACCCCTAGTTTCTCTGTCGCAGATCTATTGCTTGAACCACGTTAGTTATAATGTAAACGCCCATAATGATGCTCTAAACGGGTGGAGTAACTACTTCTTTAGAGAAGAACCCCATCATTTCTTTTTGCAAATTATATTGTTTTACACGCACACGCATTTAAAAAAAAAAATCCAATATTAGTTTTGGTAAAAACATGCACTCGTTTTACATATTCGTTGAAATATATGTAAATGGCACAAATAGGGCCTGTTTCCTTTACAAATATTATTGAGAAGTTGAACATTACATATTATATCCTAAAACATAAAATCACTTACAAAAGCTAACACTATTCTAATATCAAATATAAATCAATAAAATCAATATAAATCATATAAATAAATAAATAAATAAATAATGAGGCTATTTATTATAAATATATTTACTTTAATAATAATATTAATAATATTAATGATGATGATGATGATGATGATGATTATTATTATTATTATTATTTAGTAGGATATTGTTTATTTATTTATTTATTTATTTTGAAAGGTCTACTTTTACAATTTGACACATGTAAACCACAGCAGAAAGTTCTAACCAGCAGGCCCATGTCATATACAATACAGATACTTAATAAATAACTCACTATAAATTAAAAGCATTACGTATGCTATGTTTTTTGTTTTCAAAAACTTTGGAGATGTAACATAAATTCCGCTTTTAAATAATAGGTCACCTATAGCTTTCGCCATGAGGCTGTGTTCAAAATGACATCAAAGTTTTCAAAGTGCTCTGAGAAGGGAGCACAATTGTAAACACGAAGATTGCTAAAACTGAACTGTAAAAATACTTTGAAAGCGAATTACACCTAAGAGAGATGACCTTAATTTTTACTTTTAATAATTCCAACTTTGAATGTTAGAATGTTCTAAATGAATAGGGCATAGGGGGGATAAGTGGGAATAGAACAGGAACTATATTTCTAAATACAGCTCCAGAGGTGCCGTTTCAAGTGCTCAAGTTTGCAACGCAGTTTGCGAATGTTTGTTGGAGCGATGGATTTGGGAAACGGCAAATCAACGAACTATCTTTGTAACGACGGAACTTGCGACCTTAGTTGGCTAACGATGGTTTTGGGAAACGCACCCCTGAACTGTGGAGACATTGGTATTGCTGTATTTTATAAATTGTTCTGTGTTTGTATGCTATTAGGTATGTTTTTTTTTTCTTTTGCATTGGACTTTGACTCTGTAATAAAGTCTGATATGATGTATTATTGTGAAGCTGCTTTGAATAAAACTTTTTGAAAAGCATAAAGCAAATTTGACTATGATGCCGCTTCTAATGATTCACCTCCATTATCAACAAGTTTGAATGTTCAATAGGGAAGAAGGTAGCAGCCTATGTAGCACTGAGGGGTTTGAGTGTGTCAGGTCTTTGAGGACAGTGACTCAGAGACACCAGGACAAAAAAAAAAGACAGAGTCGGAGAAAGAAAAGAGAAAGCCAGTGTTTCTATGGGAACCAAGCGGCGGCTTAGATCAAACCTCTCAAAGCTGACACGTCTAACAAATAGCTCTGAATAGCAGGAGATCTCTCGGAGGAGCTGTCATAAATATCTCAGCTTTAGTCCATATCTCTGGAGCCGGAGGAAGATGAGGACAGAGATTAAGTCGTACCGCCTGCGTCATTCTGACGCCACACACAATCAGCAAGCTCTGAAAACCACGGTCAGCGCAGATCTACACGGACGCTGAACCAGAAACCACAAGCGTTTGACGCTTGAAAACCTGCAGTGATGCACCTGGAATGCTGTGTATGAGACTGAAGCCTGCTCTGGGCGAAACAGACTCTTTTGTATGGTGAGTGAGATACATAATATTATTAAAATGACATAACTCCCTAGGAATAAAAAACAAATCCTCTCTGAAAAAAAGAGCATATTTTTTTTTCTCAAAGTACTATTTTTTACTTTAAACCAGCAGTTTAAACCAAGTCAAAACTTTAATTTGAGGGAAATCTATCAGTTTAGTTATTAACAAAGTACAGTATATATATTTTTAAGTTGGTCCAAAGCAACGTTAATCTAAGGGTGCTTTCGCACCTTGACTTTCGTTTCGAATTTTGTTTTCGTTTGGCATATGTGAAGCCATCAATCACGCTCGGATCCATTTCATCGGGAGAGAGGGGAGTCTGAGGTCTCAAGATTTCGGCCTATTATGCTAAGAAAGAAGGGAAGGAGTCTAGGTGGATTCTTTAAGACGAAGATGGTATATCATGTGATATCTAATGCGGGACCAGCCGTGGTCAATCATAAGCACATGATCCTCTCAAAATTCTTATAAATAAACTTCACATAGTATACATGTAGGTGAAACACACACACACACACACACACACACACACACACACACACAATTCAGCATGATATTTTTGTGCTTTGAATAATCTAATGATTAAGTTTCACTTGTAAACACATGACAAAATGAGAAAGTTTGGGTGGATGAAAAACAACAATTAATCTTTGGCTGAGTGACAGTATTGAGCTGCTAAGAAACAGATATTGACATGCTCATAGTTTGAGTGAGTGATCCTCTGGCACTTACCAGACTGGGCTGTGCGGGCCTCAATGGGCTGTGTGTAAACCCCGAGCCCCATCTCAGAGCGCGCCGCCAGAGAGAATTTATAGAGAGTGTCTGGTTTCAGGCTTTCAATAGCATATGAACCTGCTGGGTCAAAGATGACATGATGCTGTGGAGGATAAAAGACAAAGACAGAGAAGTTTAACAGATGCACACACAGCATTCAGAATGCAATCTTACTGCACCTTCTTTCCTTCTTCCGTTCCTTTCTTCATTCATTCATTCATTCATGCATGCATTCATTAAATCATTCAATTATCTATCCATCCATCCATCCATTCGTTATATCATTCACCTATCTATCCATCAATCCATTTGTTCAACCATTCACCCATCTATCTATCTATCCATCCATCCATTCATGCCTTCATTCAATCCTTCACCCATACATCTATCCATCCACTCACCCATCCATCCATCCATCCATCCATTCATTCATTTACCCATCCATCCATTATCCATTCACTCCCTCACCCATTCATTCATTCATTCATTCATTCATTCATTCATTCATTCATTCATTCATTAAATCATCCATCCAATAATTCACCCATCTATCCATCCATCAATTCATCATTTCATCTATTAATTCATGCATTCATTCAATCATTCACCCATACATCTATCTATCTATCCATCCATGCATTCATTCATTCAATTATTCATTCATCCATTAAATCATTCACCCATCCATCCATCCATCCATTCACTCCCTCACCCATTCATTCATTCATTCATTCATTCATTCATTCACTCCCTCACCCATTCATTCATTCATTCATTCACCCATCTATCCATCCATCCATTAATTAATTAATCCATTAATTAATTCATGCATTCATTCAATCATTCACCCATACATCTATCCATCCATCCACTCACCCATCCATCCATCCATGCATTCATTCATTCATTCATTCATTCATTCATTCATTCATTCATTCATCCATCCACTCACCCACTCACCCATCCATCCATCCATCCATCCATCCATTCATTCACCCATCCATCCATCCACTTCCTCACCCATTAATTAATCAATTAATTCATTTATTCATTAAATCCCCCATTCATCCATCCAGCCATCCAATCATTCACCCATCCATTAATTAATTTATTTAATTATTCATTCATTCATTCATTCATTCAATTATTATTTCATTTATTCATGTATTTTTTCATTCAACTATTCACCCATCTGTCCATTCATTCATTCATTCATTCATTCAATTATTTATTCATTCATGCATTCATTCAATTATTTATTCATTCATGCATTCATTCATTCACCCATGCATCCATTATCCACTCACTCACTCACTCACTCACTCACTCACTCACCTATTCATTAAATCCCCCATTCATCCATCCCTTCATTAATTAATTCATCCATCCATTTATTGATTCATTGATTAATTAATTCATTCATTCATTTATCAGAAACAGTACTCATTATTCAACAGCGCAATACTGTAAATAAGCCTGAGTTCACCTAAATGGCTAAATTTCATCTATTAAAATCTATTAAAAGGCAACCTAAAAAACCCACAGTAACTTCATAAGAATATAAGAATAAGTTGTCATACACACTCTGCACAGCATACAGCAAAGTGTATGCTGCATAGTGGTTGCTATTTTTTTAAGTGCAGGGAAAACTAAATAATATGACCAACAGACAAAGCTGAAATTAAACATATGCAACATGTATAAGCATAACTATCTTACAATATATCAATACTAAATATATACATAAGATGGTAAAATAACACAGGTTAATATGTGAACAAAAATTGTTGTCATGATTTTTGTAGTGAATGTTTCACACCCTTAGCATCTCAGTATACTGCCATCACTCGTTTTCATAAACATTTGTTTTCATTATTAAACACTAAATAATTAACAATTAAATATATAACAATTAATGACCATTTTAAATAAGTACAAACTGATAAATAATAAATACACTGATTGTATTTGCATTGTAGGCATCCAGGGTTAATCAGTATCAGTGATCTGCCATTTACCTTGTTGTCAGAATCGGCCTCCCAGTATGTGAGCTCGTATTTGGTGATCTGATCTTGGACAGGCCACAACCATGACAGCATGATCCGCGTGTCCAGCTCCGCTTCAGCATCAAAACCAGTCGGCTGAGCAGGAACTGCATGAATAAATGTAAGCTTTAGTCTGACTATACACACAAAAAATCCCATGACTTTATAAGCCATGGCTTGTCTTTTGTTGCATCTGACCTCAACTGTATATATGAGCACACATCTCACCTCCTTGCTGTGTTTTAACCTGCAGTATATCCGAAGGTGGTCCGTCTCCTACAGAGGTGAAGGCCAGCACGCGAAGCCCATACGTGATGTCAGGAACCAGGCCGGAGATGGTGGTCAGACTGCTGTCCTCAGTGTTATGCTTCTGCCATGTGCTGAGTGGGAAGTGCAGGTCAGACGTGTAGTACACTCGATATCCTCGGATCTGTCCGTTGGGCTCTTCAGGAGGCTCCCATTGCACCAGCATGGTGGTAGCGCTCAGCATCCGAGCCTGAACGCGCAGTGGAGCAGATGACGGTGCCTGTTCACTGGTACGTGTCTCCACCGTCCCGCTGGGCGGCCCACGACCAATGTTATTGACCGCCATTACTCGAAACTCATACTCTGAGTACGGACTCAACCCACCGATGCTGTAGCGGGTAGATGCCACGCCATCCACCTCCTGGAAACCATTGTCGGAGATTTTGGAACGATACTGGATCACGTAATATGATACAGGTTCAGGGTTACCCGAATCCCATGTTAGAGTCACACTGGTGGCAGTGGTTTCTGTGACAATCAGAGAAGCTGGAGGACGAGGAAGAGCTGGGAAGGACAAATAAACAAACTTAGAAAATAATTGATTGACAGCCGCGTGTTGACATGTCTCTGTAATAATGCGTATAAACTTGCACAGAAGGTTTGATCCCAGCTTGGAGCAGGTTTGGTAGTGTAGGACCGGTGGGGCTACATTGGTGATGTGACCCGGATGAGGTTTAGGGGGGGTGAGTGTAGCGGAGGCCAGCTAGTGTAGTGCTGTGCAGGTAAACCTCACTCTTCTGACCTCTAAAGGTGCTCTAGTGACAGACACTGGAGAGTCGCCAGTTCGATCCCAGCTCGGAACGGGTTGGGTAGTGTAGGACCGGCGGGGTTACATTTGCATAAAAAGACAAGTGATCATTTTAACTCGTGTTTTTTGGCTATTGCTGAATATACTCATGCAACATAAGACTGGTTTTGTGTTCCAGCATCACTTATTGAAAGAATAACATAGTTGCGGATGTAAAAAGAACAGCTTGTGATGTGTTTTCTTTCATTAATTAGAGTGAATTCACACTCGGTGCAGCTCAATGCACTTCATTTTAACAGCAAATTAGACACCAATTATATCTAAAACACAACAAGTGCTGGTGGTGAATTAAGGAGCACTTAGCATTTGCACCTGGAATTGATTTTTAATGGGGTTTTTATTTAAAACACACACTGTGTGTTAATTTATGTCAAATATTCCTTATAGAAAATAATTATACAACGTCCAAATAAGTCCATTTTCTTCGGCTTAGTCCCTTTATTCATCAGGGGTCGCCACAGTGGAAAGAACCACCAACTTATCCAGCATATGTTTTACACAGCGGATGCCCTTCCAGCTGCAACCCAACACTGGGAAACATACACACACACTCATACATGCACTACGGCCAATTTAGTTTAATCAATTCACCTATAAATCTCATGTGTTTGGACTGTTTGGGAAACCAGAGCACCTGGAGGAAACCCTCTCATTGCTTAAACCTCTCGAATTATTTTTCATTTTTTTAATTCTGACGGTGTCCTCGAAAGTGTCCTCCCTTATTTATTTGAACGAAATGGTTACCCTTTGAAAGCACTTGTTCTGACATGCTAACATATGCCGAACGAATGCAAATACATCCGTGACATTTCTCCGAGCAGATATGCAGTAATGACCTGGCATTTGACACGAACGTCGCAAAATGTGCCGTGTTAAACGCTGTTATTATGATCATTCAGTGTCTGTATTATAGACCAGTTCCTTCAACTCGCCGTATTTCCACAGTCAGGAGGAAGAAATGGCTGCACTGTCATAAAATAGCTTCTGAAATTGACTCTAAACTAATTTTTGTGCAGTATGCGATCGGACAGATGTCAGGATCCAAACAGATCAGCTTGAATAAGCAGCAGCCGTGTAGAAAAGGACAGTGAAAACACAATGAAACCTGTAGCTTTAAGACGATTAAAATCATTACAGTGGCCAGAAAGTCAAAACACACAAGCTAACATGATCATGTATGACTGAAAAAGCCAGAGAGTGTAGTGAGGATTATACTCACAATAATGGCAGATACGCTCAACCAGAATTTCTGCAGGTTTCACCAAGTTAAATTTAGGACTTAAGAAATTTTTTTAAAACCATTATGAATGAAATTAGGGGTGGCACAGTGGCTCAGTGGTTAACAAATTACAGGATGCAAATTACAGGGGGGTTTGGGGGGATTGACCCCCTAATTAACACTTCATCTGCCCTGAAGGAGGTCAAAACAAGATGTATGGGGAGGTCAGTTCTTTAATACTGAGAAATATTTCACTCCCCTGCTGAAAAAAACAGCTTAAACCAGCCTAAGCTGGTTGGCTGGTTTTAGCTGGTCGACCAGCCTGGTTTTAGAGGGGTTTTGGCCATTTCCAGGCTGGTTTCCAGCCATTTCCAGCCTGGTCTTAGCTGGTCAGGCTGGAAAATGACCAGCTTAAACCAGCTAAAACCAGCTTGACCAGCCTGGTTTAAGCTGGACATGGCTGGTTTTGGCTGGTCAAGCTGGTTTTAGCTGGTCAACTCCCAGCCTGACCAGCTAAGACCAGGCTGGAAATGGCTGGAAACCAGCCTGGAAATGGCCAAAACCCCTCTAAAACCAGGCTGGTCAACCAGCTAAAACCAGCCAACCATCTTAGGCTGGTTTAAGCTGGATTTTTCAGCAGGGTCTGATCTGTATTTTAAATAATACTGTTATTAATTAAAATAATAGATAATATAAATATACATTTGACCACCCCTATAACAGTTCGAACCATTGTTCAGTCTATTTAAGAAAAAAGTCTGAAAGCGGCAGATCTAGTGCACCATTAGACATTGTGAGACTTTGTTTTCTCATGAAATAGGTGTTTGTTTCTATATTTAGCCTGAAAATCAAATCAAATTTGACATATAGTTTGTAGTTTAACCTACAGTAACATCTGAAAGAGTTAATCAGAGAATACTGTAGGTCAGAATACATTAAATAGTAGTAGGCTTTCCCCCACAGTCCAAACACATGCGCTATAGGTGAACTGAATAAGCTAAATTAGCCGTAGTGTATGAGTGTGTGTGTGAATGCAAGAGTGTATGGGTGTTTCCCAATGCTGGGATGTGGCTTGAAGGGCATCCGCTACGTAAAACATATGCTGGATAAGTTGGCGGTTCATTCCGCTGTGGCGACCCCTGAAGGGACTAAGCCGAAGGAAAATGAATCAATTAATTTTGTTTCGTTCAAACTACTTATTTTAAATGAGCTGACAACACAATTCTTGCAGTTTTTTGGGGACAACTTAATTGTTTTATGCCCAATCCACTTACATTTGTAAAAACTACTGTAGTAAGCTAACTTAATTCCTTCATATTGTCTCAACACAAATTAATTGTGTGGAACCCAGCATTTTTTACAATGTGTAGAAATGATTCGCTCTGCTTTAATCAATGCGAAGGCTGTAACTGCATTTGCATGAACTGAGCTCAAATTCTCTTTGAGTCCTACTCTAAATTCTTTATTTTAAACTCTTCCCCAGACACAGCAATAAATGCACAATCACTGCCTAACGAGGAGTTCAGAACAGCATACATTAGAAACTAATACACTTCAGAGGAAAACTTATGCTGAATTCTAAATAATTTGTGCTTACAAAAATGATGCTTGCTGTTATAATATTAGGCTGTTGTTGATGGTTGCCATGCTGTTGCTAATGGTGATTTAAGGACTAGTTCACCCAAAAATGAAAATTCCAACCCAGGCTCATTATGGATACGTACCCCTGTATACATTTCTGGAGAGCACAAAATATGTCCCAGTAGGTACTTTTTTTGCAGTTTATGTTTTCGCAAATCTACCAGAGGCCGCTGTCGACTGAATAACAGACCAACCAAATCGCCCATGCACACAATTCCCTAAACCCAACCAATAGTGTTTTCAAAAGCAATGCAGAAAAAGTAAAGCCCTCACGTCTGTCTGATTTTTACCATGTTTTCAGATCTTTCCACGTTCTCACCCTGTTATTTACTCATTTATTTTATTTCTTGCCTTTTGTTTTTGTTTTACCTGCTTTATGGAACCGTTCTTTGCCGGACTCGAACCTCGTCGGCGCGATCAACTCCTCTCTGCATCTCAAGTCCGCTGACATACATGGTGAGCTACTGGGCAAACTGGTAACAGCGCGAAAGCAGTCCATACGGAGGTAAGCCGTCAGCTGATAGCACGAAAGTAAACAGAAGCCGCCCAGTAGCGTTAGTTTTAAAGATGAAATACAGCCATACGTAGCTCTGACTACATAATTCACGCTCTCCAGAAATGTATACAGGGGTACATATTCATGAGCCTGTGTTGGAAAATTCTGTCATCATTTACTCACTCTTCATTCCTCACAAACCTGTCTGAGTTTCATTCTTCCGTTCATCACAAAAGAAGATATATTTGCTCGAAACATGTAACCATTGACTTCCATAGTATTTGTTTTTTCTACTATATACAACAAGTGTAGTTATGTTGTTGCCAGGGTGTTTTGAGTTGTTTAGAGTGAGTTACACTAATATATATATATTTATATATATTATTACAGATTTAGTGATTCAGAAATGTTTTTCATTTATTTACGGTTGTGATTTTCATTATGGGATGTTGATCTCTGCTCAGTCGACATTTGATGTTGAAAATTCAACTCTACAGTTTAACAAAGTGACTTTTATTGACATTTTAGTCATTTGAAGTAATATAATGTGTAAGAAATAATACAGAGAGAAATAAGTCTGTAAAATGACTTTTTAAAATCATTTTTAAAATGATTTTTGTAGCGTAGTATACAACACCAACCCAAACAATATATCACTTTAAACTGTAAAACAATTTTCATAAAAGTCTTTTCAAGATTAAAAGTTGTTGGAAGAAAAAATAATAATCACCTTTGCTACTTTAGCGAGGAGAAGAATATTACTTGAGTAGAAATTAGCAGCCCCGCCTAAATGCGGATGTGTGATCTGGTTTTATATTTGAAATGAGAGAAAATGAAATATTTAAAAAGACACCTTAAGCCCGTCACACACCGGATGCGCCGCTCAGCGCCGCGACACGGCGCGCACATGACAGTTGAAAGTATCGCACACCAGACGCGCACATTTGCAGGCTATTTAAAACGAAACTAATCAGATGGCGCTCTGTGGCGCGGCAGAATTATGAACAGTGTCCTGAGTCGTGGCTGGGCGCCGCGGACAGCCGCCGACTTGCGGCGCCGGTGTGTGTACTCTGATTGAAACCTATTTTTAGAATTCTGAAATGCGTGGCGCTGCGCTTCTGGTGTGCGACCTGCTTAAGCAACCTATGATCACATATTTTGAAAAAAATTAAGACTCTCTCTTTTAACTGATTTATATATATATATATATATATATATATATATATATATATATATAAATAAAAGAAATCTGTGCAAACAGGTTTAAATGTGATCACCAATATTGTTTAGTTTAATATTTTTGTAGAAGACCACTATAAATATGTCAGATTATTGATTTGTATTATCATGTAGGTATTTATTTATTTGAATTATTTTTACAATTGATATCGTCTAATTGTAAATGTATACAATACTGCTAAATAAGTTTTTCTTCTTTTTCTTTTATTTCATTTTGCTTTATTATATTTTGATCTATTTTTGTTGGCATTTTAAATTTAATTTAATTTGTTTGTTAATTTATTTCAGCGGCAAGGGTCACTATGGGAAAAAAAATACAACCTTGATTGTACAAAATGTTTTGTTCAAACTTGGAGAAAAATCACTAATAAATAAATAAATAAATAAATATATATAAAGTTGTTGGTAGAAAGATCAAGGTCTTGCAATTCAAAAGCAAAGATAATTATTCATTCATTCATTCATTTTCTGCCGCTTTTCCAGGGCTGGGTCGTGGGGGCAGAAGTCTTAAAAGAGAACCCCAGACTTCCCTCTCCCCAGACACTTCCTCCAGCTCCTCCGGGGAGATCCCGAGGCGTTCCCCAGAGAGACATAGTCCCTCCAGCATGTCCTGAGTCTTCCCCGAGGCCTCCTCCTGGTGGGACATGGCTGAAAGACCTCCCTAGGTAGGAGTCCAGGAGGCATCCGAAACAGGTGGCCGAGCCACCTCAGCTGACTTCTCTCAATGTGGAGGAGCAGCGGCTCTACTCCGAGCTCCTCCTGAGGGTCAGAGCTCCTCACCCTATCCATAAGAGTGCGCCCTGCCACCCTTCGAAGGAAACTCATTTCAGCCGCTTGTATCCGAGATCTTGTCCTTTCGGTCATGACCCAAAGCTTATGAGCGGCTATATTTTACTATGTTTCTACAATAGTGCAGTCAATTTTCAAGTTTTCTGGATCACAGTCAAACCGAGAGTGCAGTCTTTCACACGAGCGTTTAATGTGATCATTCTGGGACAATGAGATGTTTCGAATGGATTCATTATCGTGCAGCAGCCCTAAAAATAATCCTTAATGATGATTCTGAGCTCAGAGAATTTGTTGGCTCTGTCGAGGCGGGAGAAAAAGGAGGAGAGAGATCTCCTCATCGCATTTCGGCTCTGATGAAACATTGATGAGCTGATTGCATGCGCTGTCTGTCTGGGTCGCTGGGAATCCCCATGAGTGGGTTATTGATGAGATTTCACTCTCGACATTTCTGGGCCCAGCCTCCAATCCGATTAGAGCAACTTTGCTTATTACCGTCTAGATAATCACAGATAATCACAGACTTTAAGTAAACAACTGATATCAGCACTGGCTGGCTGTATGGGTAACTAGAGGGAAAAGATTCAAATAAGTCATTGAGTCATGACAACCAATCATACACAACTTCCTCACTGCAATTTAGTTGGATTTTGTATTACTACACTGAAAAAATTAATCATTGGATTTACTAAATTTTTTAGGTAAGTGGTTGCAAACGGTTTATATAGGCTGAATTTAAACAAACAAATTCAATTTAGTACTGTTCAACTACCATTTGTTTGTTTAAATTTAGCCCATATAAATTTTATTTAAGTGTACTTTACGAATAGTCAAAAGTTCTTCAGTGTGTGGGTGCACATTTAGCACGCAAAGTAATTAAAACAAGTGGTTTTGTTGAAGTGGCTGTATTATAGTCAATTTTAGAATTATAATTTGAGGTAGCTGGATGTCTTGTTCAAAGCAATGTTAACCTTTTTTTATTTAGAAAGCACACATTAAATTGATTATAAGTGATTGCAAAGACATTTAGAATGTCACTGCAGATGTTACAAAAACAACTGGTACTTAACATCTTTTAATTAAGGAATCACATCACATTTTTTACAAAAGATGAAGCAATGATAATAACTAGTGCTGGGCAAAGATTAATTGCAAGTAATCACACCCAAAAATAATCAAAAAAATTTGTTTTGACACTATATGTGCATGTACTGTGTATTTTTATTACGTGTCTATGTATATGTGTGTATATATATATATATATATATATATATATATATATATATATATATATATATATATATATATATATATATATATATATATATATATATATATATATATATATATATATATATATATATATATATATATATATACACATATACACACACACACACACACACACACATTTGAGAAAATGGTTATTTATATTTAGATACAGTTGCAATCAGAATTATTCAACCCCCTGATTTATTAGTCCCCCTGTTTATTTTTTTCCCCAATTTCTGTTTAACGGAGAGAACATTTTCTCAACACATTTCTAAACATAATAGTTTTAATAACTAATCTCTAATAACTGATTTATTTTATCTTTGTCATGATGACAGTAAATAATATTTGACTAGATATTTTTCAAGACACTTCTAATAATTCTGATTGCAACTGTATATATCTGTTTATGATACAAATTAATTCATTTATTCATTTTCCTTCGACTTAGTCCATTATTTATCAAGGGTCAACACAGCGCAATGAACCGCCAACTATTTCGGCATATTTTTAACGCAACAGATGCTTATCCAGCCACAACCCAGTACTGGGAAACACCCATATACTCTCACATTTACACACACACTCGTACACTACAGCCAATTTAGTTTATTCAATTCACCTACAGCGCATATGTTTGGACTGTGGGGGAAACCAGATCACCCTGAGGAAACCCACACCAACACGGGGAGAACATGCAAACTCCACACAGAAATGCCAACTGACCCAGCCGAGGCTCGAATCAGTGATCTTCTTGCTGTGAGACGACAGCACTACCCACTGCGCCACCGAGCTGCCCGATCAGCAGATCAGCATATTATAATCATTTATGAAGCTTCACGTGACACTGAAAACTAAGTAATGATGCATCACAGAAATAAATAACTATTTGAAAAACAATCTAAATAGTATACTGTTGTTTTAAACAGTAATATTTCAGAATTTTACAGTATTTTCATTAAATAAATGCAGCCATATTGAGCCTAAGATACTTTATTATATCTATCTATCTATCTATCTATCTATCTATCTATCTATCTATCTATCTATCTATCTATCTATCTATCTATCTATCTATCTATCTATCTATCTATCTATCTATCTATCTATCTATCTATCTATCTATCTATCTATCTATCTATACACATATATATACATATATAGTTGAAGTCAGAATTATTAGCCCTCCATATTGTGTCCCCAATTTCTGTTTAACAGAGAGATTTTCTCAACACATTTCATAATAGTTTTAATAACTCATTTATAATAACTGATTTCGGTAACATATATTAACTACACACTATGAATCATGTATTAAGCATTAACAAATAGTGAATTCATTATTTGTTAAGCATTAACTCTACATTAATAGACATAAATAAGCAGATTATAACTGCCGATACAAATGCTGTATTCTTATGAGTGATAAGTACATTTGTAATGTGCTTAATAATTGTGTTTTCATATTTTGTTACTAAATAATTTTTCCTGACTAAATTAATTATCACATTATTTACAAATCATTTGTATTTTAGAGTAGTTGGTGGTTTTCAAGATCATTCAGAATGAGTTAATTATTAATAAACTATTCAAATCAACACGTATACGTATTGTATTATTCAGGCATTTAGTAATAGTTACATTGGATGTTAACAAATGCTTTATTAACTTCATCCAGTTTTGTGACCTAATCTAAAGTGAGGACTATTTACGCTTTGTAAATCCCTTATAAATGACATTTAAAGGCTCAGTATCAAATAAACACATCTTTAAAAAAAAATAAATAAATAAATACAATGACTATAGTTTAACCTTTGGCGAATAACAGGAGGGTTGATTATGATACAACATTTCAATGTTATTTAGCGATGTTTTTTCCTGTTTAGAACTGGGCCTTAAATTGTCATTTATAAGGGATGTATAAAGCATAAATAGTCCTCACTTTAGATTAGGTCACAAAACTGGATGAAGTTGAGTTAATAAAGCATTATTAACATACAAATTAATCGTTAGCATACGCCTGTTTAATAAGAATTATAAATGTTAATTTGAATAGTTTATTAATCATTTTGTCAGGACACTGGCTTAATTTTTCTCTCTCACTCTCCCCGCTTGTCATTTCTGCAGCGCGCACTCAGCTGATCGTTACTACTGATCAGCGCGCACATGGCTTGCTGCACCGGTTACCGCTCTCCTATAATTTCCTTGCTATTTAAGCTCTCCCTTTTCCACTTTCTAGTCGCTAGTGTGTCCTGTCGCTATTCAGGCTTTCTTGTTATGTTATCTTGTCTTAATTCCTGTTATTGTCATTCGTTACTTCATGTTTTGATCCTGTTTTTTTCTCTCTGCCCAGTTTTGCTCGGTTGCCTGTTATTGCATTTTTTATTTTGGATTTATCCCGGCCAGCCACCTACCTTCGACTTCGCCTGTCTGACGCTGAGCTTGACTGTCCTTCGCTGCCCCATCTGTCTCCCTATCGATGCCCGCCTGCCTGACTTCTCTCACGCCCGCCGATTTGGACACTGGTTGCCTTGTTGCCTTTCGCTCTCGTTAAGCGATCGAATCATTATCATTTGAGTCACGAGCCTCGGCTAAAATAAAATCCTTTGTTTTGACAGCAGTGCGTTTGGATCCTTCTCTCTGGTTGACACATTTACTTAAGCATTCTGAATAATCTTTAAAAACCAGCAACTACTCTCAAATAGCTGGTCTGTAAATGATGCAATACTTCATTTGGTTATGAAAAAATAATAATTAACAAAGTATGAAAATACAATCATTAAGAACATTATATAAAAGTGCTTATAAGTCAAGAATACAGCATTAGTATCTGCAGTTATAAACTGCTTACTAACATCTATTAATGTAGAGTTAATGCTTATCAGAATGAATTCACTAAATGCTAATGCTTAATAAAGTGTAGTTATTATAGGGTGCTTTCACACTAGCACTTTTGGTCCGCACCCGGGTTCGCTTGACGTCATAGTACGGTACGTTTAGCTAGTGTGAACGTGTCTTCTGAACTCGGGTGCGCACCCGTGAACCGTACCCGAGTCCGCCTGAAAGAGGTGGTCTGGGGTACGGTTCATGCGAAATCTGGTACGGTTCACTTCTAGTATGAATGCAATCGTACCAAATAGCAGAAGTGAACCGCCAACTGTACAACAAACTATCGTTTTCATAACGTTCATTCGTGTGTGTGCGCCACGTATTGTACCTTGGTGACAAGCGGGACTGAGCCAAGCACAGTGATACACAGTGATGTCTGCTTGTCTCCTCCAGAAACAGCTTCTGCAGTCACTGTGTGATGTTCTGAATGTTTATAATATTTTTGCGGCAGATAGACGCGAGTCGCTTTCTGTATGTCCAAAACTAAAAGATTCAGTAAAAGCAAATCGACCGCGATGTGCGGAAGTCTCCATTTTGGCGCTTTGCTTTCGTGACCGTCACCTAGCAACAGCAGTAAACAAAACAGCAGCTCTATGACGCAAGCGTACCGGGGTTCAGAAGGAAAAAAGACAGTGTGAACACAAACCAACCGAGAAGGTGGCAAGGGGGGACAATCGAACTTGGGTACGGTCCAGGCAATTGAACCAAGTGTGAAAGCACCCATAAAGTGTTACCCTGATTTCTTTTATCTTTGCCACGATGACAGTACATAATATTTAACTAGATAGTTTTCAAGATACTAGTATTCAGCTTAAAGTGACATGCAAAAGGCTTAACTAGGTTAATTAGGTTAACTAAGCAGGTTTGGGTAATTGGACAAGTCATTGTATAAGGATGGTTTGTTCTGTAGACTATCAAAAACAAACATAGCTTAAGGGGGCTAATAATATTGATCTTAAAATGGTTTTTTTTAAAAAGTGCTTTTAATCTAGCTGAAATAAAACAAATAAGACTTTCTCCAGAAGGAAAAAATATTACAGGAATTACTGTGAAATATTCCTGAATCTGTTAAACATCATTTGATATCCATTTAAAAAAGAAAAACAAATCTAATAATTTTGACTTATTTAAGATCCGATTGTTCGAAATACATCTGAATCTGAACTGTTCTTACCTTTAACAGTGATCTGCGCTGTGGTGTCGATCATGCCCAGTGATGATATGGCCACACAGGTGTAGTTCCCCGACTGGCGGATGTTGGTGAGCTCCAGCACATTTCGGCCGATGGGCATCTCCTCTTCTTTGGTCAGCTCCTGTTCGCCCTTCATCCACTTCACGTAGGGCATCGGAGCGCCCACCGCCACGCAGGTAAGGTTCACGCTGCCGCCTGGCATCACCTCGTGATTGGTGGGAGGTATTGAAAAACGTGGTGGAACTCGTCTGACTGTTGGAGGAGCGCAGATAATAATATAATAAGCAAATAATACAAATAAAGGTAGAGGTTTCAGGAGTGCCTCTGGCTCTACACCAGTCATACCTGGGCTGTTTAATCATAATCAAGCATATAGGAGAAATATGAAAAATAAATGAAGTCTGTCTACAACTTAATAATTAATCTGAAGAGACAAATGCCAAAGTAAATTAAAGGATTAGAGCTGAGAGCACTAAATATTCATCATGTATACAGGTCTGGTTCTGATGCATCTTAAGGATATATTTTGTTCTGTTGTTGTATATATTTATAGTCTTATTGAATGGCATGCTATGTACCATTATATAGTTAAATTGATCATCTTTACTCTTACTCAGTATAATATGCATGTAATATGCACACTCAGCGGCCACTTTATTAGGTACACCTGTCCAACTGCTCGTTAATAAAAAAAAATTTTTACATCAGCCAATCAGCCATGGTCAAGACGATCTGCTGCAGTTCAAACCGAGCACCAGAATGGGGAAGAAAGGTGATTTAAGTGACTTTGAACGTGGCATGGTTGTTTGTGCCAGACGGGCTGGTCTGAGTATTTCAGAAACTGCTGATCTACTGGAATTTTCACGCACAACCATCTCTAGGGTTTACAGAGAATGGTCTGAAAAAGAGAAAATATCCAGTGAGCGGCAGTTCTGTGGGCGCAAATGCCTTGTTGATGCCAGAGGTCAGAGGAGAATGGCCTGGTTGGATGTGATAGAAAGGCAACAGTGACTCAGTCCAACCTTGAAGCGGATGGGCTACAGCAGCAAAGACCACACCGGGGGACACTCCTGTCAGCTAAGAACAGGAAACTGAAGCTACAATTCGCACAGGCTCACCAAAAGGGGCAAAAGAGAGTCTAAGCCGGTACTAGTAAGGTGTACCTATTAAAGTGGCCACTGAGTGTATAAAAAGTGCCATCAAACGATTATTCGTGATTAATCACTTCCAAGACAAAAGTTTGAGTCCCACTTTATATTAAGTGGCCTTAACTACTGTATACTTGCATTTAATGTGTTCACAATGTATTGCAGAACACTTGAGTTGGGATACGTGTGGGGATGTAAGAGATGGGTCAACAGTATAAAAGTAATTACATAAATTAATTACAGATGTAATTATACATGCAGGTATATGGTTTGTTCTGTAGACTATTGAAAAAAAAAATAGCTTAAAGGGGCTAATAATTTTGACCTTAAAATGTTTAATAACAAAAAAAAAAAAAAAATGTAAACTGCTTTTATTGTAGCTGAAATAAAACAAATAAGACTTTCTCCAGAAGAAAAAAATATTATCAGACATACTGTGAAAATTTCCTGAATCTGTTAAACATCATTTCAGAAATATTTAAAAAAGAAAAAATAAATAAATAAAAAATAATAATAATAATAAAAGTGGGTCTAATAATTCTGACTTCAACTGTATATATTTTTACTTATATAGAACATAAGAATATAGAATAGAATGTATATCTTTGAAATGTTGTCAGGGGCTTTGTTGTAGTTATTGCGTTTATATTGAAGTTTTATTTATTTATCTATTTTTAATGTATTATTTTTTAAGCTGTTATTATTATTTTATTATGCTAATTTATCTAATATTATTTTTATCGGTTTATTTTTTGTGAATGTAAACATTAAGTAAATGTTGTGTAGCATATGTTTAATAAAATTTAATTAAAAAGATTTTTATTATATATATATATATATATATATATATATATATATATATATATATATATATATATATATATATATATATATATATATATATATATATATATATATATATATATATATATTTTATAAAATATGATTATGCATATATTTATATACACAGAAAAAAAACAAAGTACACATAAATATATTTAGTAAATATGAACCTCTATTATTTTGAATGTGATTAATCACGAGAATGAGACTCTCATTGAGTGACAGGGAAGTTTTCACCAAATTCAGTCATTTATTTCTAAGTGTTTATGTCTTAATTACCTATTGCATCTTTAATTATTAAATATAATAGCTAATTTGATTATGCATTCAGCCCTCATATGTAAATATGATATATTTACAACATCTTTGCATATACATTTTTAGATAATGTCCATTTTGGAAATTCTTTTGGAAATGTTTTTATTTATTTAACTTTCTATGTATTTATTTTTGCATAGAGCTGCATTTAACCTTTTAGACTGTTCAAACTTTTTTTTTTTTTTTTTTTTTTGGTATGTAGCTAAAAGGCCAAACCATCCATTTTACTGAATACACAACAAAAGCACTATGTATCAGCAGAGATCCCATAAACGAAGAACATTTTCTGTAGACTTCACGGGTAAGCAGTCTTCTAAGAGACGGCTAATAACCTGATCTTTTATAATGTCTCTCAGTATATGAGGTGGAATTGTTTTCAGATGGCAGATGGTTTAACAGGGGGCTCTGCGGCCACACATCTGCTTATATTTCACCTATAAACAAGTCTCATTTCTCTGAGACTCCAACTCACTTCCAAATCTGAACATTACCTGCTCATTTCCTTCCATTGCCTGCTTGTTTTCCAGACTCGGGAAATGTTTGTGGATAAATGAGGGACGTATGCGGCTGAGGGATTACAAATGCTCAGTATTTATTTGACTTGAATGCAGTTTTTGGAAAGGAAAGTTCTTTGCCCAACCTCCAGCAATAAACTCTTCTCTCTTGCAGGCACATTTGCTTTATTTGAGTATAATATTAATTTTCCTGCATAATCAGGTGTGTTGCAACAAACTTTACAATAGCGGTAAACAAACTAGCCACATAATTGAGTCCAAATTACACTAATCTGATAAATCGGTCCTAGTTGTAAGTTGATTAATGTGTGCAGTCAGAAAAAAAAAGTTCTTTGAACACTGAAGTCTGACATTTTTGTATGCATTTTTTTATCATAACATAAAAAAAAATGTCATGCAGAGAATCCTCACACACTTCACTCCGATGCAAGCAAAAAAAAATAAAAATAAAAATAAAAATAAATAAACAAATAAATCAATCAATCCATACATAAAAAAAAAAAAAAAAAAACTAATGCATAAAATAAATAAATAAAACCAATAAATACTTAAATTAAAATCAATCAAATCAATAAAGAAAATAAATAAACAAATAAATAAAATCAATCAATAAATACATAAAATAAATAAATAAAATCAAATGCATAAGAAAAAATAAATAAATTCAATCAATACATAAAATAAAATAAATAAATAAAATCAATAAAAATAAATTAATAAAAATCAATCATTCAATAAGTAGATAAAATAAATAAAATCAATAAATGCATAAAATAAATAAATAAATACAATTTATACAAAAAAAAAAAAAATAAATAAATAAATAAATAAATAAATCAATCAATACAAAAAAATTAAATGAATTCATACAAAGTATTTTTTGGACATTTTCATGATAATTAAACATGCAAAAATATTTTTTTCTATTCACTGTTATAAAATAAAAAAATAAAAACAATAACTGAATCAATCAAACTGTAGTACTGTAGTACGAAGTGACGTGAATAAAACTGTTGATCCATTTAGGCGGAAGTGACAAACTACAAGCTTTACATGTAAATATCAGTTTTATATCTTCTAAACGTGACTTTTGTCACTGTTTGAGCACACTAGCTTATAGACATATTAAAAACTAACAAAACATAACACCTAAAAAACTTTATCTTAATTTCACAGGACCTTTAAAGGGAAATGTCAACCAAATGAAACTCACCCATTGACTTTCCATCATATTTTTTTGTTCCTACTATGCATATCAATGGCACAACATTCTTCAAAATATCTAGTTTCGTGTTTTGAAGTTCATAAACGTATAGGCAGAACCACCTGAGTGTGAGGAAATGTTCATTTTTGGTTGAACTTTCCTTTTAATGAATTATTGAAAGTCTTGTGGCTACTATAGTACTTATGTACCATATAACTTTAGCCTCTGCCTATATATCTGAACATATTGCTGAGGCTTGGGTACAGTAAATCAATATTTATTACAACCCTTATTGACTGGAGTCAGGTAAACACTGAGCACAATCCGATCTGTGCCGGCCGTGGCTAGAGGCGGCCGGACTGATCATCGTCTTAGAGTTTGGACTTTGGGGACCGAGTTAAGTGTGTTAGTTTTAGCAGGAATAGCCCTGCAGGTGTAAGAGTGTGAGAGAAAACATCACATTAATCCACGTTAGTCACTGTACATGGAGAGGATGACATTACCCATGGACATGAGGGATGGTCATGATGGCGAGAGTTAGAGTTTGTTAAGAAAGTTGAAGAGAAAGTCTCTGCTGGCTAGTGAGTGATGGCAACCTTCAAGACAGTTTTAAATAAAATAAAAATCCAATTGAATCGAATCAAATTAAAATAAAATACAAATTTAATCAAATTAAAATATTTAATATAATTTTTTTTAAATAAAAATCCAATTGAATCGAATCAATAAAATAAACAAAATAAGTGAATTGAATTAAATAAGAATAAACTGAATCAAATCAAAATAAAAAATAAATAATAGTAATAATAATAATAATAATAAAATTGAATAAAATAAACAATAAAATAAAAATCCAATTGAATTGAATCAATAAAATAAAAATAAAAAGTCAATTGCATAAAAAAATGAATTAAAATAAAAATAAATAAATAAATAAATAAAATAACAATAATACAAATAAAACAAACAATAAAATAAAAATCCAATTGAATCAAATCAAATTAAAATTTAATCAAATTAAAATATATAATATAAAAAAATTTAAATAAAATTCCAATTGAATCAAATCAATAAAAAAATAAATAAATAAAAAAGTAAATTGAATCAAAATAAAATTGAAATTGAATCAAATAAAAATAAATATTATTATTAATATTATTATTATTATTATTATTATTAATAATAATAATAATAATAATAATAATAATAATAATAATAATAATAATAATAATAATAATAATAATAATAATAATAATATTGAATAAAATAAACAATAAAATTAAAATCCAATTGAATCGAATCAATAAAAAAATAAATAAAATAAAGTCAATTGAATTAAAAAAATGTAAATAAAATTAAAAAAAGTTAATCTAAATAAAAGAAAATAAAATTATAAAAAAAATCTAAAATAAAATAAAAAAGGCATGGTCTCAACATGATGGCGAGAGTTAGAGTTTGTTAAGAAAGTTGGAGAGAAAGTCTCTGTTGGCTAGTAAAACTGAGCGATGGCAGCGACCGCGGTGAGGTTAGAGAATGGGCGATACACACTTTAGTCACCGATCTCGTGAGAGTGTTAACAGAACAAATGAAAGCTTGCTGTTAGACATGCGCACAAACACATGCATGCGATTTTGAAGAAAGAGAGAGAAGGAAAGCAACAAATCTGTAGGGGCTTTGTTTATGGACTGATTGCAGGCTGCTGGGGTTTACAAGCACAAGTGATTTCACACACACACACACACACACACACATAGACAGGCACATCAATGGCCGTGCAAGCATGAAGCAGAAAAACACACATCAGCGATAACCAACAGAGCATGCATGTGCAGCATATGGACTAAAACAAAAGCAAGTGCATTGAGTAATGTATACAACAGAGCAACAAATTAAATTCCTGCTTTGTCTGATCAATGGGAAAAAACAAGACTGGAGAACTCTGAAACAAGGAGTGATCAGAGAAGAATTCCTCAACAACCAAACTCCTTATCCTGCCAATGTTTCTGCTGTCAGTGATGGACATTACTTGTAAATCTTCTGGTCGGAGGATTATTGGAGAATCAGTCTCTAATCAGCATCAAAGATGTGCTTTACAGCATCAAGCAACTCAAATGAAAGCCCTACACAAATACTGGAGAGAAACGTGAACTCAGGGTCTATGCTGAACAGTCGAGGCCAAATGAGGGTTTGATTTAGGCTTAGATGGAAACTGCAACAGTTGAAGGGCTTGAAACTTTTTAATTCTTTTCAAATATTTCCCAAGTAAAAATACAGTTCAACACATTTTTAAACATAATAATTTTAATAACTAGTTTCTAATAACTAATTTATTTTGTCTTTTGCCAGGTACTAGTGCAATTTACCAGCCTGATCTCACGAGGAAACGTAACGTTACGCTTTGTCAGTTTAGTGGCTAATTCGTACGAATTCAGTCATACAAAAATGTACGATTTTAAAAAAAGAGGCGTGGCACCTAACCCCAACTGTCATTGGGTGATGAGCAAATCGTACTAATTTGTACGAATAAGATCGTACAAATTCATACCACTAGCCACTAATTCAAATAGTTACGAATTTGCGTGAGATTGCATTGAATTTACAGGGTTAACTAGGTTAATAAGGATAGCTAGGCAAGTTTGGTTAATTAGGCAGGTCAGTGGACAATAGCGGGTTTGTTCTGTAGCTAATAAAAAAAAAAAGGATAATAATATAGGCCCATAGCCAGGGGGAAGGGGGCAGGGGGGGTGTGGTAGAATGCGCTCATTAGTCTTATTTTGACTGCTATGCCATCATATATAGCCAAAATAACCCATCGAAAAAAGGCTTTATCCTAGTGTGACTTATGCAAACAATTACTTTCAAAAGTCCAACATTCAGGTGTGCAAGAAAACATCTGACATAAGTGAAGTCATCTTTCACTTCTGTATTGTTTTTAAATAGCGAAAACATTTGACAAGTAAAAACAAGGTGTGATTAGGATGACCACTTTTATCTGAAGCTAATTCAGATAAAAATAGTGCTTAAAGTGTAACCTAAATTCAGTATATAAATCTTATAGTTGAATAGAAAATGAGGGGAATAACTTCAAAAACTTCACTTTTTTGAGAAAAAAACTCCCACCCCTTTAACCAGGCTGGCTACAGGCCTGTAACGCCCCATTCACACGGGGCTTCAGTGTCAACGTTTGACAGAAGGAGTGTCTGAAGTTGTGGCTGATGCGATCGTCATCCCAGCGTCAGCCACTGAAATTAGTCAGCAACCGGCTACTGTCTGAGCTGGTGTATTTGCATAAAGCAATCTGATTGGCTGACGCTTCCGTCAGCGCTTGAAAAGTTGAAAAAGTCCCAACTTCTGCAGCGAGCAACGCCACTGAAGCGGCGCCGTCGGATCCACAATGTAGTTTGGCAACGCCTGACGTCACCCATTGAAAATAAATGGGAAGCGTTTGAAGCTGACGCCCCGTGTGAATGGGGCGTAATACTGACCTTAATTGTATTCACCAATAAATTGATTGTGATCATGCCAGGAAAGTGTTTTAGTTCATTTGCTTTGCTATGGATCAAACTCGATGTTGATTTTTTAAAAACTTTTGGTGTCGTTTGCTCATACTGCCCATTTTGGTGAACCGGTGAATCAGAAATTGTAAACATAACCACACGTGTGCCCTCTTTCCCTACCTTTTATTCCAACCAAAGAAATGAGATTTTCACCAGAAAAAGAAATATAATAGAAAATACTGTGAAATATTCATAAAAAAATTCAGAGCAGGAATAATAATTCAACTGTTTAACCTTAGGATTTCTAAACTTGTTCTACGGCCAGTGAAAATGCTATTGGTTTACTAAAGATTGGTTTACTATTGGTTTACTAAAGAAAACCGTAAATATAGTTTACTACATTCTTAAAAATGCTGGGTAGATTCAACCCACATTTGGGTAAAATATGGACAAACCCAATTGTTTTAGTAAAATATTGAACCCATGATTTAGGTTTGGCCATGTTTTACTCAAATTTGTATTGGAACAATCCAATATCTTTAGATTCCTGCCAATCAGGAATTCACAGCCAGCAGATTCTCTAAATTACTTGCATGTTGCGTGGGTGGCAAAACCTCAAGTAAACCTCCTCGATAGATGTGTATAAATGTTCTCTATAATTGATGAAAGGTCAAACTGACTTCAGGCATTTCTTCTATTGGATTTCCTCATTTGTGTTCTGCAGGTGCCAGTGAGAGAGACTGCAGAACAACGTCGCTGAAGATCTCCCGCCTAAGGCCACATAAAGTCAAGCATGTGTTCCAACATGAAGACCTGAAGAGATTGTCAGCACTGAAATCAGACTGAACTAACCAAGTCTTCTGAACCACTAGTTGATTCAGCATATGGTTATTTGAAAGCTTCTGATGTTATAATTTATATTAAAGATTCTTTAAATAACAAACCGTATTTTTTTTGTTATTAACTAATTTTAAGAAAACAGTATCTAGATTGTGAAATAAATGATTAAGTGAACAAGCAAATAAATAAATAAATAAATGAATACGTAAATAAATACATACATAAATAAATGAATAAATTAATAAAATAAATAAATATTACATTTTTGGCCATATTCAAGATAAATAAACACATGTAAAAAAAAATAGTGTCATCCAAAAATAATAGTTTAATGTAATTAAAAAACTAATTAGAGATGTTGAAAATTATCTAGACAGTCTTCTATAAAATAAAAACAAAATATAAAATTATTAACAGAATCAAATTAAAATAAATAATAATAACAATAATAATAATAATAATAAAACAAAAATCGAATTGAAAAAATAAAACTACAAAATAAAAATCGAATTAAATCAAATCAAAATAAAATAAATAAATAATAAAATGATAAAACAATAAAATTAAAATCAAATTGAATCAAAATAAAATACAATAAAATTAAATTAAAAATCAAATTGAATCAAATCAAAAACAATAATAATAATAATAAAAATAATAATACAAAATAAAATTTATTTGAAATAAATGTAAAATAAAATATAAAACAAAAATCTAATAGATTCAAATCAAAATAAATATTATTAATAATAAAATAAAACAATAAAAAAAAAATCTAATTGAATTAAATCAAAATAAAATAAATTAAAATAAAATAAAAATCCCCATGCATATCTTGTGCGAGTCCTGAAAAACTACATGCTTTGACAATGTTGTTTTTATTTTCCTAGCTTATTTTTTCCACACTTCAAAAAGAAAAGGCTAATTTGTCAATGTCATTGGATGTTCTTGTCTAACAGAAACAGCTTGTCTCAGTGACAATGTGACACGAAACGGACATTGTCTTCCTCCTATGTGGAGCACAGATGCCCGGGTTCAGCCACCATAGAGGGAGAACCACTTTTTTTTTTTTTTTTTTTAACTAAACAGCGCTGGGAAGAAACCCTCTTTTGCTTTGTCTCATCTTATTTGCTGTCTGTTTGTATTGTTCTCCACATCGGAAGTCCTCACCAAACGGCTGATTCCAAAACAAACAACCAAAGCTGCTTTAGCCGGCTTAAATACTTGAGAACTCAAAAGGCTTTCTGGCGCTTCACTGGCGTAATGAACAGAAGAAGAGCAGAGAGGATTCCTGCCATCTTTGAAACTGGAACTGCTATATAAACAGGTCTGATCCGTTAAGCTAAGGGTGGATTCCTCTATTTGTTCTTTGACCTCTGAGTTCAGGTTTCGAACAACAGCATATCACTCAGTTCATTTAGAAAGGATGATGCTTTTCATAAAAAAAACAAGACCAGGCTTTTTACGAAATGCTGGCAATTCATAGGCATGCGTGCAAAAGACACTTCTGTAATCAAGCGCATGAATGTAGTAAATACAAACAAAGGAACTGGAGGATACACACATGACTCAAGGGTGTTTTCACACTTCGTGTATTTAGAGTTGCCAGTGACATTCTTTATATCTTCAGTTTATAAAAAAAAAAAAAAAAAAAAAAAAAAAAAAAAAAACAACATGTCCATAGAATGCACAAATGTCAGTTTTCAAAGCCTTACCATAAAGGTATTTAATTTAGTTTAAATATTATTTTAGTGTTTTTTTTTTTCCCACTTTACACCTTTAACTTTACACTATTTTAACAATTTCTTTACCAGCATCAATCATTATAATATTCAGAAATGTACGCATTTTTGGATTTTTAGCCCTTTAAATAAAAAGCTGCTTAAATACATATTTTCTATTCTTATTTTAATTGTTGTTTATATTATTAATTATATTATTATTGATTTTTGCAGTCTTGGATAAGTCAATGATCAGCAACAACATTAATTCTGATGCATTATTATTATTATTATTATTACTACAGGGTTTCTGCAGGTTTCTTCAAGTCAAATTTAAGACTTTAAGACTCTTTTATGACCATTATGTATGAAATTTTAGACTTCTACAGAGCTAAACACTAAGGATTTTTTTCTAATGGCCCATTTGGATAAGGATTAGCAACTACATTAAGTTTGATGCATTATTATTATTATTATTATTATTATTATTATTATTTTGGGTGGTGCATTATTATTATTATTATTATTATTAATAATAATAATAATATTATTATTGCTACAGGGTTTCTGCAGGTTTCTTCACGTCAAATTTAAGACTTTAAGACTCTTTTGACCATCATGTATGAAATTTTAGACTTATACAGGGCTAAACACTAAGGATTTTTTTTTTCACATGTCCATCTGTAAATAGTTTTTGTATTAATGGAAGATCATGTAAAGGGATGTGTAGCTTTTGTTTTGTTTCCCTGATTAGGGAATTTCATTTGGAGAATTTCCTTTAACTCTGTAAGACCTAAAATATCAAAAAATAAGCAGAACATTTTAATTTTCTGAAACTAAGATGTTTCCTTAACCATCTAGCAAAATCTATTTTTTTTTGCCATATATAATTTTTTAGTAATATTTATTTTGTATTCCATTTGATACATCAGGCGTTTGTGCAACTTTTTGCTTATTACAATGTTAATTTTAATTACAAAAAAATTATTTTTCCCTTAACATTTTGACAAAAGAGAAAGTTTAGGCAGTTTTTTCTCTTTGCTTTTTTTGTTTTACATTAAATACTTTTTAGACAGTGTGGTAGGCATAATAGCAGTTTCAATCCTTGTTCAGGCAAAGATTCACTTTACACAGTACACAGAAGTTTAAAGTGATTGGAGCAGTGCTTTTATCTTTTGTCACGTTTCTCCATGTTGGAAAATGATCAGTTTCATGTCTTCTAACATAAGGTACACTGCAGCTTGACCTTTTATAAGGTGCAATTATTGTAAAATACCCACAATGCATTTTAAGATGGCATTTCAGTCACTAATTAGATTAATTAAATCATCCAAATACTGCGCGTTTGCATTGTAGTAGGTATGATATAAATTGCATTACAAAAATGTGACCTGATTGTTCAGGAATAAAGCACCGTTTATACCTGTTGTATCAGATTTGATACATGCATTTTCAACACAATATATTTGTAACAAAGAATTAATTATTAAGTAATTATGCATGGTTTTAGTCAAGAAAACCTTTATTTAATAAAATTCGTAACAATAAAAATTGTATTCTTACTATACCAACTTGAAATTAGCAAAGAGCTAAAAAGCATGCGAGTGATTCAATGAGAGCAGCCATTTTGAAAAGGTAAAAAAAAGCCCTTCCACTGCCTGCACTGTTATGAAAATCCACAAGAGGGCAAAATACAAGTATCAAATTATATACAACAGGTTTTCAAGCCAAAAAATTGATCAGGTTGACATTTTATAGGTCTTAGAAACTTGTGTATCAAATATGGCTGTCTTAAAGGGTCACGAAACACCAAAACACATGTTTTGAGCTGTTGACAGTCATATATGTGTCCCACGCTGCTATAAACACTATTAGGACACATATATTGCACTACAAAGTGAAAATTGGTTGGTTTTGCGTTATTTTGAGCAAATTCGTTCTTCCAGTTTGAAACAAATTTTTGAAGCTGCGAGTATATCGTGACGTCTCGGAGTGTGCGGCATTCATTCATGAGAAAGACTTTGTTCAAACCAATCAGTGCGCTCTATTGTGTCTGCGGCGCAACTTCATTAATGTGCATGAGCTTCGAAGACTGTTTTACCTGTTACAGAGTTCAGACGACCGAGAGACGCCACGTTGTGTTGCCAAAACAAGTGGAAGAACAAGAATTTGGAGACACGGGTCGTCAGTGTTGTGTTTATTAATGTGCTGCAACGAAGGTTTTGTTTTCATTTTCCCGCTATGAGAGCGCAGCTGGACTCATGTGTGGATTACAGTGCAAAGGACAGAAATGTGTTTTTAAGGAAAAATTTTACCCGAGAGCTTTTCGCATCTGGAAATGATGAAATCCGGATTTGCCGCTCGTCTCCTTTTAAAAAAGCCACAGTTCCAGGGTGATTGTCCTGTCGCTACAGATTTGGAAAGATCCGCTGTAAATGCTGCTCTCAGAGTGTAAACATAGCAATCAAACTATTCCCATAGTATTGAATTTTCGCCGCATTTTGTGACAGGATAGTCTATATACACAAGGCTTTCTGACGCTACCCACCGAGTGCATCTAAGTTACCGAGAAATGCGGAGGATTTTTTTCTCCCATTCGCTGTGCGGTTTCAAACATTCCATTAAAACTCCACTCTTCCAGCAGTTCCTCACTTTCAATATCTCATTTGTCATGGGGGACATGCAGGAAATGTTCCTGAATAAAAAGTGAAAGTGCCAAACTGCAGTTAAAGTCGACAAATTAATAATTTGGCAAGTAATTAGATTACTGATGTCCATGTAAACACAGTCACTGTCTTTCTCCCCTGCGTCTGTGTGCCCAAACGGAAACTCCCATATTTGCAAATCCTTCCCTCTTTCCCTCCCCCGACACTCCCACCTATACAGAGCTGGACACACCCACTTTCCTGACTTTTTCCAAAATAGAGGTGTGAAAACACCCTGCTGAGACAGGGGGGTTTCGTGGCCCTTTAACAGCTGTTTTGAATTGCAGTTCTTTGCAATAAAAAAAAAAAAGTAATGTCATGCGTCGGCCCGATAGGGTCACTTTACCTGGACATAGGTAAATTCAAAGGTGAATTTAAGACATTTTAAGAATTTTATGACTCTGCGGACACCCTGTATTATTGTTTTTATTATTATTATATATTTCATATCTATTATTTTTACATTTATTTAATTATTTTACCTTATTATTGTTTTTTTTATAAAATAGACTTGCATTGAATAAACTTTACATGAACTTAGGATGAAATGCTAAAATTACATTCAGATTTTTCAGTGAATTCTTATAAAAAAAAAAAACTAAATCAGATGAATTTCTCTTATGGACTTTAATACACTGAATGAACGCAGTCTGGAGAATAAAAAAGGCAAAAGCTTGACTGAAAACTAAACATTGGTTTCCATTTTTCAAAACAAGTGCACATTGTTTTGAAGCCCAAAAATGAAGAAAAAACCTCAAAGCATCGATCTAAAGTTCAG
>LR812524.1:5272538-5302538 GCA_903798195.1 Danio kyathit | reverse complement strand
CAGAATTTATGGACAAAGATTCGAGTCTAGTTCTCATTTCCCCTGCTTTCATTTCAAACCCACACACACACACACACACGCACGGGCAAAATTCACACTATCAAAGAGCATCGTATCACCAAGGTCTGCATTTAAAGGTCTTTAAGCGCTTGCCAGGCAAAAGTGTGTGTGTAAAAGGAAAAGGTTTTCTTTGAAACATAGTCTCTGAATGTAATAGATCCCACCATTAATGAGGGAATTTCCACAAAGGGATTCTCCAATCTGGCCTGCAAGTCTCAACCAGCAGACTTTCATGACCAGCAGAATGTTGAATTAACTTGCTATTTTTTACCATGCTATATTTTTATGCTATAAGTATATTTTGAATCTACTTAATACACAATGGACAAAAGTCATGTAAATATAATCACTGTGACATAGACCGTAATCGATCATCTACACTGTAAAAATTGTAATGACAAAAAGTCAAAACAACAAATATTGTATGTTGCTTTAACTTATTTTAATAAGTTAATCAGGTTTCAACCCAATTTGTTATGTTATACAAAGTTAAACTTATTATTTTAGTCAGTTTGATTGTAAGTTGAGATGACTATAAAAGTTAAGTACAAATATTTTTACAGTGTATCATCAGTAATCACCTTGAAGTTATAAAAAGTCATAAAAACAATCACGATGTCACAGTATAGTATTTAAGAAGCTTATTTTATGTAAGTGAATCAGATCTTTCAATCAGTGACCAACCGAATAAACCCAAAATGTCCTTGCTAATGTATTTGTGCCAATGTAAATACTCTTAAATATTATAGTGTTATAAATGAGCACAGCCTTTACAGATCTATCTATTGAATCAATACTTTTTATAGCATGCTATGCACTAAAAAAAAAGGATGTCTGCAAAATTGTTGCAAATAATTTATATGGGTTGAATTTAAATAAACAAATTAAATTTATTAATGTTTAACTTAATTTGTTTATTTAAATTCAGCCCAAATAAATTGTTTACAACCACTTAAATAATTTAAAAAAAATTGTAAATCCAAGGAATCATCTCTGAATAATTCTTTTCAGTGTACAAGATAAGACATTGGTGTAAATGCATTAGATTAGTCCGTACCAAAGCTAAAACTGGAACTAATCCAATAAAACAACTTAAGATCAAAAATAAATACAGCAAAATGAATATGTTAGGGGAAAATATTAAATCAAATTAAATGTATTATGTTTATATTCCTAAAAATATTACGTGACCACACTCTCATTTTATTGAATATAACTGTTTAATGAAACCGTTTTTTTTTTAATGTGCTAAAATATTTTGTCAAAATTTATAAGGGGGTGTATTCATTATACAGTATATATTATTCTCATTGTTATATAAATTATTATTATTATTGTATATGTAAATTATCATTATATATTATTTATATATATAATATTTTTGTATAATGACTGAGAAATTAAGGGGTGTACTCATAGTATATATTATTATATAAATTATTTTTATTATTATTATTATATATACGTAAATTATTATTATTATATATCATTTATATATAATATTATTGTTGAAATACTGTATATTGACTGAGAAATTAAGGGGTCTACTCAAAGAATATATTATTCCTATTATTATTATACGCAAATTATATATATATACATATACATATATATATATATATATATATATATATATATATATATATATATATATATATATAATTATATACGTTTGACTCATTTGAATGAATCTGTTTCTTTTTTCAAACTAAACATTTCAATAAAAGTATAGATTCAAGATTCAATAATGTACTATGAAAATACCTTTGTGGCAGGTCCTTTGGTGTAAAATACTTCAGTAAAATAAATAGTTGTGACCCTGGAGCACAATGCTCGGTATATTTTGGCATTAAATTGGTCAAAAATTTCTTTTAAGCCAAAAATCATAATAATATTAAGTGAAAATCCATGAAGATATTTTGTAAATTTCCTATTGTAAATATATTAAAACTCATTTTTGATTAGTAATGTGCATTGCTAAAGACTTAATATGCATTTAAATGTATTTTTTTTTTTAAACACACTGCTCAAAATAAAAAATAAAGGCAACACTAAAATAACACATCCTAGATCTGAATGAATGGAATATTCTTATTAAATACTTCCTTCTTTACATAGTTGAATGTGCTGACAACAAAATGCTGCACTACAGTACCTGAGCCACTTGTGTGGGTTGTAGACTCTGTCTCGTGCGACCACTAGAGTGAACGCTCCGCCAACATTCAAAAGTGACCAGAACATCACCCCGAAAGCATAGGAACTGAGAAGTGGTCTGCAGAACCACTCCTTTATTGGGGAGGGGTCTTGCTAATTGCCTATAATTTCCACCTGTTGTCTATTTCATTTGCACAACAGCATGTGAAACTGATTGTCAATCAGAGTTGCTTCCTAAGTATGCAGTTTGATTTCACAGAAGTGTGAATGACTTGGAGTTACATTGTGTTGTTTAAGTGTTCCCTTTATTTTTTTGAGCAGTGTATTTAGATTTTGTTTGAATCCTCAGATTATAGAAGTTCAAATAGTTGTATCGTCACCAAATATTGTCTTGTTCTATCATAGTATAAATCAAAATGTATCTAAATTTCCAAATCTACACTTCTGACTAGATTTGTGGTCTAGGATCATGATGTGTATCAAATAATCTTATATTACGTCTAATAACACAGAGTATCTTATAGTTTCACAGCAAAGACTGAGAAGCTTTAATCAATTAAAGTGAATCATTCCCAATTTAAAGAACTGATTTGAGAGTCAGCGAACCCGTGATTCAGTTGAAAGTGCCTCTGTGCAGCGTCCACCACAGAACTGCGGTGTTTCTATTAAGACATTGGGTGCTAAAAGAAGAAAGAAGTGTGTGTTTTAAGTGTGTCAGCTCCTCTCCTGGCTGAAGTAAAGCCTGTGTGAAAGCAGATAGAGGTGAAATAGGACAGGTTTTGGATCATCCAGAAGATCTTACCTCTGACGTAGAGGTTTGCAGGAGCCGAGTAGCGAGTTCCCGCGCTGTTCACCGCCACACATTCATACTTGCCCTGGTCTGATTCCTCGCTGTTCTCGATCTGCAGCGCTCCTGCAAACACAACACACGCAATCACACACCGCACACAAACAGAGGCGGCCAAAAGAAAAGTCACAATTATTAGCCATCCTGTGAATTATTTAAGTCTTTTTAAATATATTTCCTAAACGATGATTAACAGAGGAAGGAATTTTTTACAGTAATTCCTATAATATTTTTTCTTCTAGAGAAAGTCTCATTTGTTTTATTTTGGCTAGAATTAAAGCAGTTCTTAATTTTTTTAAAAACCATTTTGAGGTGAATAATATTATCCTCCTTTTTCTCTCGGTTGTCTACAGCAGGGGTTCCCAAACTTTTCAGCCCGCAACCCCTAAAATAATAACTCCAGTCACTTGCAACCCCCACTATGCTCGGAGGTGGTCATCAACAAACAAATATTGCACACAATGGTGCACACACACCAATAGGAACAATAGAAATCCGAGCATATAGACAACACAAAAAAGTGCAACAGTCTAAGAACCATATCATTTGTTATAGTCATTATTAATTTGTGCAGTTTAATATTAACCTCACTTAATGAGAATGAGAATGTTTACAGCACAAGACTACTCTTGGTATAATTTTGGAGATTACCACTTGGAGATTATCCTCCATGTTCAGTCGTGGGCTTTATTTTCACCCACTTCTAATGTTATCACTCGATTGAATGGGCATTATCAGTGGTTATCAGCTTATAGATATGGGCCAGTAGGGGCCTTTTGCACCTACTAGTAGGCTCAAAAGGCTCTTATCATCCATCCACATGGTTTATCAGCTACTAATAGAGAAGACTCCGGATCCAGATCTGTTTTTAACAGTACTGTGATGGTTGGGTTTAGGGCAGGGGCGTAGTGGACATTTTAAAAGTGTGTGTGTGTGTGTGTAATATATAATTATTAATAACCTGTTTCTAAATGGTCTGTCTCTAAAAGTGAGCGGGATGTATCTCGCGTCCCTTCCGGTTGCTACGCCCCTGGGTAGACGTTAATAAAATATAATAAATGGGAAATTTAATAAATAATATAAATAGTTCTCATGGTTAATCAGCTATACTAGCAGAGAAGACTACAGATTCTTATCTGTTTTTACATTACTGTGACGGTTGGGTTTAGGGTTGGGGTAAGGGTAGACGTTAATAAAATACAATTAATAGGAAATGTAATAAATAATATAAATAATTCTTATTAACTTCCAGCCACAGCTGTATGTGATCTATAGCTGATTAACCATGTGGATGGATGATAACAGCCTTCTGCGCCTACCAGTAGGCACAAAAGGCCCATATCTATCACCTGATAATGCCCATTTAATCAGGTGATAACATTCAAATCGGCTCTTATTTTTAATGTATGTGAGTGCCGTAAAGGTGTCAAAGTTTAACATTGTTCCGTAAAATCAATCTTCTGCAACTAACAATGTTGCCGTGTCATTAATCTAGCATAATAACCACAGGGGTCGCAATCCAATGGAAAAAAATAAAAATAAAGGCTGATGGCTTTTTATTTGCATGTTTTTTATGTAACTTTTAAATATTAAGTATACAGTGCTCAGCCTATATGAATAAACCCCTTACAAATCCCTCATTTAAATGAATATTTTCTATAGGAAGCTTTACAATATTATATTTGGGCATATACATTAGATTAGTCAGTACTGAAGCCAAATCTGGAGATTATCTAACAAAATAACTTTCGATAACAGTCCAAAAATTAGTATCACAAATTTGTATGTTAGGGGAAAATATTAAATAAAAAATGTAAAATAGAGGAAAAATAAAGAGAAGCAAAGAATATATAAAATTGTGTTGGATTTTTGTAGTTTGTAATTTTTTTGCATGTTTTTGCAATATTTTGCATGAATTTAAATGTATTGACTAAAATAGTATATATATATATATATATATATATATATATATATATATATATATATATATATATATATATATATATATATATATATATTCATTCATTCATTCATATATATATATATATATATATATATATATATATATATATATATATATATATATATATATATATATATATATATATATATATATATATATTCATTATCTTTTCGGCTTAGTCCCATTTTTATTAATCCGGGGTGGCCACAGCGGAATGAACCGCCAACTTATCCAGCACGTTTTTTACGCAGCGGATGCCCTTCCAGCTGCAACCCATCTCTGGGAAACATCCATACACACTCATACACTATGGACAATTTAGCTTACCCAATTCACCTGTACCACATATCTTTGGACTGTGGGGAAATCGGAGCACCCGGAGGAAACCCATGCGAACGCAGGGAGAACATGCAAACTCCACACAGAAACGCCAACTGACCCAGCCGAGGCTCAAACCAGCGACCTTCTTGCTGTGAGGCGACAGCACTACCTACTGCGCCGCCTTTATAAATATATATATATAAATCTGTTTTGTTCAAATGCACCAAAATATATGACCTATACTTACTGAGAAATGAATAAAAATATAAATTGTCAAATTGGGATGTACTCATTTATGCTAAGCACTGTATATTAAATAAATTATAAGGTAAAAACTATTTTTATCTTCTATAGGTTATGGATAAAATATGGTAATTCTAATAGTTTAATAACATATATGAGATTTTTGGAAATCACCAAGTGACCTTTTATTTGTTTTGCGACCCCTACTTTGGGAACCACTGGTATACAATGACTTGCCTAATTACCCGAACTTAACCTAGTTAAGCCTTTAAATATCACTTTAAGGTGAATACTAGTATCTTGAATAATATCTAGTCAAATATTATGTACTGTCATCATGGCAAAGATAAAAGAAATCAGTTATTAGAAATGAGTTATTAAAACTTTTATGTTTAGAAATGTTTTAGAAAAAAAAAAACGTCTTTCCGTTAAACAGACTTTGGGAGAAAATATATACAGGAGGGCTAATAATTCAGACTTCAACTGTATTTCTTCTACTTAAACAGGATGGACACATGGACTATCACTCAGCTGGAATATGACCTTTCTCGTCTTTCTAAATACTGAAAGAAAAGAGCAACATCTTTCACTGCGCAATTCAATAAATCTAAAGCAAACTGAGTTATTTATTCATTGTGGCAAGTAAAAAGAGCTGCGGGCTACGCCAGCTATATCCGTCACTGTGTATAAGCTCTGCTATTCTGCTAGTCGAGACAAAGCCTTGCTCTTGGAGAGTAAATCTATCAAGACATAATACAGCTGCTGCAATTACTGTCAATACGTCGTCAACACATCCACGGAAAACAAAAGAAGATCCAGGAGGACTAATACTGGGAGATTTATTTACTTTGGACAGATTATAACATCTCCCTCACACACTTACCTGGTTCCAGCATTCAGTTCATCTTTGACAACACACACACAAGATTTATAGACAGTTTATTTTGCAATTATTAGGTTTTTAGTATGGAAGTGCTCTTTATTTTTTTGTTTGTTTTTTGCGTGATGTGACATACATCATGCAAACTGTGGATGATGGAAGCACACGGAGACAACTAAATAAAACAATGCTGTCAGTGTATTTCAGAAGTATTCCTGAAATGCATTATGGGATGGGTTTACAGTAAATGTGTGCATTAACAATAGAAACATAATCAAAGACTGCGAGCATGAGACCTCATTAGAATACTGAGCATTAACCTCGCTCCAACGGTATGACCCGTTAAAACACTTACGGCACACATAAAAACACATACCCCCTCCACCCCTCACACTCACACACATACAGTACACACGTGTGTATATATGTGTGTGTGTGTGTGTATATATATATATATATATATATATATATATACAGTACACACTACTGGTCAAAAGTTTGGGGTCAGTTTTTTTTCATGTTTTTTTTTAAGAAAATTATTCTGTTCATCAAGGCGGCATTTATTAAATGTAATTTTTAAATATTTTTTTAAAATGTTAAATAACTGCTTACTTATTCTATGTAGTTTCAAATGAAATTATTACTTCAGTCATTATTGCTTTAATTATTATTACCATTAATAATAATAATAATAATAATAATAATAATAATAATAATAATAATAATAATAATAACAATTTATATTACTGTGATTTCTGAAGGATTATGTGACTCCGAAGACTGGAGTAATGAAGTTGAAAATTCATCATTAAAATCACTGAAATACATTATTAAATTAAATTATAAACTACTTTTGAACGGGTTTTTTTATAGTGTAATAACATTTCACAATTTTACAGTGTGTGCTGTATTTGTGATGAAATAATTGTTGCCTTGGTGAGCAGGAGAAGCTTATTTTAAAACATTTTAAAATCCCACTGACCCCAAACTTTTGACCAGTAGTGTGTGTATGTATATATATATATATATATATATATATATATATATATATATATATATATATATATATATATATATATATATATATATATATATATATATATATATATATATATATATATATATATATATATACTTCAATTAAAAAAAAACATATTACTCTTTGTTTACTTATTATTTAAGTTATTATACATTAAATGTTTTTTTTTTACTTCATTTAAAAAAAAACTTCTTCCTAATGAATAGGAAGAGGTTTTAGAAAATATAATGATTTAAAACGACATTTAAAGAGTATTTTTGAGCAAAATGTGTAGAGTCTTTTAATATGTAATTAAACTATTCTTTCTGTTTATATGCACTATGTTTTGCTATTATTAAACTGAATGACTTTGTAGTGAACATCCTACATAAATCAAGCTAAAAATGCATTACAGTCAATTATTTGATAAGACTAAAACTGTTTTGCTGAGAAAAATAAACAGGATGCATTCTAATGTACAAAAAGGGTCATAAAAATTATTGTTTGGATGCCTAAAAACCCTTTCTTCTTCAATCCACTTATGAATCTTGCAATATTATTTGTGTCCTATAAAATAAGTGCAAAATCTATTTCAAAAACTATCTAAGATATAAATAATAAAACTACATAAAACTATCTTCAGATTTGGTGTTGAAATATGACGCTTTCAACCCAAGCTCATTATTGATATGTACCCCTGTATACATTTCTGGAGAATGCAAATACATCCCAGGAGCTAAATTTTTTTTGCAGTTCTTGTTTTTGCGAAGGCCGCTGTGTACGCTTTTTGAGACCTCAAATTTCTCACACTAGTGGCATTCAGGCCTGCTGTTCTCACGTAAATCCACCAGAGCGCGCTGTCAACTGACTGACCGATCAACCTATAACCCCACCCACCCCCTTTCCTTTTTGGCACCGATTGACCCGCTCACCCACTTCCCTAAACCCAACCGATAGTGTTTTCAAAAGCAATCCAGAAAAAGAAAAGCCCTCGCCTGATTTTGACCACATTTTCAGATCTTACCACGTTCTCACCCTGTTATTTACTTTATTTACATTTTTTGCCTTTTGTTTTTGTTTTACCTGCTTTCTGGAACCGTTCTTCGCCGGACTCAAACCCCGTCATCACGATCACATCCTCTCTGCATCTTAAATCCGCCGACGTACATGGTGAGCTACTGGGCAGACTGGTAACAGTGTAAAAGCCGTCCACACAGAGGTAAGCGGTCAACTGGTAGCGCGAAAACAAACAGAAGCGGTCGGCGGAGTCATTTCACACCCTTTAGCGTTTGTTTTAAAGACGAAACGCAGCCATAAGCAGCTCTGGCTACATAATTCGCGCTCTCTAGAAATGTATACGGGGGTACGTTTTCACAATGAGCCTATGTTGGATGCTTTTGACATGGGATTCACCCATGATTTTTTAAAATCTTTGTAAAGAAAGCAAGATATCTGGTGGTTTTGTTTAACCCGCTATGTTTGCTTGAATCAGACGTCCATTAGTAAGACAGACGAGCAGAGGTTCATGCACAGAGAAGAGGCCGGAGGAAGACAAAGAGACTCCAGAATGAGAGGGGATGTGGGACGGGGTGATGGAGCGACACTTTGGGGTGATTTTTGGACATTTCTGTTTTCAGCATTCTTACCTCTGATTGGTGTACCACCTGGTGAGGTAATACGAATGCAAATAAGATTAAAGAGAACTGTTAGTGTGAAAGAGATAGATAGAGAGAGAGAGAGAGCGAGAGAGAGAGAGAGAGAGAGAGAGAGAGCGAGAGAGAGAGAGAGAGAGAGAGAGAGAGAGAGAGAAAGATGAACAGGAGCAAAAGAAGTGGCATGTACAATCTTCCCAGAAGACGTTTGGCTCTTCTGTTCTCGCTGTGTGTTAATTCACTGTATGTTCTTTACATTTGCCGCTTCAGGCCAGAAACGTGCTTTATGTGTGAACACAAAAGAGCACAGCCTTGATTTACACACATGATGCTCGTTTTCAGTTACTCCTCAGTATCCAGGGAGTTTCTGTGCTCTACATATGGAAATGTAAATATGATACACTGTAAGAAAATATCTGTTAATGAACAGTGTTTTCTGTTTATTTACGGTTGTGCATTGCATTATGGGGCCTTGATCTCTGCTCTGTCGACGTTTGAGACTTTCTACAGATTAACAAAGTGATTTTTATTGACACTTTAGTAGTTTGAAATAATATAATGGTATAAGAAACAACATATATAGAGAAATAAGTCTGTAGAATAACAGAAAATGTACTGGCAGTTTATTACAAGGTTTTTGTACCATAATTTACAACACCAACCAAGACAATACATCACTTTAAACTAATAAAAATGTTGATAAAAGTCACCTTTTGAAACTTTTCAAGGTTAAAAGTTGTTGGAAGAAAGATCAAGCTCCCATAATCCAATTCAAAAGCAGAAATAAATGGGAAAACTGCTAATTTAAGAATATTTTTGACAGTATATTTTTCATGTAGCCGGTACAGTTTAAAGTGTTTCTGCAGGTTTGAGCAAGTTAAACATTTAACATTTTTGAAAGACCTTTCTACAGTAAGACCATTATGAATTAACTTTCAGACTTATATAGAGCTAAATGTTAAGGTTGGAAAATAGTTAAGACTTTCTCCATCAAAAAAAAAAAAAAAAAAAAAAATCTAATTTAGTAATTCATTCATTCATTCATTCATTCATTCATTCATTCATTCATTCATTTATTCATTCATTTATTCTCCTTTGGCTTAGTTCTTTATTTATAAGGGGTTGCCACAGCGGAATTAACCGCTAACTATTCTGGCATGTTTTACGCAGCTGATGCCCTTCCAACTGCAACCCAACACTGGGAAACAATTTAGTTATTACTTAGCAAAATATTTTAAATAATGTGTTAAAACAAGCAAGGTCTAGTTGTGCGTATGCAATTTTTACTTTCATAGAACTCTCCTTTAAAAAATGACAAGTTTTAAATCTTTTATAATAAACTTACTGTATGCACAACAGTGTGTCAAGGTCAGTGTCCTCAGCAAATGTTATTGTAAGGAAGATATTTAAACCACATTGGCAAATCGAGTTTTCTTCAAAGTTTTATTAAGCTGGATTGTTTGGGATTGGATGGGTGTTGGCCAGATTAAAAAGATTTAAAGTCCTAAAAACACAATATTTCAATGAATTTAAAACTTTTTAAGAGATACATTTTTAAGACATTTTAAGACTTTTTAATTACCCACGGACACCTTGGTTTTTCCAGAAAAAGGCACACTACACAAAAAATTGCATCACTAAAAGTAAAAAAATAAATGAGCAATAAAAGAAATATAATATAAATATAATAAAATATATAAATTAGTATAATATATACTAATATATTAATATAAGTATAATAAATTAGTAAAAAAAATAAAAAGTAATAGTTATTATAATTTTTTGGAATTTATTTAATTTTATTAAAAAAATAAAGTAATTTGGCTATCAGTACACTCTCAGAAAAAAAGAAAAGGGGCAAACCCTTGTCCTCAGAGCAGTACCTTTTTATGGGACAGAATTGTACCTTAAGACAAAGAAACACATTTGTACTATTGCAGTTTGTACCTTTAAGTACATGATTTGTACCATGGGAAACCAAAATGTACCTTTGGTTTTTAAAACCTGCAGATACAATATTGTACCTTCATTAAAGATACAAATCTGATCAATGAAGGTACGACAAGTACCTTAACAGTGTCAAAATGCTTACCAAACATTTATTTAAAATGCCTTAAATGTTTAGTTTACAATACATATAGTTTTGTTTTACCAGTTGTTTTGTGTTATTGTATTATAGAACTTAATAATGAATGTTTTTGAGTTTCTTTAAACATTTGCTTTTGAATGATAATTTATGTTTTAATATGAAAATTTTTCATAAAATCACTTTGCCTTTCCAGTAATTTATTTATTTTCAGAAATATTGTAATAAAGGAGTTGTCCAACACTTATGTACCTTTTTTATGAAAACAATCGTGTACCTTCGTTTCAATTGTACCATAAAAGGCACAGAACAGTATCATAAGAGGTCTTTTCTGTACCATGTAAGGCAGGGGTTCCCAAACTTTTCAGCCCGCGACCCCCAAAATAACAATGCCAGTGACTCACGACCCCCAATATCCTCTGAGGTTGTTATAAGTACAGAAACCTTGTATGCAATGGTGCACACACACCAATAGACCCAAGTCTATTCTTCGTTTAAATTTTTTTTTAATGTATGTCAGTGCTGTAAATGTGCCAGAAAGTTTAACCTGGTGTTATAAAATCGATCTGCTGCATCTGACGCTAGTGCTGTGTCTTTAATATAATGTAATTACCTCAGGGGTAACTATAAGCTACTATAGTAACTATATAGTATATAGTAACTATAAACGACAATTTTTTCTCTTCAATAGGTTATGGATAAAATATGGCAATTCTTATGGTTTAATAAAAATAAATAGATTTTTGGAAACCACCAGGTGACCCCCCCTTCATTGTCCCGCGAGCCCCACTTTGAGAACCACTGATATAAGGTACAACTTTTAGAAAGTTGCACTATTTGCACCACCGTGTACCTTTTTTTCTGAGAGTGTAGACCTCTTAAGAACATACATGTATTTTAGTTCCCCTCAGTAAGCATCATTTACACATAAGAGTTTTAGAAGAGAAACATTTATGACATATATTTAATTCAAATGTGTGATGCTTAACTTGCCTGAATATATTTTGAAATTACTGCAACTGCATATTAGTATTATTACTATATTAGAATATTCACTCATTTTCTTTTCAACTTAGTCCCTTTATTAATCCGGGGTCGCCACAGCGGAATGAACCGCCAACTTATCCAGCACGTTTTTTTTAAGCAGCGAATGACTTTCCAGCCGCAACCCATCTCTGGGAAACATCCACACACACTCATTCACACTCATACACTATGGACAATTTAGCCTACCCAATTCACCTATACCGCATGTCTTTGGACTGTGGGGGAAACTGATGCACCCGGAGGAAACCCACGCGAATGCAGGGAGAACATGCAAACTCCACACAGAAACGCCAACTGACCCAGCCGAGGCTCGAACCAGCGACCTTCTTGCTGTGAGGCGACAGCACTACCTACTGTCCCACCCATTATTAGTATATTAGTATTAGTAATTACTATATTAGGCCCTTGTATTCTTAAAACTCAGTACACTGTACAAAATGATGTCATTCCGACATATGTTTTTAGGTTAAATTAAATTATATGGATGGGAAATATTAACTCATTTTGATAAGTGAATCAGGTTTCACCTGTACTTTTTAAGTTATGCAAACTTAACTTGATATTTTAAGCAAGGCTAATCATTCATTCATTTTCTTGTCGGCTTAGTCCCTTTATTAATCTGGGGTCGCCACAGCGGAATGAACCGCCAACTTATCCAGCACGATTTTACGCAGCGGATGCCCTTCCAGCCGCAACCCATCTCTGGGAAACATCCACACACACTCATCAATACGGACAATTTAGCCTACCCAATTCACCTGTACTGCATGTCTTTGGACTGTGGGGGAAACCAGAGCACCCGGAGGAAACCCACGCGAACGCAGGGAGAAAATGCAAACTCCACACAGAAACGCCAACTGACCCAGCCCAGCCGAGGTTCGAACCTGCAACGTTCTTGCTGTGAGGCGACAGCACTACCTACTGCGCCACTGCGTCGCCGGCAAGGCTAATCGGTAAGTTGAGATTTATTCATCCATTCATTTATTTTACTTTGGCATAGTCCCTTAGTTATCAAAGGTTGCCACAGCGGAATGAACCGCCAACTACTCCAGCATATGTTTTACGCAGCGGATGCCCTTCCAGCCGCAACCCAGTACTGGGAAACACCCATACTCTCACATTCACACACACACTCATACACTACGGCCAATTTTGCTTACACAATTCACCTATAGTGCATGTCTTTGGACTGTGAAGGAAACCCACACCAACATGGGGAGAACATGCAAACTCCACACAGAAATGCCAAGCTGGGGCTCGAACCAGTGACCTTCTTGCTGCGAGTGCTAAACACTGAGCCACCATGTGGCCCCACATTTAAAAATGTAAGAAAGCAACACATTCTTACAGTGTACATTGATAGACATAATATGCAATTTTATTTTAGAGCACCATGTGTGGAATCAAGATCTCTGTGTTCACATCCTTATGCAGAGCATATGTTGGCCTTTAAATCAAACCTTTTTTTTTTGTGATGGCCTAGTATGTAATAATTCCATTTCTCTCTGCACAAGGGTCTATTTTTACCTCCAGCACTACTTTGGCCTTTGGATCCGACCACAGCTGTGTTAAATAAATACAGTTGTCTGATGCAACACAGGAGAAAACCTTTTCTGAGAGTGCAGGGTAATCATTCAATCTCCGACCCTTGAGTCTTTTTACTTTCCAAAGTGAAAATTACTTTACTATCTTTTACTTTGAACCAATCTGGAGTCTGTTGACTATGATGCAGATTGATATTAATGTGGATCATGAATCAACCTCTCCAGCATGTGAAAACAGTGCAGATTTGGGAAGGGGGTTCAACACGAGGAAACCCCTGTAAACTGTGTGCATTTCGTTCATCATCAGTTTACAGAGAGCCTGGCATACACTGGGACCGTCAGAAAGCCCAAAGAGGACGGGATGAAGGCCTTTCGGGTGAGTCTGCAGTGTAGCACGAGCATAATGAAGAATAGTAAGACTTTACTATATCTTCACTATGGCTAAAGGGAGAAAACTCAAGTACATGTGTTAATTTTTCCCTTTAAAGAGCAGGAGTTGTCCACTCGCAGACAGTTGCTATCAATCCTGCTGGTATTTAAGACTTTAAACAGCAGCTAAGCTGGACATCCATTATCTTGCTGAGGAGAAATCAATAATCAGCCTGACACATCTCTGTTCATAAAGATCTGCACACCAATCATCATAAATCACCTCTGCCTGAGAGCTTAGCGTGGAGGAGTGTGAATAAAAAAAAAATAAAAAAAAATCAGTAACTCGTGTCTGTGGGATTTTCACTTTATCATCTGCCAACCTAAAAAGTTTCGACTGCTTGAAATGAATTGCAAGCTCGATTTGAAGCATCCTTTGTGTCCGTAACACAAATGGTGCATAAAATTAAAAGCCCAAATTGATATTTAGGGTTAGTGGCTTGCTTAAATAATACACCCTTTTCACAGACATGTTGCTAGTATCGTGAATACGTGATCCTGGAGCACAAAACCAGATTTAAGTTGGCAATACCCAAAAATATATTGTATTGTACAAGATGTTAAATAAGTCTCTGATGTCCCTAGAGCGTGTAGTGAAGTTTCAGCTCCAAATACCACACAAATAATGTTTTATAACTCTTTGAAACTGCCCCTTTTAGGCTTTGATACTATTAATGGCATTTTGGTGACTGTCGCTTTAAGTTCAAATGAGATTGTGCTCTTTTAAAAAGAGGGCGGAGCTACAAATGTGTCAGCATAGTGGCAGATTTAAAAACAAGACTAAGCTCCTATGCTAATAAGGGATGGTTAATAATGGGCGGGGCTTTCCCCCTCTGATGACACATACAAAAGGAGAATGTCAATCAAAGTGTTCCTGCAGACTGTTTTTATCAAGCGCGATTATAAAAAATAGAAATAAATAATTTTTACCATAAGATTATATGAATATTTAGATTTTTTAATTCTAAGATTTCAGATTTTCAAATAGTTGTTCAGTTAAACACTTCATGTACCACATGATTTGATTTGATAAAATAGTTTTTTCCCTATTGGTTTATACTTTATCTCCTCCCTTTTTATGTTTGTATGTATGTATGTATGTATGTATGTATGTATGTATGTATGTATTTATTTATTTATTTATTATTTTATTTATTTATTTATTTTAATTATTTATTTATTTATTTTTGTTATTCATTCATTCATTTATTCATTTTCTTTTCGGCTTAGACCCTTCATTAATCAGGGGTGGCCACAGTGGAATGAAGCGCCAACTTATCCAGCACATGTTTTACGCAGCGGATGCCCTACCAGCTGCAACCCATCACTGTGAAACATCCACACACACTCATTCACTCACATACACTACGGACAATTTTAGCTTACCCAATTCACCTATACCACATGTCTTTGACGTATGGGGGAAACGAGAGCACCAGAGGAAACCCACGCGAACGCGGGGAGAACATGCAAACACCACACAGAAATGCCAACTGACCCAGCCGAGGCTCGAACAGCGACCTTCTTGCTGTGTCCTTCTTGCTACCCACTGGGCCACCGTGACACCCTATTTTTCTTTTATGTATTTATTTCTTTTATTTATTTCTTTTATTTTCTTTAATTTTTTTATATTTTTTATGTATTTTTATATACTGTGTGTATGCTTTATTTTAGTCTGTTTGTTGCTTAGTTTCGATGTTCTGTATTGTTAACTTTTGAAAAAGCAAAATAAAAATATATAATAAAAAAATGACTGTTTATGACTGGTTTTGTGGTTCAGGGTCACATATAAGTTTTTTTCTAGTTTTTCCGTTAAATAATAAGAACCTGCGCTGAAGAAAAGCTTAGAGGAAAAACTATGGTCACCAGGAAATTGCTAGGAAAATATCTATATATTATTTTGAGCATCAGTACATATGAATATTTTCAGTTGCTCATATGTAGGGCCAGACAGAATCTGAGGACATTTTTTGCTATTTCTGTGGAGAATTTAGTAAAAAAAATCTGCGGATTTATGCAGAATGATTTTATGAGTATCATAACTAAAAACGTAATATATGAAATAAAAAATACATTTGTAACTTTTATTTAATGTTTACAATGCAAATCTAATTAGATCCACTTATTTGGTAAACAAAGCAAGCCTCTCATATAATAAATATATCTACTGAAAGACTGAAAATATGACTTTACAAACTGTATTGTAAATAAATCATATGAACATTTTAATATTACTATTATTATATCACAATGATATTAATGAAATTACTTTATAAACTAAATAAATATATAAGTTAACACACATTTACTCAAGTAAATACATAGACTCAATAATGGGCTATAAATCTGCGCAAATCTGCAGATTTCTGCGCAAGCAGATTCAGTGTGGGCCTACTCATAAGATCATTTCTCAGAGGATTTTAAACTTTAATTAAAAATTAAACATTAAATTACCAAACAATTTGAAGTAGAATTTGCTTAATAGTATATTCTTCTAAATACAAAATGATTCATTTAAAAATATCTGTACAATACCTTATAATAACACTTCATTATCATCAATAAATCTTTAAACATCAAACAAAAGTCTTTAAAATAAATACATTATCATTTCCATTGACCACATTAGAGCTTTACTCAATTATGATGACGCGAACGTGGGGAGAACATGCAAACTCCACACAGAAATGCCAACTGACCCAGCCGAGGCTCGAACCAGCGACCTTCTTGCTGTGAGGTGATCGTGCTACCCACTGCGCCACCGTGACACCCTATTTTTCTTTTATGTATTTATTTCTTTTATTTATTTCTTTTATTTTCTTTAACTTTTTAAATATTTTTTATGTTTTTTTATATACTGTGTGTATGCTTTTTTAAATATATAAGTTTTTATAAATATATAAGTTAACACACATTTACTCAAGTAAATACATAGACTCAATGATGGGCTAAAAATCTGCGCAAATCTGCAGATTTCTGCGCGAGCAGATTCAGTGTGGGCCTACTCATAAGATCATTTCTCAGTGGATTTTGAACTTTAATAAAAAATTAAACATTAAATTACCAAACAACTTGAAGTAGAATTTGCTCAATAGTATATTCTTCTAAATACAAAATGATTTATTAAAAAATATCTGTACGATACCTTATAATAACACTTCATTATCATCAATAAATCTTTAAACATCAAACAAAAGTCTTTAAAATAAATACATTATCATTTCCATTGACCACATTAGAGCTTTACTCTGACTTTGGAGAACCCTGTCAATGTGAAAAGGGTGTAATATCTGAAGTAAAATCCTTCATCGCACATACAGTGGGTGCGAAAAGTATTCAGACCCCCTTAAATTTTTCACTCTTTGTTATATTGCAGCCATTTGCTAAAACACTGAGGACCATGTGATATTTCAGTTCTTCTTTTTTAATAAATCTGCAAAAATGTCAACAATTCTGTGTTTTTCTGTCAACATGGAGTGCTGTGTGAACATTAATGAGAGAAAAAAAAATGATTTTAGCAAATGGCTGCAATATAACAAAGAGTGAAACATTTACGTTGGTCTGAATACTTTCCGTACTCACTGCATGTAAGTGGCTTGACTCCTGACATACGTGAGTGTTTCCACTGCTCACAGTCCAGAAACACTGTGATGCTCTCTTTATCTGCTTATAACCGCTGTAAACACACTGTAGATTGATGTGCATGGCAGAATCACCTGCTTTGGCGGTAATTACTCGTGCACAATGACATGTTGAGATTAAGAATTCCATTTGAAGCGGTAGGTAATGAATCACGAGCACATTTCCCCATTCGTTTATAGGCGTTCAGTAAAGGTCACGAATTGAAAAATTGTTTCATTAGCATTCGTTAATGGAAAAAAGGCCTGTGCGCTAATGGCTGGAGAGCAAAGCTAATCTCAGGATCAAATAATGGACTGTATCCAAACAAATAAATGATGTGATTGTCTGCTATAGCTGCGAGATGGATTGGCCGACTGGGAATAATTTGACAAACGCGGAGTCGTTTTGACGATTGACGCAGGAAATGATTGTTGACAAGGGCCGATGATTCTAATCAAAACAAATCGCCGCGCTGTCATGTTAATCATGTTTGTGTGTCCTAACCGCAGGGTTATGCGAATAATAACTGTGAGCCAGTCTGTCTTCCTGTTGGTTTACTTTAAGACGTGAAATGAAACTAGAGAAACTGAAATGTCACTCGTCTTGCAGATACACTGTGATAGTCGGATTTCAGGAGTGTAGAAAAACCCATTCATTTCCTCCACAGGGATTTAGTGAATGTAAACCTTTCCACACAGGTTAAATGTTGATATATACAGTATTCACTAATCAAATGTACAGAGAACAACTACACTACCTGACAAAAGTCTTGTCGTCGATCCCAGTTGTAAGAGCAACAAATAATAACTTGGATAGGTGACAAGACTTTTGTACACTTCTATGAATAATTTACACTGAACATCATGCATGTGGTATTTTATAGTATGCATCTAAAAAAAATACACAAATATTTAAAATTAAAGTGCCTTGTATTGACCAGGGTATGCATGTATTTGTCTAAAAAATACAGTAAAAATAGCTTGATTTACTTTATATACTGTACAATCAGGGCTTGACATTAACTTTTTTGATCACCAGCCACTGTGGCTAGTAGTTTTCCAACATTACTAGCCACTCGCCATTTTCACTAGCCACAATTTTACTGTTGGGAAAATATATTTTCTACACATAAATATGACTTTGACATGCTAAAATTGCTTGATTTAGATTTTGCGTTATCTCCACATGCCTCATTCGTTTCACTTTTTGTGTGTCGTGTATGAGCTTGCTAAATGTTCATGAGCAAATGGGTCATGGTTTCATAGTATTACAATTAGTTTTTATTTCACATCATTTTCAGAGCTCAAAATGAAGGATTTACCAAATATATCTCTGACCACACCAAACATAAACAATTAATTATTTCCTAGCCACAAATTTTAAATGTGTCAAAACAAGCATAATATAGCTGTTTACTATACTTTTTATTTAACAAAACATATGCACAGTAATCTGTCCTGGCTAAAGGACCCAAATCACCAGTTTACTACACATAAATAGGGAGTAATGTTATTGAGCAAGCAATGTTATTGTAAAAAATGATAATTAAACCACATTACGCAAAAGAAGATAGGTAATAAACATACCGTGTGATAATGAAAGGATTATAATGCACACGGTTAACGTTAGACCCATAAATAATCTGTTCAAATAATGGTGAAAGTGAAAGAAACCGGTGCTGCTTACAAAAATACAAATCTGGAGCTCTTGAATGCAGCAAGACTGTGGGTGCATGTTCATCACTTTTTGTCTAGTCTATTTAAAAGAGAAGCGATCACATCAGCTGTGTTTCTAGACACATTTGCTTCACGCAAGGAAACAGTCGCGCGCATCACCTCAGCTGTTAGCGCAAGTGACCATCCTCTCATTCGGTATTCATCTGCTTTTTTATTGCTCACGCGAACGCAATTATTTTTGTCAGTCATGTTGCTTCTCAATTCTAAGATCGCCTTTGCATGCATATTGGACCATCCTTATTGTCTAACCCTGCTTTAATGAATTATTATCCAGGAAAATTATTTTCAACCAGCCAAAGTGGCTAGTGGGAGTTTCTGTCTTACCCGCCACCACTGAAATCTACCCGCATTTGGCGGGTTGGCGGGTGTTAATGTAAAGCCCTGTGTACAATTATCAACACAGAATTTAATTGGATACACTGAATATGAATTCAATCATTTTAAAAGGATATAATTTAGATAATGAAATTGTCAGTCTTTATTTTCTAATAAAAATGTGATTGTGTCCCTGCAATCATCAGTTTATTTGCTGATTTTATGGCTAATGATGTGCAGAGGGTAATTGTTATTAATAAAAATAGCTAGGAACTAGTTAGTGTTAATTAATTAGATGTGCTGATGTATAGTATTTCCAAAGCAATACAAAAATTATGTCCCTGAGTAACATAATTATGATTTTTTTTTATTAAACTATATGGGTATTTATCACAGTTTAATAATCACTTTCTTTTTAATAATAAACAATCTAATTTAATAATCAATAATCACTTTCCTTTCAATAATCAATCAATAATCAATTAATAATCACAAGCTTTTTATTTTTAAAAATACAATGTATTTTTCTTTTTCATTTTGTTAATATTTTTATATTATATATTTATAATTAATTTTATATTAACATAAAATGTTGAAATTGTACCTAGAATATATTAATTTTACTCTTACATGGTGAGATATTATTTCAATTTAAAATGTTTGTTTTCTATTAGAATTTTTGTTTACATTTTGATTTATTTCTTATATTTAACAGACCTGTTAGTAGTATTGTAAATATCATAAATATATGTCTTATGTTGAATGGGTCTATTTTCAGCAATAGCCAAAAATACATTCTACTGGTCAAAATTATTATTATTTTCTACTTTTAATGCAAAATCCATTGTAAAAGTAAGTAATATTTCAGTCTTCAGTGTCACATCAACCTTCAGAAATAATTCCAATATGATTATCAATGTTAAAAACAATCGTGCTGTGCCTTATTTTTGTGAAAACACAGATGAGAAGAAAATTTAAAGGAATATATGTACTTATACAGTTGAAGTCAGAATTATTAGCCCCCCTGTTTATTTTTTCCCCAATTTCTGTTTAATGGAGAGAAGATTTTCTCAACACATTTCTAAACATAATAGTTTTAATAACTCATCTCTAATCACTGATTTATTTTATCTTTGTCATGATGACAGTAAATAATATTTGACTAGATATTTTTCAAGACACTTCTATACAGCTTAAAGTGACATTTAAAGGTTTAACTAGGTTAATTATGGTAAACTAGACAGGTTAGGGTAATTAGGCAAGTTATTATATAACAATGGTTTGTTCTGTAGACTATTGAAATAAAATATAGCTTAAAGGGGCTAATAATTTTGACCTTAAAATGGTTCATAAAAAATTAAAAACTGCTTTTATTCCAGCCGAAAATAAAACAAATAAGACTTTCTCCAGAAGAAAAAATATTATCAGACATACTGTGAAAATTTCCTTGATTTGTTAAACATCATTTGGGAAATATAAAAAAAAAAAGAAAAAGAAATTAAAAGGGGGCGAAAAATTCTGACTCCAACAGTATATATATATTCATTTAATTAAAGGCATCCTTGCTGAATATTAATATTAGAATGAATTACTTTTGAATGCTAATGTTCAGTCAATAATATTGAAGTCCTCTGTCGTTTCTGATTTAATTCCATCACATGAAATAATTCTTGTACTGCCTTTTTTTTCTTTCTTCAAGAAGTTCAAATACTTTCATCTGCTTTGAATCAAATGCTGCAATGCGATTCATCTGGTATCTGGTGTGGTTCAAGGCTTTATTGAAGAATCCCTTTGGAGAAAATGAATGGGGAAAAATGCCGTCGCTCAATATTGTGCTTTATAGTCTTTGTTTTCACGGAGGTTAGCAAAGAAAATATTCACATCGAGCAGGTGCCGTCAGCATCAATGTATGCAATCATGCTCTTTGCGAAAAGCGAGCGCGCTCATTACAGTTTATTTTTCAAGCCCTTGTCGCCTTGGGTGTGTTTACTGGGTTATTTTTACCTGAACGGAGCTGCTTGATTCGTCCGTTGCTGCTGTTGATGTCGACAGGCAGAAAGTCTTTGAACCAGGAGATCTCCGGGTCTGGGTTTCCGCTGGCGGCACAGAGCATGGTGGCCGTCCGTGTCCGTTCAACCACTTTCAGCTGAGGACCCATGTCTATAGTGGGGAAACCATGAGGGATCTGGTCCTCTGCAAACACACAGACACAGAGGAGTCAGACACACAGATCCAGAAATACAGTATATGCTGTTGAAATCAAAAATTATTAGTGCTAATGTGACATTTTAATTCATTTAAAATTATTTCCCAAGTGCTGTTTAATGAAGAGTTTTTCTAAAAACATTTTTAAACATATTAGTTTTAATAATATTTCTAATAACTGATTTTAATGGCGATGAGGTGGCGCAGTGGGTAGTGCTGTCACCTCACAGCAAGAAGGTCGCTGGTTCAAGCCTCGACTGGGTCAGTTGGCATTTCTGTGTGGAGTTTGCATGTTCTCCCCGTGTTTGCGTGGGTTTCCTCCGGGTGCTCTGGTTTCCTCCACAAGTCCAAAGACATGCGGTACAGGTGAATTGAATAAGCTAAATTGGCCTTAGTGTATGAGTGAGAATGAGAGTGTATGGATGTTTCCCAGTGATTGGTTGCAGCGGGAAGGGCATCCGCTGCATAAAACATATGCTGGATAAGTTGTCGGTTCATTCTGCTGTGTCGACCCCTGATTAATAAAGGGACTAAGTGAAAAGGAAATAATTGAATTTTTTAATCTTTGCCATAATGACAGTCCATAATATTTAACTAGTTATTTTGAAAGACACTAGTATTCGGTTTAAAGTGCAATTTAAAAGCTTAACTAGGTTAATTAGGTTCATTAGCAATTAAGTGGCAAAAAAAAAAAAAACATTCTTAAGGGGGCTAATAATATTTATATTAATATTTTTTCAAATGTAAACATTGCTTTTATTCCAGCCAAAGCTAAAGGAACAAGACATTTTTTCCTGAAGAAAAAAAATTGTGGAAATGTCCTTGCTTTGTTAAACATCACTTGGGTAATATTCGGAAAAAGAAAAAAAAAAACTTACAGGAGCTACTAATTTTGTATTTTTAACTGTATATACACTACAACATTTATTCTGTTCATCAAGGCGGCATTTATTAAATGTAAAAAAAAAATCTTAAATAGTTATAAAAATTTTGAATAACTGCTTACTTATTCTATGTAGTTTCAAATTTAAGTTATTACTCAAGTCATTATTGCTTTTATTACTATTACATTAATAATAATAATAATAATAATAATAATAATTAATATTAGAGTGATTTCTGAAGGATCAAGTGACTGAAGACTGGAGTAATGAAGCTGAAAATTCATCTTTAAAATCCCTGAAATAAATGATTCAATTAAATTTTGAACTACTTTTGAACAGTTATTTTATAGTGCAATAACATTTCACAAGTTTACAATTTGTACTGTATTTGTGATTAAATAAATGCAGCCTTGGTGAGCAGGAGAAGCTTATTTTAAACCATTTAAAAATCCTACTGACCCCAAACTTTTGACCGATAGTGTAGAATGGAAAATATAATCTAATATACAGTTAAATTCAGAATTATTAAACCCCATTTGATTTTCTTTTCTTTTTTAAATATTTCCCAAATTATGTTTAACAGAGCAAGGACATTTTCACAGTATTTTCTGTAATATTTTTTCTTCTGGAGAAAGTCTTATTTGTTTTTATTTAATTAGTTTTAATAACTCATCTCTAATAACTGACTTATTTTATCTTTGCCATGATGACAGTAAATAATATTTGACTAGATATTTTTCAAGACACTTCTAAACAGCTTAAAGTGACATTTAAAGGCTTAACTTGGTTAATCAGGTTAACTAGGCAGGTTAGGGTAATTAGGCAAGTCATTGTACAATGATGGTTTGTTCTGTAGACTATCAAAAAAAATAGCTTAAAGGGGTTAATAATTTTGACCTTAAAATGTTTTTTTTAATAAAATAAAAACCGCTTTTATTCTAGCCGAAATAAAATAAACAAGATTTTTTCCAGAAGAAAAAATATTATCAGAAATACTGTGAAAATTTCCTTGCTCTGTTAAACATCATTTAGGAAATATTTAAAAATTAAATAAATTCAAAGGGGGGCTAATAATTCTGACTTCAACTGTATCTAATACCATTTACTCTAGATACTGTATACATCTATATCTTCCTGAATTTAATTCTTCACTGAATATATTGTAATATTTTAACACTTTTTCATTCTGTATATTGATAAATAAACTATTTATGATTTTGCATGTTTATGGATTTCCTTTGCACAAGTGAAACACGTGATTGAATTGCGCGATAAGCTTCGTTTTTACAGTTGTAAAAGTGTCATGGCTCATTTTTCTCTTACAAATGTTGGTACGCGGGACCACCCTGAGTGGCGGTCTGGAACAGCTGAAACGCGTGACAGTAAAACACAGAGGTGGAGTGCAGATCACGGTGTGAAATCCAGCGCTAATGTAAATACGAGCGGCCGAGGCGTGACTAATCCACCTGTGGTGTTTCTGGTCATGGATATATGAGGGTGAGAATGGTGATTTCCCTGCGGATAGAGTGACGGCTGGCTCTGTCTGACCCACAGGAAGTCCAGTGCTGGCATTACTAAATTAGGCAGCAGTGCTACTAAAATGCAAAGGTAGAATTACATGTTGTGTTCACATGACTCTTCTGCACTAAGGATCACATGGAAAGGTCTTGCTCTGTTTGACACACATTCCACATGGTATTAACATGCATCTCAAATACATTTCCTCAAGCTGAATCACTACACGAATCACTTAAAAATAATAACAATAATATTGTTACTGACTATACAATGTAACGTTATAAGATTAATATATAATTTGCAATTGAGCTTACTGAGCCCCCGTTTACATTAATACGTTTTAGAATGAAAATGATCCGCATCCACACTAGCGTTTCTGAACAACTCTCCGTCCACACTATACGCCTGAAAATGCACATCACGTTACCACACACACACTCTGGCATGCACTGCAGTGTATGCGCGCATCTGAGCTCCAGACAGTCAGCAGGGGCTTTGTGCACATTGTCACGACCCGGCTCAAAGGCCATGACAAATTAAAGGGAGGACATAAACAGGACGCTTTGGTGCCGAAAAAAATATTTATTTAAACATTAAAGAATAAACAAGTGCTCAACTGAGGCAAGCAATAATCAAATATTAAGCAAAGCTAAAAAGAAACACAACAAAATAAACAGGAGCAAAAGCACGGCTCCTCACAAGCAAACACTGCTGACTTTTTATAGAGGGGGAAACCAGGTGTTCCCAATTCCGCAGGTGAGTCTCTGTCCTTCCCGCTTCGGCAGATCAGTGGGTTGGTCTAAGAGACTCGTCACAACATCTACCCATATGAGAGCTGTATACGTCGGACTGTTCATCAAGGATATACCGCTGGATCTAATCTCACTATATTTGTAAACGTGATATTTAATTCATCTTGTTGTCAATATCTAACGACATATTCCCTGACTTTGGTCTCTTGAATCTATTACTTGTTCTCAGGTAACGTGTTTTGGCGTGTGATGTAACCGCATGCACTGATTCTGCACATTTGACAGATTGCTTGTCTTTATTTCCTATAATGTATAAACTTATTGTACGTTATACATTTATAATGGCCATTATTGATTATTAAAACTGATATTCAGCAAAAGAGAGGGTATGTTTCGTATTTTCAATGAAAATGAAAGGAGGCAGTTTTGTTATACGCTCCGTTTTGTTATAGATATGCATACAGTGAAGATGACGCTCATATAAATATGCAGCTACATGTGATATAGTATCAAAATGTAAACAGGCAGTTTTTTATGTCATGTTTTCATTTTATTGTTAATATAGTGAAACAGCGTAGTCAGGGTGATGCGAATGAGGTTATAAAGTACACTATTCCCTTTAAAGATTTACCCGATGTGTCCTCGGAAGTTTGTTTTCCATATCAAACTTGCAAAGTCTGAACTTACAAGGAGAGGATGCAAGACTGAACTTTGTTTACACTGTAAAAAATGGCCGTGATTTCAACGGTAAAAAAACGTAAAAATGCTACAGTACAAATCCGTAACCTGGTTAACAGTATGTTTCCGTAATATATACGTCGAATCACCGTAAAATGACTTTCCCAGAATTCCCTGCCCGGCACATCACTTTTTATGCTTTTTGTTGACATTACTATGGATCTTTTTAGTTGTTTCCCCATCAGTGATGTATATTAGCGAGTTATGTTACATCCAATGTTGATAAACAATGTTTATTTCATGACTTTAATTTTATGCGTTTTACCATACTGGTGTTTAGTAGCTGTGTGAATGACACTGAGCACCTTCTTTACACTGATACACTTTTCTGATTGTGGGAAAAGTTGTTTGTGATGAGCATTGGTTCGTTATGAACTTTCTCATCACCACCTGCATATGGCTGTGTTAACATGTCTATCTGTGTAACAAAAGATGTGTAAATGTTGGTAATTTAAAATACAGACATATTACCTCTATAAATTAATAAAATACGGTAATTTACTGTAAAAATGAGAAATTACTTTTACGGTTTGTACCGTATTTTTTACGGTTAAATACTGGCAACCACAGCTGCCGGTTTTTTACCGTAAATTTTACGGATTTATTTTTCACAGTGTAGTTAATATTGAGGAAAAGCCCCAATCAGATAGGCAAATGTCTGCAGCCCTGCCTCCGTTTTCAGATGTCTCCATTTTCCCCTATCCACACTAACACGGAGCACCAGTCTTTTCAGCGTTTTCAAAAAGCTCAGTTTTTGGTGCTCGAAAACTCCGGCGTAGTGTGGACAGATGGCGTAACCATAGCAAAACTTATGCGTTTTAAAACTAAAATGTATTAGTGTAAACGGGGCCTGAATTGGGTGTGTGCGTGTGTAGGGGTGGGACAACCACACAACTGAGGATGATTGGCTAAAAAAGCAGGTGATGTTTTCAAATGGGTAGACGAAGCCACTTTATTAAAGCAACTAAAACTAGTTTAGTATTGTTCTGACAATCGTAAATGATCAATAGTAGCAAAAGAAGTCAATCTTGTCAGTATATATATATATTTTTATAATTATTTTTTCAGGGTTTTCACCTTTATTGAATAGAAAAGTAGAGATAATTGACAGGAAAGCATGGAGAGCAGAGAGAGGGGAAGGATCGGCATAGGACCACGAGGCTGAATCAAACTCGGGTCGCCGTGAGCACCGGAGTGCATGTGTTGACCAAGCGGCAACCTCCCGCTCTCCCTCGGGAAACCAATACGGAAGTAACTAAAACTGCAATTCATCGACTCGCCTTGGGGGGCTGGCTCCAGGAAGTCCAAGTGCTTTCTTTCTGCATTGGTAAATTGGCCATTTTTGCAGCTGATAAAAACATGTTTACAGCCTGGTACAAACAATGGCTTTGGTGCATATAGCTATGATTACCCTTCATGACAACTGTGAGGGGGGTGAATTTTTTTATAACTCATCCATTTCGTTTTTATAAAGTTATATTAAGTTTGCATAATTAAGGGCGTGGCCACTTGAGTGACATCTAGCCCTCGCTGGTTGCTGTCTCGTCACCTCAGCTGATTCTGGCTAATTAGCCGCTGATCTCAGCATGTACATCGTATTTTTGTTTTGGTTAATGTTTCTTTACACAATCATTTGGCTTTTGGAATTATTTCCTGCAATTATTAGATGATATGGCATGCTGTGTGCACTTAATTGTGCTTACAAACCGTTCAAGTTGCCTCCATTTTCCAGGTGAGTGAAGTTATATACTTATATACCATCTCTATAAATGTATTTGTTTTATTTAAGATCATTTATCATTTAAATGTTCTTTAGACCAGTATTGCACTCCAGAATCTGACAGATTGATTTTGTAGGCTATAAAACAGTCATCTGAAGCGTTGTCATACAATGTTAGTGCTGGAATTTTATAAACAGTCTTGCATTTAATAACACAGACTATATCTGAAGTGTTTGATAGTAATTCGCGTTTTCCTCCTGTCGAAAAATGTCATAAGAACAATGTTTAGTGGCTCAATGTATTACAACAGTGTTTTTAAAGGCTAAACACTTTATTGATGTAGTGTACAACCAAGCACGTGTGGTCAGAACACAAACGAGTCACAGGTAATGATGTATTAAACGTTCTCCCAAAGTAAAAAGTCCGTCTAAGCCGGGTCTAAGCAAAATGCTGAGAATTAAGCATGCGTCTGTAGCTCCGCTCACTCTCCGCCTCTTTGCCCTTATTTGGTATCCCGCGTTTGGTGCGATGACGCGCTAACAAAATGGCGACGGTTGGCCGCGCCTACTTGTAGCTTCTTTTGCAGTGTTCAGAAACCTATGGGTGACGTCACGGATACTACGTCCATCTTTTACAGTCTATGGTGTCGACGCACTAACCACTACACCACTGGCGCCGACTGTCAGTACATTTTGATAAGGTAACCTACTTTACAATCACATTTCCATATTCTCAGCTTGCCGTAAATGAAGTCCGGGTTCGGCCATAAAGTGAAAGTGATTTACTTTAGTTATACCCAGATTTAAACAAAAATAAACATTAGAAAGTTTGCTGAAAAGCAAGCTGTAATGTTCAATTCAATTCAATTATTTTCTATAGCGCTTTAACAATGTAGATTGTGTCAAAGTAGCTTAACACAGAAGTTCTAGTAAATTGAAACTGTGTCAGTCAAGTTGAAGTTCAGTTCAGTTCAGTTTAGTGTGGTTTAATTTTCACTGCTGAAAGTCCAAACACTGAAGAGCAAATCCATCGATGAGCAGCTCCACAATCGCAAAATCCCAAACCAAGCAAGCCAGTGGCGAGGAACAAAACTTCACCAATTGACAAAAGTGAAGGGAAAAAAAACCTCGAGAGAAACCAGGCTCAGTTAGGCACGAGCAATTCTTCTCTGGCCAAACTTCTTGTGCAGAGCTGCACAAATATAAATATAAAAATGATACTCTAAATACTCAAAAAATACTGTAATATTTACACTCTATTTTTGATACATTATTTATGTTTTAGACTTATTTGTTGGCCAATTGTGGTAAATATTTAAAGTTCTCCACCATTTACAGTTTTAGACTTCAGAATTATTCAACCCCCTGATTAATTAGCCCCCGTTTATTTTTTCCCCCAATTTCTGTTTAACGGACAGAACATTTTTTCAACACATTTCTAAACATAATAGTTTTAATAACTCATCTCTAATAACTGATTTATTTTATCTTTGTCATGATGACAGTAAATAATATTTGACTAGATATTTTTCAAGACACTTCTATACAGCTTAAAGTGACATTTAAAGGCTTAACTAGGTTAATTAGGTTAACTAGGCAGGTTAGGGTAATTAGGCAAGTTATTGTATAACGATGGTTTGTTCTGTAGACTATTGAAAAAATATATAGCTTAAAGGGGCTAATAATTTTGACCTTAAAATGGGGTTTTTATTAAAAACTGCTTTTATTCTAGCTGAAATAAAACAAATAAGACTTTCTCCAGAAGAAAAAATATTATCAGACATACTGTGAAAATTTCCTTGTTCTTTTAAACATAATTTTGGAAATATTTAAAAAAAGAAAAAAAAATTCAAAGGGGGCTAATAATTCTGATTGCAACTGTTTATTTATTATTGTTCCACTACTGAAATGATTATATTAAAAATAAAATATTACATTTCATAGACTGCTCTTCATAGAGGGCAACATTAATATACAGTACTATAGAGTAGAGTAGAACTTTTTATAATAACAATTCATTAATTTTAGTGTGCATTTAATTCAACATACAGTTTGTAAGTTTTTTGACATATACTAATTTTTTTCCTCTTGCTTGCAAACTTCTTATTTAAAATAAGCAGAAACAACACAACTATTGCATTTTTTTTACCTTAATTGTTTTATGTTTAATCCACTCAAATTTATCAAGTTACCTAATTGTGTTAAAACAACATGAATGAATTGTGTGGAACCAGTGTTTTTACAGTGTAGTTTAAAAAAAAAGTAAT
>LR812524.1:5231285-5272438 GCA_903798195.1 Danio kyathit | reverse complement strand
GATTATTGGGGGAGTATCATAACTAAAAACCTTAAAATGTGAAATAAAAAAGAATATCTTTTTAACTTGTATTGAATGTTTAAAATGCAAATTCAATTAGATTAACTGTAAATAGTTAACTGTAAAAAAATAAACAGAATTAATGATGGGCTAAAAATCTGCGGAAATCTGCTGAAAATCTGTGAAAAATCTGCGGAATTCTGCGCGCGCAGATTCCGTGTGGGCCTAGTAATTAGTTACTTTTATAATGATGTAATTCAAATATTAACTCAGTTACTATTTGTGAGAAGTAACTAGTAACTAAAAATAATTACTTTTTTTTTTAAGTAACATGCCCAAACATGGGCGGCACAGTGGCTTAGTGGTTAGCGACTTTCACCTTATCGCAAGAAGGGTCCTGGTTTGAGTCCCTCGCGGGTGCTCCGTTTCGTTCCCCCACAGTCCAAACACATGCGCTATAGGTGAATTAAATAAACCTAAATTGGCGTCCGTGTGTGACTGTAAGAGTTTAAATGGCTGTTTCCCACACTGGGTGCAGCTGGAAGGGTATCTGCTGCATAAACATATGCCAGAATAGGTTGGCAGTTCATTGCACTGTGGCGACTAAGCCAAATGAAGCACAGTAAGCCAAAACAACCGCTCAATACAGGGCTGTTTACAGCACTTGTGAAGCAGAGGGCTCAAGGGAAGGCATCAGAACTTTACATAAGAGTGTTTCTAGGCCTGTTTGAAATTGGAACTATGATGATGGATGAGCAGGATCAGAGAAAAAAGCAAACAGCATCCAGCGTACGGCACGCTCTCACTGTTAGCTGATTATGGAGGGGATAAAACAACTTTATGCAAATCGACAATCATTAAGAACAGCCAGGTGCAGACAGGAAACATACGGGACTAAATGTACAAACTGTTCTCGTACACACTATTGAGCTTAACCAACATCAAGTGCAGCACGATTACAACAGATAGACAGCAAAAATACCATTCGAGTGGATATAAAAGGGCTGTGCTTTAATGTGAAATCAATGCAATGATGCCCACAGGAACTCAGACTTATGCTTATTATTAAAAAAATTTAATTAACCGTTGTATGTAGAGTGTGAATTGAAGAGGATCTGAGTTATTTACTTGATTAAACTAACGCTAAAACTTTTTAAGACAATACGTCTTGTTTTCAAGAATAAATCTGCAGTTAAGTTTATCCTTATTAGTCTTAAATTGGCAATCTGCTTCTAGTTTTTATAAGTAAATCTTATTCCATTTTGCTTTAAACACTTGTTTAGATATTTCCAGACAAAAGGCAGAATTAAGAAATAAATAGATTATAGACAAACATTTAAATCTCACTCGTGACTTAAAATCGTTTAATAAAGAAAGAAAGAAAGAAAGGAAGAAAGGAAGGAAGGAAAGAAGGAAGGAAGAAAAGAAACAAAGGAATGAAGGTATGAAGAAAGGAAGGACAGAAGCAAGGTATGAAGGAAGGAAGGAAGGAAGAAAGGAAGGAAGGACATGGAGGAAGAAAGGAAGGTATGAAGAAAAGAAGGACAGTAGGAAGGTATGAAGAAAGGACAAAAGGAAGGTATGATGAAAGAAGGGAAAAAGGAAGGTATGAAGAAAGCAAGGAAGGAAGGAAAGAAAGAAAGAAATAAAGGAAGGAAGGAAGGAAGGCAGGAAGAAAGGAAGGAAGGAAAGAAATATAGGAAGGAAGGAAGGAAGGAAGGAAGGAAAGGAAGGAAGGAAGGAAGGAGGAAGGAAAGAAAGAAATATAGGAAGGAAGGAAGGAATGAAGGAGGGAAGGAAAGAAAGAAATATAGGAAGGAAGGAAGGGAAGGAAGGAAGGAAGGAAGGAAGGAATGAAGGAAGGTAGGAATGAAGGAAGGAAATAAGCAAAGGAAGGAAGGGAGGAAAGAAATATAATAAAGGAATGAAGGAAGGTAGGAATGAAGGAAGGAAATAAACAAAGGAAGGAAGGAAAGAAGGAAATAAAGGAAGGAAGGAAGGAAGGAAATAAAAAAGGAAGGATAGAATGAATGAATGAAGGAAGAAAGGAAAAGAATGAGTAAAGTAAGGAAGGAAGGAAGAAAAGAAGGAAGGAAGGAAGGAAGGAAGGAAGGAAGGAAGAAAGGAATGAAGGAAGGAAATAAACAAAGTTAGGAAGAAAGGAATGAAGGAAGGAATGAAGGAAGAAAGGAAGGAAAGAAATAAAGGAAGGCAGGAAGAAAAGAAAGGAAGGAAACATATAGGAAGGAAGGAAAGAAATAAACTAAGGAAGGAAGGAACGAAATAAAGGTAAGACGGAAGGAAGGAAAGAAAGAAATAAAGGAAGGAAGGAATGAAGAAAGGAATGAAGGAAGGAAATAAACAAAGGAAGGACGGAAATAAAGGAAGGAAAGAAGGAAGGAAAGAAATAAAGGAAGGTAGGAAGAAAGGAAGGAAGGAAAGAAATATAGGAAGGAAAGAAGGAAGGAAAGAAAAGAAGGAAAGAAATAAAGGAAGGAAAGAAGGAAGGAAGGAAATAAAGGAAGAAAGGAAATAAAGGAAGGAAAGAAGGAAATAAATGAAGGAAGAAAGGAAATGAAGGAAGGAAGGAAGGAAGGAAAGAAATAAAGGAAGGAAGGAAGGAAGGAAGGAAGGAAGGGAAAAAGTAAGGAGAAAATGAAGAAGAAAGAAAGAAAGAAAGAAAGAAAGAAAGAATCAATCATCAGCCAGTTCAATCATGAATAATGTAATATGCGACTCAACATCCATTATAGCAGTGAAAGAGTCCATGTGTTGGGCTCTCATTCATAACACACTGCTGAAGAGCCGACTCCTCTGTGGTTAAATTACAGTGTCACTGAAGCACTAAAGTTTGCTTTTCTCACAGGAAAGCTCTTTTATGTTGCTCTACAGCTTAAGAGTTTCTCTGCGAGACAATAGCTGGAGCTGGGGAAGCCTGCAGAAAGAAAGCCTTTCTGTCTGTCTGTCTTCCCATCCATCTGACTGTCTGTCCTTCCATCTGTCTGTCTGTCTGCCTGTCTGTCTGTCTGAATGTATATCTGTCTGTCTGCCATTCTATCACCCATCTATCTATCTATCTGTCTATCTATCTATCTATCTATCTATCTATCTATCTATCTATCTATCTATCTATCTATCTATCTATCTATCTATCTATCTATCTATCTGCTCATCTGTCTGTTAGTCAGTCTATCTCTAGGTCTGTCTGTCTGTCTGTCTGTCTGTCTGTCTGTCTGTCTGTCTGTCTGCACCTGATTAACACCTCCTCCAGCTCGAACTGCTGTGCTTCTCGTGTGTTTGCTTTCATTGAGAAAGTGCATTGTGGGAAGGACTAGCTGAGGTCACAGTGGGGTCGCAATTATGCACCGCAGGTCTTTTGTGTGTCACACAGGTTTAGTAATTGAGCCCAGTGGGAATACACTAACAGCGGCTACTTCAGCTTCTGGAGGACTCGTCCATTCCAGGTCAGCGCCACAGGGGAAGGAGGATACAGACTGGTGCTATTGTGGATATTGTATCACCGGGTGGTGTGTGGTGTAGGAAAAATCACAAATGAGAGATCTCTTTAACACCTCAGCTGCTTCCTTTTGCCTGAACTGAGACTAAATGAAGTGAATACAGATTTCTGAGGAAGTGCTTTGCTTCTCAGGTGTTTCTCCTTATAAGATTCACATGTAATCTCACTTGTTTCTTCTACAATCACAAAAAAGAGATCATGAACAGTGTGTTCTGTAACCAGTGGTACTGTTATTCTTAAATAAAATTAAATAAATCTATTAAAATTGATCCTTTCCTGTTAATTGGCCTGTTTGGCGATCTACCCCCTGACTGTGAGTTCTGTCATTATTAGCTAGGCAGTGGATTTTGTTGCAGTGGAAGTCTTCTCAACCCCCATCCCACACTGTAAAACCCAAAACATACTGAACGTTTACTATTTTAGGTCCATTAGGATTACCTTAATGATTTACATTTGCTAAATGCCAGAATAATGAGATTTTTTTTTTTTTGAGAATTTTTATTACTTTCTAGACCAGGGTCACCAATCCCGGTCCTGGAGGGCCGGTGTCCCTACAGGGTTTAGCTCCAACTTGCCTCAACACACCTGCCTGGATGTTTCAAGTATACCTAGTAAGACCTTGATTAGCTTGTTCAGGTGTGTTTGATTAGAGTTGGGGCAAAAATCTGCAGGACACCGGCCCTCCAGGAACAAGTTTGGTGACCCCTGTTCTAGACAGTCAAAAGTTTACACACATTTCCTTGTTTTTTTTTTTAGCTTTGCTTTTAAACTGTATAACTTTGGTCAAATGTTTTGGGTATCCTTCCACAAGCTTCTCACAATAGTTTGCAGGAATTTTGCACCATTCCTCCTGACAGAATTGGTGTAACTGAGTCCGATTTGTTGGCTGTCTTGCTCGCACAAGCTTTTTCAACTCTGCCCACAAATTTTCTATAGGATTGAGTTCAGGGCTTTGTGATGGCCACTCCAAAACCTTCACTCTGTTGTCCTTAAAGCACATTTGAACTAATCTGGCAGTATGCTTAGGGTCATGGTCTGTTTGGAAGATCCATTTGTGGCCAAGTTTTAATTTCCTGGCTGATGTCTTGAGATGTTGCTTCAGTATTTCTACATAATGTTCTTTCTTCATGATGCCATCTATGCTGTGAAGTGGACCAGTCCCTCCTGCAGCAAAACAGCCCCACAACATGATGCTGCTGCCCCCATACTACCCATACAACAAAGTTGGGATGGCTTTCCCCTTTGTCCTCCAAATGTAACACTGGTCATTATGGCCAAACAGTTCAATCTTAGTTCCATCAGACCACAGGACATGTCTCCAAAAATCATTCCTTTTCCAGTGTAATTTAGCAAATTGTAATCTGGCTTTTTTGTTGATTCCCTGTGGCTATTTAAGGTAGCAGCTTTAGTACAATTTGTGTATGATAATAGACATGCACATAGCCTGTTCGACTGTTTTTTTAAAGGAATAATAATTTATGCAGTCATGCACATGTTTTGACAGCTAATATGTCTGTAATTTGATGCTTCGCAAAAGTAGCAGACACCTTTACTAATATCAAAATGCTTTTTTGATGCAAAATTCATTTATACAGCCAGTTATTCCTTACGCCGATTAAGAAACTTGAATAGGCCTAGGCTAGGCCTACTATAATAAAGAAAACCAACGTCAAAAAAATCCAATGTCGAGCCAACATCTTAAACCAACATCATATTGACGTCTAATACTGACATTTATTCGTCAAGTATGGTAACCAAATTCCAACGTCTGATAGACGTCATATTAATAACATCCACACAATGTCAAGCTGTAACATCATTAGACAATGGTATTTTGTTGTTTTTAGGTTGCGTTGGAAACTAACCAAAATGCAATGTCTGTCTGAAGTTGGACATTGACGTCGGTCTGAAGTTTAGTTCTGACGTCAACCTGATTTTCATTTCCAAACAAAATGCAACATCACACGACGTTGGGGTACAACGTCAATCTGATGTCATGTTGTGTGCCTGCTGGGTATAAATAAGAAATATTTCAGACTTAAACTCAATCTAGTCGGCGCAATAGCCTAGTGCTGGGGTGTCCAAACTCGGTCCTGGAGGGCCGGGGTCCTGGATATTTTAGTTCCAACCCCAATTTAACTCACCTGAACCAGCTAATCAAGCTCTTTCTAGGTATACTTCATTGAGGCCAATCAGGTCGGAACAACAGTTTCAGCTAGTTGTTCCTAAATCACGGTTAAAATCAAGAGGTGACAGGGCTTTTTCTGTCACAGCCCCTCGTTTGTGGAATGGTCTGCCTTTACGTATTAGGTCATGCTCTTCCCTTGGTGCTTTTAAGTCTCATTTAAAAAATCACCATTGTTATTAATTAATTTTAATCTGTTTTATTTATTTTACTTGTTTATACTAACGTATAGATTTGTATGCTGGTCTTTTTGTAAAGCACTTTGGTCAACATCTGTTGTTTTTAAATGTGCTCTATAAATAAAGCAACAAACATAAACATACAAGAAACTTCCAGGGGGGTGATTGAAGGAAGTTGGAGCTAAACTATGCAGGACACCGGCCCTACAGGACCGAGTTTGGCCATCCCTGGCCTAGTGGTTAGCATGCCGAGATATGGTGCAGTAGGATGTCAGGGCGTCCCGAGTTTGAATCCCGGCTCGAGGACATTTCCCTACCTTACCCCCCTTCTCTCTCCAACTTTGCTTCCTGTCTCAATACTGTCCTATCTAATAAAGACAAAAAGGCCAAAAATAAATCTTAAAAAAAAAAAAAAAGAAGCTCAATCTAATAATCAATCTTCATTGCACAAACAATGACTAAATTACTGCCATTTCCTTTTATCTCAAGCTATGAAAACATAAAAACTATTTTTACATTTTACTTTGAACAAAATGTTTACCTATGGCAAAACCACAGGTGGTTGCCAGGTCCTCAATCAGGTGTTTAGTTCAGTGTCATGAGGTTGCCAGGTTTGTTGTGGGTGGATGTTTAATGCCGCAGTTCAAAAGCGTCCATCCTGGAGTGTCTGATATCCTGGTCCACCAGATAAGACTCAGGTCCCTCCTTCAGTGTCAGTCTGAGGTATTGTTGTGCCTGCCTTAGCAAGCAGCACTAAAAATAAAGAAGTTTCATGCCCTGCGGCAACGCAAATGCGCAGTCTGTGCCAACAACAACGTCCAAAGTGCTCCGAGAAACTAAACAGGAGTCGGCTTTTGAATCTGGGTTTGACACGTCAGACTGAGTTTATTTTGTGGCTCAAACTCCAACAGAAAGGTTGCTAAACGCCATGCTCACAGGAGACTTCTCTTATCCAAACCCAACACTTGTTTCAAGCTCTTTGTCAAAACTGAAGGCTTACAGCTCTATTTGTGTATCCCTGCTATACATCAAACGAAATCGAAAAAACAACTGAAATAGCGTCATTCATTAATTTATTCATGTTCCTTCGGCTTAGTCTTTTTAGTCATCAAGTGTCACCACAGCGAAATGAACCACCAACTATTCCAGCATATGTTTTACACAGCGGATGCCCTTCCAGCTGCAACCCAGTACTGGGAAACACCCATACACACTCATTCACACTCGTACACTTCAGCCAATTTAGTTTATTCAATTCATTTATACCGCATGTCTTTGGACTGTGGGGAAAACTGCAGCACCTGGAGGAAACCCACACCAACACGGGGAGAACATGCAAACTCCACACAGCAATGCCAACTGACCCAGCCGGGACTCAAACCAGTGACTTTCTTGCTGTGTTAAGCACTGAGCCACCATGTCGTTCGAAAAGCAGTACGAATTCGCTCAACAAAGCAACTTTTGGAGGGATTCCATTTTGACACCTAAACATCTATGCGTTTACGCAATTGGTAGGTGTGTTCTAGAACTCTGCCCTCATTGGTGTGCATTTACTTCTGCCCCCGATTCATTTCTCATTCCACGAAGGTCAGACAGTAGCATACCTGTCAACATTGGGATGTGAAAATCAGGGATCCCCCCCCAGCCCAAACTTAAAAAAATTCCCAAATTACTAAATATGTTGATTTGGAGCTGTTTCGTTATAAATAAACAGTTAAATGGGCAGTAATATGTTTTATTATTATTATTATTTACAAAAGAAAAAAAAAAAATAGTATTAGCAGCAAATACTTTAGCAAACAGTTTAGCTTATTAAAATTAATAGCTATTATAATGAAATAAAATCAAGCTATCAAATCTCATTAGCCGTTTCTTCACTGTATAACTGACACATTCTGATTAAAGAGCAACAAATGAATCTCTTATTTATTAAATAACAGGTGTCACTTTAAAAATGCAACCATCTAACGCTATAATAAAAGCATTCGATTGCCTTTTTATGCTCATTTAGGACGAAGTTAGTTGTGTTTGAAAAAAACCCCACCAAGATCGACATCTTTAGATATTATTATTATTAATTATGTGTATATGTCTGTTCAAACACGCACCCAAAACCCAGCTTCCGCTGAGAAACAGCCTCTATTTATCACTATGGAGCGCGTCAGCTAATAGTCATGCACCGCTATATGACTGTTTTGAAGATTGCAAATGAAGGGGGGACGACATCTGTAATGAAAAGGCAAGGAAATTCCGCCGTTTTTTGTATTATTTCAAAGTGTTTTCATGCCTAAACAAAGCGAAAGCACAGAACAGGCTCACATTTAAGTGCAAATGGCGGCCCCTGGTGGTTTGGCGGTATGGGTTGCGTATAGGGAGGCTCTGCTCTTTAATATTTATATGCCACCCTTCAGAGAAAGACTGAAAATATGGGAGAAATACGGGAAAATACCCTACGGGATGATAGCGGGATAGAACTGTAAAATACGGGAGAATCCCGGGAAAAACGGGAGGGTTGACAGGTATGGACAGTAGAACAACATTAACAACAACACTAACATTAACAAACTGGAGAGTCAAGTAACAGAGCAAGTTTTTACAGAGATGAGCAGAAACTTTTCTTCTCTTTTGGCCCGTCTCCACTGAGTGGTACGGTACCGTACGGTTCGGTACGCTTTTATGGCCGTTTCCACTGTCAAAATGTACCTAAAGGTGAACCTTACCGTACCACTTTTGGGTCACCCTTTCCAAAGTACCAACAGGCTCAAAGGGTACCCTAAGGCGGAGCTAGACGCGCAGCTGAACGCTATTGTTTTACAGAGAAACACTCGCAGAACCAGGAGAATGAAAACAAAGGAAGCACCATTTTTAAAAACACAGCCGAGATGTTACACCGTAATAACATATACATATAATAACAAGCCATGGTCGACCCGAGCTCAAACAAACCTTGTCGTCATCTTGATGAACAGCCACAAAGCCAAGAAGAAGTACAAAATCTAACTTCTAAGTAATTTCTATAGCACTGGAAAAATACTATTGAAGCCTCACCATTCTTCAAAATATCTTCTTTGTGTTCAACAGAAGAAAGAATTTCAAATAGGTTTTGAATAAGTGAAGGGTGAGTAAATGCTAGAATTTTCAGATTTGGGTGAACTGCCCCTTTAATTCTTCATTAACAAAATGAATAAACAAATACGGCTGCATTTTTGCACAGCTCACAGTGATGATGAAGACACCGCCGGCTTTCTCACAGTGATTTGAGTTTATTTCTTCTGTTGAACATAAAAGAAGATATTTTAAAGAAGGCTATAATTTCCATTGACTTCCATAGTAGTGAAAAAATACTATTGAAGCCTCAACATTCTTTAAAATATCTTCTTTTGCATTGAACAGGAAAAAAACTCAAAATAGGTTTTAAACAAGTGAAGGGTGAGTAAATGATAGATTTTTTTCAGATTTGGGTGAACTGTCCCTTTAATTCTTCATTAACAGGCGGATAAACAAAAAATACGGCTGCATTTTTGGCCAGCTTTCTCACAGTGATTTAACAGGAAGGTATTTAATTAAAGCATGGAAACAGGTCTCACCTCTGACAAATTAGTCAGGGGAAATATTACGTGACCCCAGCGCTGCTGTGGCATTTGTGAAAATGGGGATTATTCCTTCCACCCTGTAATCCCTGAATGCTGGAATCACAGCCGAACTGACAGGCTGTCAGTCAAGGAGAATTAGCAATAGAGACGACGCCGTCCCGACACGCCTCACCTGTCTTCCCCTCACAAAACGTCACTGCATTTCTGCCCACTGACTCCAGAAAACACATCAGAGGGATCAGGGGCGACCCATCCTGCCCTCTGGAGCAAACACTACATTCAAAGGCAACATTCTGTCTGTCTGTTTCCACGCCTGTCGTACCTGATAACTGCATCACCTCAGGGGAGATGATCAAAAACACAGAGACTGAACATATTATGTGCTGTAAAACAGACGATGAGCAGGGTGTCAGGACATACTGCTGTTGCCAAGTGCAAACACATGGCTACACCGCATGTCAGTCTCTGTCTTATAACTAAACATACAACAGAGGGTTCCTATTGATAAGATTTCACTGTGTTAATATATAGTCTTAATTAGGAATAGCACGTGATTTTTATCCATTTATTGTCATTTCATCTATTGCATGTCACGGCTAAAATTATCTTCTGCATTAAATATTTAATGAAATGCTCAATATGAAATAGCTGATATTGCTGTTTTAAATCAGACGGCATATATTACAAACATTTAAATCTAAATGTTGCGCATTATTACTGATCTTTGCATTGCATTAAAAGATATGCTAGAATAAATTAGTTTGTTTTTGCTTGATTATTGAACAATGTGACTTTTATTGACATTGTTTGCAGTTTAAAACAGTATAATGTCATTTATATTATGAGTTGTTTTTCACTTCCAAAATGCACAAGTAATGCTAGTTTAACGTAACATGACATATTGTAACATGCTGCTGTGAACATGGTTTTAAAAGTTAACTTAAACTAAAATGGAGGAACGTATGACTAAACCTGCAGGTTACTTTTAATATAATTGACGTAAAATACGTAAAAATAATACCTGTGCAACTGCTCGTTAACGCAAATTTCTAATCAGCCAATCACATGGCAGCAACTCAATGCATTTAGGCATGTAGACATGATCAAGACGATCTGCTGCAGTTCAAACCGAGCATCAGAATGGGGAAGAAAGGGGATTTAAAGGACTGGACGTGGCATGGTTGTTGGTGCCAGACGGGCTGGTCTGAGTATTTCAGAAACTGCTGATCTACTGGGATTTTCACGCACAACCATCTCTAGGGTTTACAGAGAATAGTATGAAAAAGAGAAAATATCCAGTGAGCGGCAGTTCTGTGGGCGCAAATGTCTTGTTGATGTCAGAGGTCAGAGGAGAATGGCCAGACTGGTTCCAGCTGATAGAAAGGCAACAGTAACTCAAATAAGCACTCATTACAATCAAGGTCTGCAGAAGAGCATCTCTGAACACACAACACGTCCAACCTTGAGGCAAATGGGCTACACCAGTGGAAGACCACAGCGGATGCCACTCCTGTCAGCTAAGAACAGGAAACTGAGGCTACAATTCGTACAGGCTCACCAAAATTGGACAATAGAAGATTGGAGAAACATTGCCTGGTCTGATGAGTCTCGATTTCTGCTGCCACATTCAGATGGTAGGGGCAGAATTTGGCATCAACAATATGAAAGCATGGATCCATCCTGCCTTGTATCAACGGTTCAGGCTGGTGGTGGTGGTGTAATGGTGTGAGGGATATTTTCTTGGCACACTTTGGGTCCATTAGTACCAATTGAGCATCGTGTCAACGCCACAGCCTACCTGAGTATTGTTGCTGACCATGTCCATCCCTTTATGACCACAGTGTAGTCATCTACTGATGGCTACTTCCAGCAGGATAACGCACCATGTCATAAAGCTTGAATCATCTCAGACTGGTTTCTTGAACATGACAATTAGTTCACTCTACTCAAATGGCCTCCACAGTCACCAGGGCTCAATCCAATAGAGCACCTTTGGGATGTGGTGGAACAGGAGATTCTCATCATGGATGTGCAGCCGACAAATCTGCAGCAACTACGAGATGCTATCATGTCAATATGAAACAAAATCTCTGAGGAATATTTCCAGTACCTTGTTGAATCTATGCCACGAAGGATTAAGGCAGTTCTGAAGGCAAAAGGGGCACTAGTAAAGTGTACCTAATAAAGTGGCCGGTGAGTATATATATATTTATTAATATTTTTATTACTATATATATATAAAATGTATGCAAAATAATAATAATAATTTTCTCGGTTTAGTTTAAAGGGTTAAAAAAAAAAACTATTAGTGCATCTATTAGTGTGTACTGTACTACAGTGTTTTAATATTTAAGCAGTTTTAAAGTCTTTCACCCATACAATAGCATGATCATTCTTGGTTAGAGAGTTTGACTCGATGCAGCGTTGAGTCCAGGAATTCACAACCTGGAAACATTAGACAATATCCTCGGGGCCTGATGTCACACTGTCTCATGTCTTTAAAATTCAGCAGAGGCCAGCAGCATGAGACACTCTCACACCGACATTCACAAGCCATAAAGATCCTCCTGTCTCCCCCTGAGCAAATCCTTCCCTCTGTCTGTGTGTCTGTCTGCGTTACAGCTGAATCCCACTCTCTTTCATACGCCTCCAGAAAATCAAGCAGGTACAAAGAGCCAAACATCTCGTCACAGTAACACTCCAGAACAAAAACCCGATTGCAGAGGCGTCGAGTCCCCGCACACACACACACACACACTGGAGCTGGGCGGACGGTCACGGTGACACCTGTCCACTCAATAGACCACTTCATTATGCTGCAGTCGACACACACCTGACTTCTGTCTGCATTTTATACAGCCTCCGTCTGGACAGAGTGTTTAGTGCGGAGGCAGACGTGCTGGAGTTTAGAGCTGGTTTTCCAAAGAAGTTTCTTACACTGTAAAAAAAGTCTTGCTGCCTTAATTTTTTAATTGAATCAAATGAGCTTTTCCAGTCATCTTTACTTACATCAATCAAACTGACTAAAATATTAAACTTTGTATAACTTAAAAAAATCAGTTATTAAAATAAGCGTGTCTATCTATCTATCTATCTATCTATCTATCTATCTATCTATCTATCTATCTATCTATCTATCTATCTATCTATCTATCTATCTAGCTGTCTGTCTGTCTGTCTGTCTGTCTGTCTGTCTGTCTGTCTGTCTGTCCGTCCGTCCGTCCGTCCGTCCGTCCGTCCGTCCGTCCGTCTGTGTGTGTCTATCTATCCATCCATCCGTCCGTCCATCTGTATGCGTGTCTATCTGTCTATCTGTCCTTCCGTCCGTCCGTCCGTCTGTGTGTGTGTCTGTCTATCTATCCATCCATCCGTCCGTCCATCTGTATGCGTGTCTGTCTGTCTGTCCGTCCGTCCGTCCGTCCGTCCGTCTGTGTGTGTCTGTCTATCTATCCATCCATCCGTCCGTCAATCTGTATGCGTGTCTGTCTGTCTGTCCGTCCGTCCGTCCGTCCGTCCGTCCGTCCGTCTATCCATCCATGCATCCATCCATCCATCCATCCATCCATCCATCCATCCATCCATCCATCCATCCATCCATCCATCCATCTATCTATCTGTCTGTCTGTCTGTCTGTCTGTCTGTCTGTCCGTCCGTCCGTCCGTCCGTCTGTGTGTGTGTCTGTCTATCTATCCATCCATCCATCCGTCCATCTGTATGCGTGTCTGTCTGTCTATCTGTCCGTCCGTCCGTCCGTCTGTGTGTGTGTCTGTCTATCTATCCATCCATCCGTCCGTCCGTCTGTGTGTGTGTCTGTCTATCTATCCATCCATCCGTCCGTCCATCTGTATGCGTGTCTGTCTGTCTGTCCGTCCGTCCGTCCGTCCGTCCGTCCGTCTGTCTGTGTGTGTGTGTGTCTGTCTATCTATCCATCCATCCGTCCGTCAATCTGTATGCGTGTCTGTCTGTCTGTCTGTCTGTCCGTCCGTCCGTCCGTCCGTCCGTCCGTCCGTCCGTCTATCCATCCATGCATCCATCCATCCATCCATCCATCCATCCATCCATCCATCTATCTATCTGTCTGTCTGTCTGTCTGTCCGTCCGTCCGTCCGTCTGTGTGTGTGTCTGTCTATCTATCCATCCATCCATCCGTCCATCTGTATGCGTGTCTGTCTGTCTATCTGTCCGTCCGTCCGTCCGTCCGTCTGTGTGTGTGTCTGTCTATCTATCCATCCATCCGTCCGTCCGTCTGTGTGTGTGTCTGTCTATCTATCCATCCATCCGTCCGTCCATCTGTATGCGTGTCTGTCTGTCTGTCCGTCCGTCCGTCCGTCCGTCCGTCTGTCTGTGTGTGTGTGTGTCTGTCTATCTATCCATCCATCCGTCCGTCAATCTGTATGCGTGTCTGTCTGTCTGTCCGTCCGTCCGTCCGTCTATCCATCCATCCATCCATCCATCCATCCATCCATCCATCCATCCATCCATCCATCCATCCATCCATCCATCCATCCATCCATCCATCCATCCATCATCTATCTATCTATCTATCTATCTATCTATCTATCTATCTATCTATCTATCTATCTATCTATCTATCTATCTATCTATCTATCTATCTATCTATCTACCTACCTACCTACCTACCTACCTACCTACCTACCTACCTACCTACCTACCTACCTACCTACCTACCTACCTATCTATCGTCTGTCTGTCTGTCTGTCTGTCTGTCTGTCTGTCTGTCTGTCTGTCTATCTATCTATCTATCTATCTATCTATCTATCTATCTATCTATCTATCTATCTGTCTGTCTGTCTGTCTGTCTGTCTATCCATCCATCCTTCCGTCCGTCCATCCGTCCGTCTGTATGCGTGTCTATCTATCTATCTATCTATCTATCTATCTATCTATCTATCTATCTATCTATCTATCTATCTATCTATCTATCTATCTATCCATCCATCCATCCATCCATCCATCCATCCATCCATCCATCCATCCATCCATCCATCCATCCATCCATCCATCCATCTATCTATCTATCTATCTATCTATCTATCTATCTATCTATCTATCTATCTATCTATCTATCTATCTATCTATCTATCGTCTGTCTGTCTCTCTGTGTGCGTGTTTGTGTGTCTATCTATCTATTCGTTCATCCATCCGTCCGTCCATCCATCTATTTATCTAGTGTGAGATACGCAGTTCTCTGATTTAAAAAAAAATAAAAAATCACCCTGTATGACTATGTTCTGTATGATGATTATTATTTCCTTTCACATGTTTTAGGGGGGAAAGTCATCTACAATAGTATTCAAATCCAACATAAATGAAAACTACATTCTCTTGAGCAATGAGAGAGCAAACCCTGATCAGTACATTTTCCTTTAGACATATAAATGTTCAGAGAATCAGCTGTGAGTCTGAACAACAGTCAGGATTCCTCACCCACAATTCAACATTAGAGAGTCCGTCATCTGTCACATGCACCGGAGGTCTGGTCTGACAGGTGCTCTTGTGGATCATTTACAGCTGTGGAAGTTTCCACATGTCGCGTCTGCGAGTGAATGCTTCAGACATGCAACAATGCAGGAGCACATGACCCAGAATACACATGCTGATCCCCGTACTTGACCTACAGCACTCACACGCACCAAACTGAACAACCCCAGAAAGACTAACATACAGTTGAAGTCAGAATTATTAGCCCTCCTGAATTATTAGCCCACCTGTATATTTTTACCCCAATCTCTGTTTAACGGAGAGAAGTTTTTTTTTTTCAACACATTTCTAAGCATAATAGTTTTAGTAACTAATTTCCAATAACTGATTTATTTTATCTTTGCCATTATGACAGCACATAATATTTAACTAGATATTTTTTAAGATACTAGTATTTAGCTTAAAGTGACATTTAAAGGCTGAATTAGGTTAAAGTTAGGGTAATTAGGCAAGTTATTGTATAACAGTGGTTTGTTCTGTAGACAATTAAAAAACATTGCTTAAGGGGGCTAATAATATTGACCCTAAATAGTTATTAAAAAATTAAAAACTGCTTTTATTTTAGCCCAAATAAAACAAATAAGACTTTCTCAAGAAGAAAAAATATTATAAGAAATACTGTAAAAAAATCCTTGCTCTGTTAAACATCATTTGGGAAATATTTCAAAAAGAACAAAAAATTCACAGGTAGGTGAATCATTTTGATTTCAACTGTAAGTGTAAGACATTTTTCAAGTAATGGAATCAGATCTGATGGCTTCTGTAATCAGTTTCCAGGATTATGTACAATGCTTGGCATATTATTGACGTAATGTCAGAGACTGTTATATACTGTAAAAGCTTTTATCGTGGAAATATACTGTAGAATTGACATTTACACATTTATTACAATCTGCATCTGAATCATCATTCAGTATGATTCATCATGAGACAGCAGTAAAAATTTAATCTGACCATTTATGCTGACAACGCCAAAAAAGGAGATTTCAAAACATTAAAACGTCAATTTAATCTGGCATTAGCAACAACTAAATGAATCTGAGACCAAATGTTTGCTGCCACTCAGTTTTATTTAAGTGATAATTAAATCTTCTTCAATTAGATGCTTCAAGTTAGTTTTTTTGTGCTCTAAAATAATTAATGTAGCGAGACATATGGGGGGCGTCTCCTGACAAAACAACATTAAAAATACTGAAATGTGTTGATTTTGTTCTGACAGATGCCATTTAACTAAGAAACTGGAAGTGAGACAATTAACACCAAATCTGTGATGGTTTTTTTTTTTTTAGTATCTAACAATGTTGTCACATATATGAAAGAAGGAAAAAAGACAGCTCCACAGTCAGAAAGACTAAAATTTAATAATAAAAAAGTCCCCAGAATTTCTGTATGCTTATTGTTTTCCAGACAATCATCTATACGTAAATATATTTTTAATATACTGAAAAACAAACATTTTTTTCCCCATCATCTTTGATTTTTATTAATATTACAGCTAGTTGCTAAGGCAACATTTATTATTTTCATTTTGACTTGATGAAAGGAAGATTACTATATTAAAAATATATTTTTGAATAGATGATTGTCTGGAAAACAATAAACAAACAGAAAATCTGGGGACATTTTATTACCAAAACACAACAAAAATGACAAAAGAAAAAACTAAAATTAAAAGTTTAGTATTTTAACCCTCTACCGCACACATTATGATAAATCTATTAAAAAATATATTTGACTGTTTTTCTTTTCCTAAAATAGCTTAACTTGAAGTGCTGTAAAAAAAAATTGGAAAAACTTATGTTTTTAAGGTGCTTCATGATATGTTGCCATATGGCAACAACGTCCAACAGTGGATCTAACTTAGAAATTTCAAACTTTCCTTATAATTAATAATTTTGCTGTTTGAAATGATTTAATTGGTGTTGCAGTATTATAAGCTTTAACACAGAACTTATAAATGACACCTTATACATGCTTTCCAACAGCTTTCATTTATTCCATTCTTTTTTCCGGAATATTATTAAAAACAAACCTAATATTGTATTATCATGTATACAACATACAGTAAATATAAATATTTTCTCCAGTAAATATTATAACAAATAAATAACAAGTCTAATACATCCAGATCAATGACTGTATAAAATATGGACAACGCGACAGCGACATTTTCCATTAAACGATGTGATGGAAAAAACGCCTCGTGACGGGCACAAACTGTCACAAAAGACTGCTGAAATTGGAGCCTGGGCATGCGCAGCAGGACTGCCTGATGGAGCCAGAGGAGGAGCTGCGGAATCGAACTTCCAACCAAACGCTTCTACATCAAATCAACCACGCCCCCAAACTTCTTACTTGACCGCCAGTGTCTGCACTATAACAAAACGAAACCAATAAATAGTTTTTTTCCTGTAAAAGAATGTACAATGTTTTGAAGGAAAATGACTTTTTAACCATTTTTCTGGAGTAACATCAACATGTCTGCCTGGCAGAAGTCGGGATCTTTCTTGGTTTATTGTGCTCCCTGCAGTTGAAAATACCCTCTTTGGGTTGCAAAATGCAGCTAAATGAGATAATGTTTATGATTTTTTATTAACGCATTCACATTAATGAGTTTACAGTGTTTTGGGAGTTAACTGTGTTTTTAAAACAGTTTTGGAGCATCTTGCAATGTAAAAATAAGCTGTTTTTTTTATAATTTCTTAATAATAGTTTATTATTAGGCTATTCATAGGGTATATTTGTTAATACAGCTGATGTAAAAGCATTTTTAATGTTTAAGATTTATTTAGGCTACTGTAGAAAAAAATACTGTTTTCATTGTAACCGAATGTGTGTGTTTATTGAACTATTAATGTTATACTAATTTAGGTGATTGAGTGCTGGCATAATGATGTGAATGATAGTAGCTTAGCAGTCAAAAACGTTTCACTTGTCTTTCTGCAGTTAATGCATTTTTGAAAGATACTTTCACTTCACGCCAGATTGCTTGCGTTTCCTCTTATACAAGAAAACAACTTGTTGTGTTTGTTGCAAGGAGCATTGTTGCTGTCCACTTGAGAAATACAACAGGGTTTCTGCAGATATCATAATGTCAAATTTAAGACTTTTTAAGACCATTAAGTATTAAATTTAAGACCTATATCACAATATCTAAAACACGCAAGAGAAAATGCAAAATCACAAAATTAGTGGTAAAATAAATTTATTTAAATTGAACTGAACTAAAGACAGGTTAGATGGACCATTGAACTACAAAAAAAAAACATCTTAAGGCTGATTTATATTTTTGCTGGCGGCACATCACACACCTCACGAAACGGACGAGGCTTTTATACTTGATGAGTTCGCCGTTGTGATATTTTTTTTAAAACAGCAGGGGCCGGTCAAAGAAACCCACCGTAAAGTCAGACGGATAAACAGAGATGTAGTACGTTTCCAGAACTACATAATATCAATAACATTGTTCAAGATTTTAAAACTAATTATTTTGTATTATTTTAATAATTTATTATAATGATTATAAAGATTTGTATAACCATTCAAGATTTTTTAAATCAAACTTTGATGCATCACTTGCTTTTGTTCATATCTCAGACAGTTCTACATATTAAAGTTAAATATCAATGACAAGAGAAAATGGGTTGCTCTACAATTATATTTTTTATTACGGCAAGAAAAAAACTTACTAAAAATACTGACGTTTTTTTTATTTTGCCCACTCAACAATTCACACATTACTGTCTGGCTAGTTTCTGTCCTATAAAGGCTAAAAAGGCAATAATAGTCCAACATTCCTGACCATTATCACCAGTAAAGCCTAGAATTTGGGCATCAGTATATTGTAAACTGATAGGTTCATATATTCTTTTCCAGTTATCAAAGACATCATTTGTCACTTAATTTTAGTTTGTAGCTATTTCCACTTTTGCCATGGCATCTATTTTTTTGTTTTAACAAACGTATCCCTCAGGTTTTTCCAAACTTTTACAAAAACTTTCCTCCTTTTCCACGGCTATTGCAATATCTAGCCAAGAATTATTGGTAATCTGGTTATCTATGATCACGCATGGACGGATCATAAAGATGTCTGTACAGTCGTACCTGTTTCAGACAAAATCTCTTCCAAGTGTTTTATATTCAACTCAAATCAAACGCGGTGCCGCGCGAATTGTTCACCCGAAATCTGTTCACGCTGCCAGCCGAAATCATGTCTCGTCTCGTGCACCGAAAGTGAACCTCCGCAAACACAGCGATGACGTCACATTCGCCGCGCGCACTGGGCCCAATAACAGAAAGCTGATTGGCTATTGCATGCTGGTCTCATTTGTAGTTGTAATACCGCAAATTACATTGAGACTAGTGAAATAAAGGACTACAACACCACGAAAACCAAGCAGCAACAACAAAAAAGAATTTAAATGAGCATTAGATGTAACGTTACATGGACATCGGAAAAATAAGACCTGTGCAAAAATATTTAAGACCAAGAACAGCAAATTTAAGACTTTTGAAGGCCTAAAATTTCGATTTTTACATTTTAGACTTTTTAAGACCCCGCGGAAACCCTGTACAATCCGTTTGGTTCACTCCACAAGCTTACGAGTTATGTGTGCTCGAGTCTGTGTCGCGAGCTATGTGTGTGCCGAAAACTGTGAAGGTTTTTATACTTGACGCGCTCGTAAACACGAGCATTTCTCATGTGTGATTGCTAACTTTGCAGACGAATTTCAAATATCACAAATTAGAAAAGGTTGGCCAGTTAAATTGTGCAACTGTAAGTAAAATTTATTTAGCAATCATTCTCCAATACCGATAGCAGAACCGTTAACGTCAGAGCTTATCGATACTTTGGTCTTTTATAAAGTAGTGATACCGATAAAGTACCGAGTTTCGGTCCCCATCACTAGTTACAAGCTCACATTATATTGTTATGATAGCATGATATATCATTGACTTCAGAGATTTCCTGAAGATAAATTCCAAGCAATGGTATTTCATATGAAGCAAGAGATCGTGATGATATGATGACGTGTGCAGGTGTTGTAGTGCTGTCCCATTTCTTAAGGGTCAATTTTGAAGCCCTTCCCCTTCACACTGTTTCAAGGGCCAAGGGGAAGGGGTACAAAAACAGAATTGGGATTGGGTGTACATGAGTTCACAACTCAACTTGCCATCAGTCGGCTAAACGTTGCAGACCACCCTGCAAAGCTCTTACAGTGTTCAACAACCAGACCTGAACAGGAGAAATATTAAATGCTGAAGAAGCTCATTTCCTCAGGGAGAAACACCTCCTGCCCCTCATTAAATAACAGCGATATCACCCATACGCAGAGTATCTCAGGTAGGACTCATCGAGGGCCCGATGCCCAGTGAATCGGCCCCGGGGTTCAGACCACATCCTCCAGCGACTGCTGTTTTAATTAACACTACATGAAGAGCAGACCAAAACAAACTGAGCACGGCTGACATTTCCTCCATCTCCTCTTTAATCAAGCAGCAGCCATCATCCCCTGGGGGAAATTCAATGCTTTTAATAAAAATCCTCCTCCTGGAAGATAAAAAGCAGATTGCATGGGGAAGAGGTGAAGGGGTAAGCAGGGATTGGGCAGAAGGACAGAGCTGGGATATATTAAATGGAGCGAGGTCTCGCACCTGTCTGTAATGAACTACCACAGAAGAGAAACACTGCACTCCAGCCATCACTGCTTCATGTACTCCATCTACTAACACTCGATTTCACAGTGTAATGAGATTTATGTTTACATGGCAATGTTTTGGCTGTTTATTTACATGATGAAGCGTTTGGTGGAATGAAAATGCAAAATCTGGGGACTTATTTATTACCAAAACACAACAAAATGACAAAAAAAATGTCAGTTAAAAGTTTTGTTTTTAATCCTGGTGTATTAAAGGGAAACTATTATGCAAAAATCACTTTTATAAGGGGTTGTGTGGCAACGACGTGTGAATATAACCAGATTCTAATGGTAAAAATTTGGCTAATTTATTTTTTATGATCACACTTGATAAAAACAGTCTGCAGAAACACTTTGATTGACATTCTCCTATTCTCACTGCTTCATGAACACTTCTACTAACACATGATTTCACAATATAATGAGATTTATGTTTACATGGCAACATGTTGGCTGTTTATGTACATCATGAAGCGTTTGGGGGAATGAAAATGCAAAGTTGGTCGAGCTCCAAGTTTTTTTACTTCAATATTTAAAAAAATATATATTTATATATAGATGATTTTCTGGTAGATGATATTCTATATATATATATATACAGTTGAAGTCAGAATAATTAGCCCTCCTGTATATTTTTCCCCAATTTCTGTTTAACGGAGAGTAGATATCTCAACACATTTCTAAACATAATAGTTTTAATAATTCATCTCTAATAACTGATTTATTTTATCTTTGCCATGATGACAGTAAATAATATTTGACTAGATATTTTTCAAGACACTTCTATACAGCTTAAAGTGACATTTAAAGGCTTAACTAGGTTAATTAGGTTAACTAGGCAGGTTAGGGTAATTAGGCAAGTTATTGTATAATGATGGTTTGTTCTGTAGACTATCGAAGAAAAAAAAAAATAGCTTAAAGGGACTAATAATTTTGACCTTAAAATGGTTCATAAAAATTAAAAACTGCTTTTATTCTAGCTGAAATAAAACAAATAAGACTTTCTCCAGAAGAAAAAAATATTATCAGACATACTGTGAAAATTTCCTTGCTCTGTTAAACATCATTTGGGAAATATTTAAAAAAGGAAAAAAAAATCAAAGGGGGGGCTAATAATTCTGACTTCAACTGTATATATAACTTAGGGACTTTATTACCAAAACACACAACAAAATGTCAATTAAATGTTTAGTATTTAATCCTGATGTATTAAAGGGGAACTATTATGCAAAAATCACTTTTATAAGGGGTTGTGTGGCAACGACATGTGAATATAACCAGCTTCTAATGGTAAAAATTGATTAATTAATTTTTTTTTTATAATCACACTTAATAAAAACAGTCTGCAGAAACACTTTGATTGACATTCTCCTATTCTCACTGCTTCATGAACACTTCGTCTACTAACACATGATTTCACAATATAATGAGATTTATGTTGACATGGCAACATGTTGGCTGTTTATGTACATCATGAAGCGTTTGGGGGAATGAAAATGCAAAGTTGGTCGAGCTCCAAGTTTTTTTACTTCAATATTTAAAAAATATATATATTTATATATAGATGATTTTCTGGAGAATAGTATATATATATACACACAGTTGAAGTCAGAATAATTAGCCCTCCTGTTTATTTTTTCCCCAATTTCTGTTTAATGGAGAGAAGATTTTCTCAACACATTTCTAATCATAATAGTTTTAATAACTCATCTCTAATAACTGATTTATTTTTTTGTCTTTGCCATGATGACAGTAAATAATATTTGACTAGATATTTTTCAAGACACTTCTATACAGCTTAAAGTGACATTTAAAGGCTTAACTAGGTTAATTAGGTTAACTAAGCAGGTTAGGGTAATTAGGCAAGTTATTGTATAATGATGGTTTGTTCTGTAGACTATCGAAAAAAAATTTAGCTTAAAGGGACTAATAATTTTGACCTTAAAATGGTTCATAAAAAATTAAAGCTGCTTTTATTCTAGCTGAAATAAAACAAATGAGACTTTCTCTAGAAAAAAAAAATATTATCAGACATACTGTGAAAATTTCCTTGCTCTGTTAAACATAATTTGGGAAATATTTAAAAAAGAAAAAAAAAATCAAAGGGGGGCTAATAATTCTGACTTCAACTGTATATATAACTTAGGGACTTTATTACCAAAACACACAACAAAATGTCAATTAAAAGTTCAGTATTTAATCCTGATGTATTAAAGGGGAACTATTATGCAAAAGTCACTTTTATAAGGGGTTGTGTGGCAACGACATGTGAATATAACCAGCTTCTAATGGTAAAAATTTGGCTAATTTATTTTTTATAATCACACTTGATAAAAACAGTCTGCAGAAACACTTTGATTGACATTCTCCTATTCTCACTGCTTCATGAACACTTCGTCTACTAACACATGATTTCACAATATAATGAAATTTATGTTTACATGGCAACATGTTGGCTGTTTATGTACATCATGAAGCGTTTGGGGGAATGAAAATGCAAAGTTGGTCGAGCTCCAAGTTTTTTTACTTCAATATTTAAAAATATATATATTTATATATAGATGATTTTCTGGTAGATGATATTCTATATATATATATACAGTTGAAGTCAGAATAATTAGCCCTCCTGTATATTTTCTCCCCAATTTCTGTTTAACGGAGAGAAGATTTTCTCAACACATTTCTAAACATAATAGTTTTAATAACTCATCTCTAATAACTGATTTATTTTTTTGTCTTTGCCATGACGACAGTAAATAATATTTGACTAGATATTTTTCAAGACACTTCTATACAGCTTAAAGTGACATTTAAAGGCTTAACTAGGTTAATTAGGTTAACTAGGCAGGTTAGAGTAATTAGGCAAGTTATTATATAACGATGGTTTGTTCTGTAGACTATCGAAAAAAAAAATAGCTTAAAGGGGCTAATAATTTTGATCTTAAAATGGTTCATAAAAAATTCAAAACTGCTTTTATTCTAGCCGAAATAAAACAAATGAGACTTTCTCCAGAAGAAAAAAATATTATCAGACATACTGTGAAAATTTCCTTGCTCTGTTAAACATCATTTGGGAAATATTTAAAAAAGGAAAAAAAATCAAAGGGGGGCAAATAATAATAATAAACTGTATATATAACTTAGAGACTTTATTACCAAAACACACAACAAAATGTCAATTAAATGTTTAGTATTTAATCCTAAAGTATTAAAGAGGAACTATTATGCAAAAATCACTTTTATAAGGGGTTGTGTGGCAACGACGTGTGAATATAACCAGCTTCTAATGGTAAAAATTAATTAATTTATTTTTTATGATCACACTTGATGAAAACAGTCTGCAGAAACACTTTGATTGACATTCTCCCTGCTTTATGAACACTTTGTCTACTAACACATGATTTCACAATATAATGAGATTTATGTTTACATGGCAACATGTTGGCTGTTTATGTACATCATGAAGCGTTTGGGGGAATGAAAATGCAAAGTTGGTCGAGCTCCAAGTTTAAAAAAATATATATATTTATATATAGATAGTTTTCTGGAGTATAGTATATATATATACACACAGTTGAAGTCAGAATAATTAGCCCTCCTGTTTATTTTTTCCCCAATTTCTGTTTAATGAAGAGTAGATTTTCTCAACACATTTCTAATCATAATAGTTTTAATAACTCATCTCTAATAACTGATTTATTTTTTTGTCTTTGCCATGACGACAGTAAATAGTATTTTACTAGATATTTTTCAAGACACTTCTATACAGCTTAAAGTGACATTTAAAGGCTTAACTAGGTTAATTAGGTTAACTAGGCAGGTTAGGGTAATTAGGCAAGTTATTGTATAATGATGGTTTGTTCTGTAGATTATCGAAGAAAAAAAATTGCTTAAAGGGGCTAATAATTTTGACCTTAAAATAGTTCATAAAAATTAAAAACTGCTTTTATTCTAGCTGAAATAAAACAAATAAGACTTTCTCCAGAAGAAAAAATATTATCAAACATACTGTGAAAATTTCCTTGCTCTGTTAAACATAATTTGGGAAATATTTAAAAAAGGAAAAAAAAATCAAAGAGGGGCTAATAATTCTGACTTCAACTGTATATATAACTTAGGGACTTTATTACCAAAACACACAACAAAATGTCAATTAAATGTTTAGTATTTAATCCTGATGTATTAAAGGGGAACTATTATGCAAAAATCACTTTTATAAGGGGTTGTGTGGCAACGACATGTGAATATAACCAGCTTCTAATGGTAAAAATTGATTAATTAATTTTTTTTATGATCACACTTGATAAAAACAGTCTGCAGAAACACTTTGATTGACATTCTCCCTGCTTCATGAACACTTCTACTAACACATGATTTCACAATATAATGAGATTTATGTTGACATGGCAACATGTTGGCTGTTTATGTACATCATGAAGCGTTTGGGGGAATGAAAATGCAAAGTTGGTCGAGCTCCAAGTTTTTTTTACTTCAATATTTTTAAAAAATATATATTTATATATAGATGGTTTTCCGGAGAATAGTATATATATATACACACAGTTGAAGTCAGAATTATTAGCCCTCCTGTTTATTTTTTCCCCAATTTCTGTTTAACGGAGAGAAGATTTTCTCAACACATTTCTAAACATAATAGTTTTAATAACTCATCTCTAATAACTGATTTATTTTTTTGTCTTTGCCATGATGACAGTAAATAGTATTTTACTAGATATTTTTCAAGACACTTCTATACAGCTTAAAGTGACATTTGAAGGCTTAACTAGGTTAATTAGGTTAACTAGGCAGGTTAGGGTAATTAGGCAAGTTATTGTATAATGATGGTTTGTTCTGTAGACTATCGAAGAAATAAAATAGCTTAAAGGGGCTAATAATTTTGACCTTAAAATGGTTCATAAAAATTAAAAACTGCTTTTATTCTAGCTGAAATAAAACAAATGAAAAAAAGAAAAAAATATTATCAGACATACTGTGAAAATTTCCTTGCTCTGTTAAACATAATTTGGGAAATATTTAAAAAAGGAAAAAAAAATCAAAGGGGGGGCTAATAATTCTGACTTCAACTGTATATATAACTTAGGGACTTTATTACCAAAACACACAACAAAATGTCAATTAAATGTTTAGTATTTAATCCTGATGTATTAAAGGGGAACTATTATGCAAAAATCACTTTTATAAGGGGTTGTGTGGCAACGACATGTGAATATAACCAGCTTCTAATGGTAAAAATTGATTAATTAAATTTTTTTATGATCACACTTGATAAAAACAGTCTGCAGAAACACTTTGATTGACATTCTCCCTGCTTCATGAACACTTCGTCTACTAACACATGATTTCACAATATAATGAGATTTATGTTGACATGGCAGCGTGCTGGCTGTTTATATACATGATGTTTGGGGGCCTGAAAATGCAAAGTTGGTCGACCTCCAAGTTTTTTACTTCAGTAATTTAAAAAAAAATGTATATATAGATGATTTTCTGGAGAATAGTATACATATACAGTATATATATAAATTAGGGACTTTTTTATTAGCAAAACACACAACAAAATGTCAGTTAAAAGTTTAGTATTTAATCCTGATGTAGTAAAGGGGAACTATTATGCAAAAATCACTTCTATAAGAGGTTGTGTGGCAACGACATGTGAATATAACCAGCTTCTAATGGTAAAAATGGATTAATTAATTTTTTTATTATCACACTTAATAAAAACAGTCTGCAGAACTACTTTGATTGACATTCTCCTATTCTCACTGCTTCATGAACACTTCATGTACTAACACTTGATTTCACAATATAATGAGATTTATGTTTACATGGCAACGTGTTGGCTGTTTATACACATGATGAAGCGTTGGGGGAATGAAAATGCAAATTTGGCTGAGCTCCAAGGTGTACGCTTTTAAAGCAATAACATTGACATCATGTGCATATACATATGCATGTGTAGTCTATAGGCATGAGTGAGTATTGATATCCAATATAACAAAGGCAGCCTGCATGATCCATATATGCACACAAAGTGACAAAGCCAACTACTGGCCTGAGGACAGCTCTTTTTTAATCAATTTCATGGATCCATGTGAAAGGGGATGATTGTGATAATGTTAGCATTTGTGTGTAACAGTATTTTACAATGCATTTTGTTAAAGGGATAGTTCACCCAAGAATGAAAATTCTCCTATCATACATCCCAGGAGGCACAGGACGTCAACATGACGTCAGATTGACATTGTATTCCATCGTCAACGATTTAGCATTTTTTTTGGAAATGAAAATCAGGTTAGAACCCAATGTCAGGCTGATGTCAATGTCCAACGTCGGACAGACATTGCATTTTGGTTACTTTCCAACGCAACCTAAAAACCCAAAACATTAACATCTAATGATGTTACAGCTTGACGTTGTGTAGACGTTACCACTATGGTGTCTGTTTTGATATTTTATATCAATATGACATTGGTTTAAAATGTTGGCTCAATGATTTTGGTCACTTTCCATCACAACCTAAAATCAACCAAATATAATGTAATTTATTTTATTATTGAACTTCAAAATAATGTTGTCCTTAGACGCTGACGACCTAAATCTAGCCTAATATTAATGTCTTATGACATTGTGTGTCTGCTGGGAGTTACTCTTGAGTTTGAGTTTTTTTTTCTGTTGAATACAAAAGAAGATAGTTTGAAGAATGATGTACAGTAATCGCTGACTTCCATAGGATTTTTTTCAACTATGGACATCAATGGCTACAGGTTTCCAACATTGTTTTTGAATGCTTTCTCTTTAAGTACACTGTTGAGTGAATGTCAACCATGGCTCATTAGAAATGAACAAAATGAATGAAATGAATGCTTTCACACTACAGTGTCACCCTACACACAAATAAAGGATTGTTTTCATGTGGTTGTTTGCGAGGCACCTAATAAATGGCAGAAACACAACTTAAACATGTCTCTGAACTGCTTTTGCCTGCTCATGTCCATATGGATGGCTTTTTTGGAGCGGTCAGTTTGCTTGGTGGCTCATCTTGTATAGTGTGCTTGGAATGCAGAGCAGACTGGTTTCAAGTCCGACAAAAAACAGGTAAAATCATAAAGCAATGTGAAATCATGGTAAAGGTTCATGGCTGTGGTGTATTTTTCTTTTCCTCTTTACTTTTGAAAACACTATCGGTTGGGTTTAAGGATGGTGGTTTGGGTCTGTCAATTGCAAAGTCATATATTATGTACAACAATTTGGTCGTCTTCTTACAGACGAGAAGGATATGTAAATGGCACATATAAGAAAACATAGAGCAACTACGCACACTCAATATGTACACTGGCAAAACTTTAATTCCACACACAGAGGAGCTGACAATGAAACTGTTTAGCAATGTTAAGGATTAGTGTGTACAAAACCCTGAGGAGGACATGAAGGAAATCTGCTGATCAGTGTACCAATCAGAAGAGACGATCCAGTGACAGTGAAGCAGGCGTCTGTAAAGACTAATGTCAGAAAACATGGCCCCGTCCTGCTCTCCTTCAACCCCAAAACTGCTTCTGTCAATCCTGCTGCGTCGCTGCACTGACCTTCCCTCCATTTCATCAAGGGTAATTAGTTAGCGGAATTTATTAGCATTGTTAATTCCTTCCCCGTGACTATCTGTCTCGTACATAAACACACATGCACGGCAACACACACTCGCACAGTATCTGAGTATCTAATAAGCCTTTAATAGCTGCTGTTTGAAGCTGGAGCTTTGAAGCTTCTTCCCAGGAGCTTTGCAGAAGTCTGGAAGAACACAGGAGACCACGCTAGTCTGCTCAAATCTACACGCTTCTGCTACACGCTGTGTTTAGCACTGGGAAACGCTTTTTACAAATAGATTATATGAAGATTCTAAGCTGTTTATTTTTTTTTTACCTTTTAAATAAAAGGTCATTAACAGGTGATGCATAGCGCTTGGAAAAATGATGATCATACACCACTAGGATATCAACAACATATTTTTCTAATGCAAAATTATTATATTTGATTTAAATAAAGATAGATACACAGTATCTATACACTCACCAACCACTTTATTAGGTACACCTGCCCAACTGCTCGTTAACGCAAATTTCTAACCAGCCAATCACATGGCAGCAACTCAATGCATTTAGGCATGTAGACATGGTCAAGACGATCTGCTGCAGTTCAAACCGAGCATCAGAATGGGGTAGAAAGGTGATTTAAGTGACTTTGAACGTGGCATGGTTGTTGGTGCCAGACTGGCTGGTCTGAGTATTTCAGAAACTGCTGATCTACTGGGATTTTCACGCACAACCATCTCTAGGGTTTACAGAGAATGGTCTGAAAAAGAGAAAACATCCAGTGGGCGGCAGTTCTGTGGGTACAAATGGTCGAAGGAGAATGGCCAGAGAACTGGTTGCAGCTGATAGAAAGGCAACAGTATCCAGTTGTTACAACTGAGATATGCAGAAGAGCATCTCAGAACACGTCCAACCTTGAGGCGGATGGGCTACAGCAGCAGAAGACCACACTGGGTGCCACTCCTGTCAGCTAAGAACAGGAAACTGAGGTTACAATTCACACAAAATTGGACAATAGAAGATTGGAAAAACGTTGCCTGGTCTGATGAGTCTCAATTTTTGCTGCGACATTCGGATGGTCGGGTCAGAATTTGGCATCAACAATATGAAAGCATGGATCCATCCTGCCTTGTATCAATGGTTCAGGCTGGTGCGTCTCACTGTTAGTTCTAGTCGATCTTAGCGCCGCATTTGACACCATTGACCACAATATTCTCATAGACCGCTTAAATTCTACAGGTGTCCAAGGTCAGGCCCTTCAATGGTTTAGGTCATACTTAGCTGATCGCTACCAGTTCGTGAATATTAATGGACAGCTTTCACAAGTCAGGCCAGTAAAGTACGGGGTCCCTCAAGGATCAGTTTTAGGCCCCTTGCTGTTTACAATATACATGCTTCCCCTGGGAGACATTATTAGAAAACACGGGATCAGCTTTCACTGCTATGCAGACGATACTCAATTATACATTTCAACTAAACCTGATGAGATGTCCGAACTGTCTAAGCTAACTGAGTGTATTAAAGATGTTAAAGACTGGATGACCAACAATTTTCTTCTCTTAAACTCAGACAAAACAGAATTATTACTTATCGGGCCTAAATCCTCTACACAGCAGTTCTCACAACTCGACCTGCAATTAGAGGGATACAAAGTTAGCGTTAGCTCTACTATAAAAGATCTAGGTGTGATATTAGACAGCAATTTAACTTTCAAAAATCATATATCCCATGTCACAAAAACTGCTTTCTTTCATCTAAGAAATATCGCTAAATTGCGAAGTATGCTATCCATATCAGATGCAGAAAAGCTAGTTCATGCTTTCATGACTTCTAGGCTAGACTACTGTAATGCTCTGTTTGCTGGCTGCCCAGCATCCTCTATTAACAAACTTCAGCTAGTGCAAAATGCAGCTGCCAGAGTTCTTACCAGATCTAGAAAATATGATCATATCACCCCAATTTTATCCTCCTTACACTGGCTGCCTGTTAAGTTTCGTATTGAATTTAAAATATTACTCCTTACCTATAAAGCTTTAAATAATCTAGCTCCTGTTTATCTAACCAACCTCCTGTCTCGCTACAACCCAACCCGCTCTTTAAGATCTCAAAACTCAGGGCTTCTAGTAGTACCTAGAATATCAAAGTCGAGTAAAGGAGGTCGAGCCTTCTCATTTATGGCCCCTAAACTCTGGAATAGCCTTCCTGATAATGTCCGAGGCTCAGACACACTCTCGCTCTTCAAAACTAGATTAAAGACCTATCTTTTTAGCAAAGCATACACTCAGTGCAGTACATAGCGGTATGACGCATGATGTGCCCCACACATGATTTTGCTTCTTGTTTATATACACTATGAACAGCAGCTACGCTAATTATTCTCCTTATTCTGTATTTCCACCTGGGGGTTCTCATCCCGAGGCCCTCAGACTATGCAGTGCCACTGATGTGATCCAAGACCAGTGACGAGATGATCCTAAGGTTTTCTGGACCAGGCCGTATCCTGAGCAGCTGCTGTGGTGGTCATCGTGGAGTGAGAGCCTGAGACTGTCCCCTGTGACGCTCCAAGGAGAGACGAGTCTTCGCTGAGGTCCAGCTTCATGCGCCTAGACTGCAGCTCTGCACAAGACGTTTGGCCACAGGAGAAATGGTCGTGCCCAACCGAGCCTGGTTTCTCTCGAGGTTTTTTTAAATCTTCACTTTCGCCAATTGGTGAAGTTTTTTACTCGCCGCTGTCGCCACTGGCTTGCATGGTTCGGGATCTGTAGAGCTGCGCATCGATGGATTTGCTCTTCAGTGTTTGGACTCTCAGTAGTGATTATTAACCCACACTGAACTGAGCTAAACTGAACTGAACTTAATCGCTGAAAACTGAACAGACACTGTTTCAATTCACTATAATCTTCCATGTGAAGCTGCTTTGACACAATCTACATTGTATAAGCGCTATACAAATAAAGATGAATTGAATTGAATTGAATTGGTGGTGGTGGTGTAATGGTGTGAGAGATATTTTCTTGGCACACTTTGGGCCCATTAGTACCAATTGAGCATCGTGTCAATGCCACAGCCTACCTGAGATTAAGGCAGTTTTAAAGGCAGAAGGGGGTCCAAGCCGGTACTAGTTAGGTGTACCTAATAAAGTGGCCAGTGAGGGTATATATGCGCGTGTGTGTGTGTGTGTGTGTGTGTGTGTGTGTGTGTGTGTGTGTGTGTGTGTGTGTGTATATATATATATATATATATATATATATATATATATATATATATATATATATATACACACACACACACACACACATATATACATATTCCTAAAAAAATGCAATAAGTTGAAATAAGTCAAACAATTCAGCTTAACAAATATCTTTTTTTTGACCCCTGATTAAAAGCATTTTGTAATATGTTCTGTGTATTTAAATGCTCTTTGTGCAAGTTTCTGATCTTGTTTAACTTAAAAAAATTACAATATATATTGTATAAAATACTACAGTATATGGGTGATTATTTTTTATAATATCTTAAGTAATCTCTAATATTTATATAATTTATCTCTCTTATTTACCATTTCTCATGACATAAAAACAAAAAATAAATAAATCACCAACTCTGTCTGTTCAATATATGTGCAATATACTGCCATTTTCTTCTAAAACCATAAAAATATATGTAATTTCTGTATAATAAATATAAAAAATCTAAATAAATAGATTGCTCATTAACTACTCAAAGACTGTGTTTTGCTTAGTATTATGCAACCATTTTATTAAATAGATTTTAACCCTGCTTATTCGAGTTGCGATTTTATCTACTACTCAAGCATGATGCATAACACTCACCGGCCACTTTATTAGGTACACCTTACTAGTACTGGGTTGGACCTCCTTTTGCCTTCAGAACTGCCTTAAGTCTTCGTGGCATAGATTCAACAAGGTACTGGAAATATTCCACAGAGATTTTGCTCCATATTGACATGATAGCATCACGCAGTTGCTGCAGATTTATCGGCTGCACATCCATGATGCGAATCTCCCGTTCCCCTGCATCCCAAATATGCTCTATTGGATTGAGACCTGGTGACTGTGGAGGCCATTTGAGTACAGTGAACTAATTGTCATGTTCAAGAAACAAGTCTGAGATGATTTGCGCTTTATGACATGGTGCGTTATCCTGCTTGAAGTAGCCATCAGAAGATGGGTACACTGTGGTCATAAAGGGATGGACATGGTCAGCAACAATACTCAGGTAGGCTGTGGCGTTGACACGATGCTCAATTGGTACTAAAGTGTGCCAAGAAAATGTCCCCCACTCCATTACACCACCACCACCAGCCTGTTTGTTTGTTCGTTCATACATTCATTCATTCATTCATAATATATATAATATATATATTATAATGAGAAATGTGCCGCTCTAATTAGAGTCTTTAAGAAAAAAAAACAGTGAAAGAACTTAGAATTATGACAAAAAAAGTGAACCTTCAGAGAATTGTGGTCAAAAAAACTGCATGCTGAGAAAAGCAACGTGCCCAAAATGCAGAACATCTGAACAAACAGCCAATCAGACGTCAGACACACTGACAGCTTTCGTTTCATCTCTTCATCAACAAATAATCAAAGGTGTTTCTTCCAACGCACATCTTCACATCTAAACAACAGCATGTCTGTGTCAAATGTCAATCCGAGATGCCGTATAAAGTCATCTGCCACAGTTAAGGTTATTAAAAACACCTTCAATTCCATAATTCACACTGTTTAAAAAATGCTTTCCCTTTAAGAAAAGTGTGTGCTGTGCTATTTCATGTTTTATCCAGAATGATAGATATTAAGTTGTGACAGCGAACTGCAACACTAGTTATTTCTTTTTCAGTGTGAATGTGATGTTATTGGTTTGCTTTGAGACTGTGTTTGTCTGACCTGAAAGGAAAGCAGAGATAATGTCTTTGACTACTTTCTTTTAGCATGTCGGGGGAAATTCAAAACAAGATGCAACATTTCCTTGACACAAATTACGACGTCGATAAACAAACTACAATAATAAGCGAACAAATACTTTTCAATGTCAGCGGTATGTAGGGAAAAGGAAAAGAAATATCTGGTAAATAAGTTGTTATTATTGAAATAAGAAATCCTGCAGCTTTAATTACTTCTTTATCAGGCTCTGGCATCCCTGTGGAGCTGTGTGTGTGTATGTGTGTGTGTGTGTGCACGAATGGCCTGCTTGCTGTTAGATAAAGTGCAGTTTCTTTTGGCTAATAGCTGCAGCATACAAATGTGTCTGAAACTCCAAACACATCAGATCTCCTGTGGCAGGCCTTGGGACAGGACAAAACCACACACACGCACGCACGCACGCACGCACGCACGCACGCACACACGCACACACGCACACACACACACACGAAACAGGTTATCTAACCATACAAATCTTCTGACAGATCCGCTAATACTTCAAATACACCTTGAAAAAATGTCACGTCCATTAGAAAGGATAATCAGGAAAGACATATAATCACATCATCCTAAAAGCAGCCTTAAAATGTTTTTTAAAAAATTAAAAACTGCTTTTATTCTAGCAGAAATAAAACACATAAGACTTTCTCCAGAAGAAAAAATATTATCAGACATACTGTGAAAATTTCCTTGCTCTGTTAAACATCATTTGGGAAATATTTAAAACAGAAAAAAAAATTCAAAGGAGGGCTAATAATTCTGACTTCAACTGTATATATATATATATATATATATATATATATATATATATATATATATATATATTCATTCATTCATTTTCTTTTCGGCTTAGTCCCTTTATTAAAGGTTCAGTATGTAAGTTTGACACCCAGTGGTTGAACTAGGTATTGCACTCCTGGATCATAATAAAAGTACGCTGGGATGCCAGATTGTGTACAGGAGCGAGTGATTTAAACTGTGTTCTAAATAAAAGCAACGACACGCGATAGAGGGAATATTTTCCATATTAAAAGGAGTTTTTGTCCTAACCAACACCTCGAATTGATATATTAGAAATGGCTTCTATTTCTCTCAGCTGAACAACAGAAACCTATGACAGCTAGATCACCTCAGGTAAGCCTTGTGTGCTTTATTCAGTGCTAAATGCTAACAATGCTAGTTTGAATGCATTTTACATGGCATTTGTTGCCATATACTGAAAGCAGAAAGTTCACCTCAGATCTGGAAAATACAATAAAGCGTCTGAAATTGAACTTTAGAACTAAACACATATGAGTGATTCAGCATCTACATTTAATGATGTTAAAGTGGGTTAACATGTATTAAATAGATTCTAAACCGTGAGTGAGTGCATATTCTGTGCTTCTGAAAGGCTGTATTTACATTTCTGTCGTGTTTCGTCTGGTGCAAACAGCCAAATAGCTGATCACTGCCTCTCTCGTCACAGCGTGTTGTTAGGACACGCAGTTACAATGTAACCTGCTCACCTAATGTTTACGTTCGTAATATTTATGTAATTTGCTAATAATAACCTCATGTGGAACTGAATCTGTCTCCCATACTGTTCTTTTCGGTCACGGACGCATGCTTTCAGAGTCTTTCTGAATGAATGAGTGAAATACGCTGTTTTCCAACAAGGCAACCCAGGGTGCTGACATATAATTGGCTAAACTGGCATCATGCATATGAAATTGACTTAAACAAAGACAGCGTTCCGGCTCGGAAAAACCATTTTCAAAGCAGAATATCTGACTTCAGCATTGTTTTTCAGTTAAACAAGTATGTTCACTTGGGATGTTTTTTAAATATCTGCCCACATATTATGGTATTTTTATGCTTTAGAAAAATCAAAAACTTACATACAGCACCTTTAATCTAGGGTCGCCACAGCGGAATGAACCACCGACTTATCCAGCACATGTTTTACGCAGCGGATGCCCTTCCAGCTGCAACCCATCTCTGGGAAAACTGCATATATATATATATATATATATATATATATATATATATATATATATATATATATATATATATATATATATATATATATATATATATCCTTTAAAATCCTTTAAAACATTAAGTAGTAATATTTGAGTTACTTTTTAAAAAATGTAATGCGATTTACTTTTTAGTTGAGTTAATTCGCTTTCCAAAAATTGCTGAATTAAAATGAACGTAGTCACATTGAATCTTGCACACAATGAGAGAATGCAGGAACAGACAGAAATGAACAGAGCCTTACATCTCTCCGATGGAAAATTCTCATAATTTTGAACACATGAACAGAAAAAGAGGATTATCTGAATGTACAGTGATTTCACTTTTTAATAAGATAAAAAGTACAAAAGAAGCAAACGCATTGCTTTAAACTTTCAATAATCTGTATATACGGCATGTAGAGCTCTGAGGTCAGGAAGTTCTCTGAAGATAACATTATCCTACACTCATTTTTTTAAAGGTAAATAAAAGTTAAACAGTGTGTTGTTAATTGTGGAGCTCCTCTAATTAGAAAAGAAGAAGAAAAAAACGCTGCAAGTTCTGAAAGAGATCAAGCCTCAGCCCTGTGAGAAAGAGTAAAGCAAAAGTAACTCAAAATTAACATAACAAATTACAGTCACACTTTATTTTGACGGTCTGTTTGTTGAATTTAAGTTACATTGCATCTACATGCCAACTAATTCTCATTAGATTATAAGTAGACTGTTAGGTTGGGGTTAGTGTTAAGGTTAGTGTAAGTTGACATGTACTTGCAAAGTTCCTTATAGTCAGTTAAATGTCTGTTGAAGGACTGTTAAATGTCAGTATCAACAGATATTAAGCAGACAGTCTACTAATACTCAAGTGGACCATCAAAATAAAGTGTTACCCAAATTAATTATATATAGTATAAAAATGTCATCTTGTCTGGTCTCGAACCCAATCTTGTGTCTAGTCTCGTCACACCCCTAATATATGTATATATAGATACACAGTTGAAGTCAGAATTATTCGCCCCCCTTTAAATTTTTTTAATTTTTTAAATATTTCCCAAATAATGTTTAACAGAGCAAGGAAATTTTCATAGAATCTCTGAAAATATTTTTTCTTCTGGAGAAAGTCTTATTTGTTTCATTTCGGCTAGAATAAAAGCAGTTTTTAATTTTTAAAAAACATTTTAAGGACAAAATTATTAGCCCCTTTAAGCTATATTTGTTTCTTCGACTGTCTACAGAACAAACCATCATTATACAATAACTTGCCTAATTACCCTAACCTGCCTAGTTAACCTAATTGACCTAGTTAAGCCTTTAAATGTCACTTTAAGCTGTATAGAAGTGTCTTGAAAAATATCTAGTCAAATATTATTTACTGTCATCATGACAAAGATAAAATAAATCAGTTATTAGAGATGAGTTATTAAAACTATTATGATTAGAAATGTGTTGAAAAAATCTGCTCTCCATTAAACAGAAATTGGGAAAAAAATAAACAGCGGGGCTAATAATTATAATATAATATATAATTAAACATTATATAATTATATATATTTTATATATTAGGGGTGTTACGAGATCTTGAGCTCAAGCTAAATCGCAGCGAGATTTCGATATATATATATATATATATATATATATATATATATATATATATATATATATATATATATATATATATATATATATATATATATATATATATATATATATATCCCCATTTATTTTCCTTTTTTACTCTCTAGATGTGTCCAATTGTGAAATAATATTCTAAAATATCTGATATATATATATATTTTCTTTAATTCTAAAAGAGACTATTGGAGACAGCTTTCTCTAGGCTTATGATTTACAGTTGTGTTAAAACATATATATTTTGTTTTTATTCTGTAAATTACTGATGACATTTATTCCAAATGTAAAATAACAGTAACACTTTACAATAAGGTTGCATTAGTTAATGTATCTACTAACAAGGTCAAACAATGAACAATACATTTATTACAGTATTTATTAACGTTAGGGAATAAAAATAAAAAGTTCACTGATAGTTCATGTTAAATCACGGTGCATTACCTAATGCTAACAAGAATGAATTAGTATTTTTATAATGCATTCATAAATTTTGATTACAGTTTTTCCCAATTGTTTACACACATTTTCTGAAAGCATATCTCATATTGTCAGAACTCTAAACACAAATCATAAAACACACACACACACATTGGGCAAAACCCTTCAATTCTCCTGCAAAATCAAACTTTACATTCAAAACAATGTACTTCCTTCTCAAAATGGTGTTTTGTTTTCAAATGACACACACAAGCCATCACATGAATAGACATTTAGAAGAACCATTTGAACACTGATGTGCTTAAAGGGTCACGAAACACCAAAACACATGTTTTGAGCTGTTGACAGTCATATATGTGTCCCACGCTGCTATAAACACTATTAGGACACATATATTGCACTACAAAGTGAAATTTGGTTGTTTTTGCGTTATTTTGAGCAAATTCGTTCTTCCGGTTTGAAACGAATTTTTGAAGCTGCGTCACGGCCATGAGTTACTTGGGTGTAAATCCAGCTGGAGAGTGGCTGTCTGTCTTTTCTAGGACGTTCTTACGTATCTGAGTGTGCAGTATTAATTCATGAGAAGACGTGCTTCAAACCAATCAGCGCGCTCTATTGTGTATGACGCGAAACTTCATTAATATGCATGATAGCTCCGGAGACTGTTTACCGGTTTACACTGTTCAGACGGCAGAGAGACGCCACGTTGTGTTGCCAAAACAAGTGAAAGTACAAGAATTTCAAGACAAAATCGTAGGTGTTATTAGTGTGTTGCAACGAAGGTTTTGTTTTCATTTTCCCTTTATGAGAGAGCAGCTGGACTCACGTGTGGATTACAGTGCACGCGACAGAAACGCGTTTGTAAGGAACATTTTTACCCGAGAGCTTTTTCTCATCTGGAAATGGTGAAATCCGGATCGATGCCGCTCGTCTCCTTTTAATAAAAAGACACAGCTCCAGTTTGATTGTCTGTCTACAGATTTGGTAAGTGTTTGCAGTGGACTGCCCTTTGTTTAAATGCTGCTCTCCGAGTGTAAACATGTAAACACAAACTATTCCCGTCGTGCAGGATTTTCGCTGCTATTTGTGACAGGATAGTCTATACACACACAGCTTTCTGACGTTACCTACCGAGTACATAAGTTACAGAGAAATGCGGAGGATTTTTTTCTCTTATTCGCCGTATCAAATCAGCCTCTTGTGTGTTTGTTTTTCCTGTCAAACTTAGCGCATGCCCAAATGTTAACTCCCTTCTATGCAAAATCTTATCCTCTTTCCCTCCCCCGACACTCCCACACTCCCAGAGCTGGACACGCCCAACTTTCCTGACTTTTTTTCAAAACAGAGGTGTGAAAACACCCTGCTGAGACAGGGGGTTTCGTGTCCCTTTAATGTAAAACACTATGACCACTTCTTCTGCATTCATCATAATGACTTACTGTAAGCCTTTTTGTGTTCAGTGTTACAATTACTGCAGACAGTACACAGGCCTACATAAGTGCATTGTAAGATATTTTAGAATATTATTTTATACAAAACACACAAATACACGGTACCAAATATATTTTACTGTATTTTTTCCAGAAAAACAGTGTACACAGTGTTTATCCCAACCAGCACAAAGTTGCACATAACGTGGTTTACATATGCCATACAGTAAAAAAATAAATAAATAAATGTAAAAAAAGTGTGGATTTCAGTCATACACTTTCCATCCCAAGGCAGAAAAAAAATTCCTCAATAGGATTGAGAAACGGAGAATATGAGATGAGCTCTGATTTCTAAATTGCGATTATGTGTGACCGGTGTTTACCTATGTGATGAGTTAGTATGCAAAGTAGGACAACTGACTTTACAATTGCGAATGACAGTGTGTTCCTTGTGAAAACAAGAGATTTTCTGCATGAAAATTGTGCCAAATGCAGAGAATTGTGTGTAGTGTTTTGAAAAAAGTGTATTGTAAACCTGCAATTTGAGTGTAAAGCAGGAATTGTGCTTGTAGTTTAGCAGAATTGGTTCAGGGTAGGGCTGGACGATATGGCAAAAATTTATATCACGATATATTTTTTTATTTCGGTCGATACGATATAATTCCGATATCGATATGGACAATATTAAAAAGAAAGGAAAAACTCCCAAGAACGCACACAATGGATGTCTGTACCTACAAATGTCTGCAAAGTGAATTTGCAAAGTCGATAATACCTCCAGACTCTTATAACCTTTTTTTAAATAAAAACAGTACAAAAAAATTTGTTCACTTTTTATTTGTATTTAGCCTATACAAGCAAGAAATGTGAAATAAACTATCAAATAAATAAAGCTCAAAAATTCATAAAAAATATGCAAAATAGTTTTTTTAGAAAAATAAGTTTTGTAGTATAACCAGCAGGACAGCAGTGATGTGTGAACTGAATTTGGTGAGAGTACAGTAATTTACAGTACAGTTATTGAATATGTTTGATAATAAAAATTCATAAAAAATATGCAAAATAGTTTTATAGAAAAATAAGTGTTGTAGTCTAACCAGCAGGACAGCAGTGACGTGTGATCTGAGTTTGATGGCAGTATAATGAGTTAGAGGGAAGTTATTGACAGCTTTTGTAGTATTGATTTTTGCGTTTTGCTCTTTGTAGACGGTCCCTATAGGATCGGTCTCTTTGCCGCCTGCGCATAGAGATCAATATATTGCATCCAGCGCGTAGGAAAGCTCATTTTTAGGAAAATAAGGTTGTAGGTGGTTGTATACATTGCGACAGTTGAAAAAATGTGCTATTTGTGTAGGAACAATGTTTCGGTCATGAGTTATTGATCCGGAAAAGACGAATCTGCGAATCTGTTGCTAACTTTACCACTTCCACACCACTGCATTAGTCTTTCCTTTCTTATCAACTATTTCGTCTGCATTCTTACTTGTGGAAGCTTGTTCATTCGCATATGTATTCAGAGCACTCATTTTGTAGCTAAAACTTTTTGCGGCGCAGCTTAACCACCTGCTGTGCTGAGCGCTGGCAGCGTGTCTGTGTTGTTCGTCATCACGTAAGTGACATCAGATCACGCTCTTTCTGACGGCTGAGCACTGAACGTCATTCAGTGACAAGTGATACATGTATAAGATCTTATATAAATAATAATATATCTATTTATAAATATGCAAATTTATATCGAAATATCGGAAATGGGTTCAAAAATCATATCATCGTTATTGAAAAAAATTCTATCGCGATATATATTGATATCGAATTATTGTCCAGCCCTAGTTCAGGGGGCTGGTGCATCAGTTACATGTTGTAGTCATTGTGTCTGAAGTACAAATAATTGTGTGTAAACAACTAAGAAAAACTGTAATAAATACTGCACGCATATTGCTCATTACTACTTCACATTAGTAAATACATTAACTAACACTAACTAATGATACCTTATTGTAAAGTGTGACCTAAAAAAGCTAAACATCCCAAGCAACCTGTTTTATTCTTTTTTTTCTTTCCTGGCACAGTGTTAACTGCAGATGCATATTTTTCAGGATCTAATGTTTGTATGTAATGCGTTAATAAGCGAGCGAGATGAAGCACGTCTGCAGGTATGCATCCTTGAACAGAGCGCAGAAGAACAGAAAGAGAGAGAATGGGAGAGATAAAGAAAGCCTGAGGGCTGATGGCAGCACACCGTCTAATGATGAGCTTTACAGGAGACGTGCAGCGCTGACTACCCAGCATGCTTCTCCTCCGCTCCTTATGTAACCACACTACCCAGTGCACTTGTTCTGCGAAGGTCTCTTGCACCTGAAGCCGTCTCTGTTAACACCCTCTCTACATTGTGAATTAGCAGAGAACACACCAATACAGAAGT